>JARQOC010000009.1:16005342-16516958 GCA_033576535.1 Allobates femoralis
AGGAATGGCCCCCTTATCTCTTGGCGATTGCACCACTGGTATGTTCGTACCTGTACTTCTCAGTTCTCATGACTATTATGTGCAGGGACCAACAACTTGTGGCTCTTGAGTTTTGCGAAAGCATGCTGGGAGTTGTGGTGTCAAAACAGCTGAAGTGCCACAGCTTAAGGGGGTTGTCCAGTGAAGATAATTTATCACCTGTCCATGAGATGGTGATAACTAGAGACTAGCGGACCTGTTTGGGGCAGCTGTTTGGGTTCTTTACGTATGCAAACTACTGGAGCGAGCATCACTGTGCTCTGGTATGCTCGGTACTTGGATACACTCAGTGCTCGGCCCCGTGTGAGCCGCTTGCAGTGGTTGAATGGCTGCGCTGGGGGTAAAATCAGTGTTATCGGCCGTAGTGTGTACAAAAGAAAAACCTGCCCTCTCTCCCCTGGATGTGCTTTGTTTATGGTTGGACATATCTGCTCTCGACCCACACACAGCCAATCAGTGACTTCCGATGAGGTTTGGGTCAAGTTCTGGTCCAGAACAAAACTTTGTTTAGCCCCTTCACGACCCATGACGTAGGAAGACGTCATGAGCCGTGTCCGGGTGTTTGATGTGAGCTCCGGCGCGGAGCTCACATCAAAGCCCCGACATCTCAGCTGATCTCATCAGCTGAGATGTCAGGGTAACAGCACCGATCAGATTCTGGATCCGATCGGTGCTGTCAATCACTGACAGCGGGATCCAAGGCGGCCGCGGCGGGGAGCGCTTCGTTCCCCGCCTGCATCGGAGATCCCGCGATAATATCGAGGGATCTCCGGTGGTCATGTGACAGCTCAGGGTCTTGGCTAGACCCCAGATGCTGTCACAGAGCACTTCAGGATTGTGGTTGGCAGGCGCTGCCAACCACAACATGTCCGCGATTCTGGGAGATACTGATGAGCTGCAGCTCATTGGTATCTCCCAGAAGCGATCAGACTGTGCAGCAAGGTGCCTTTTAAAGGGGCAGTGTAAAAATAAGAATGAATAAAAAACTAAAGTTTTTAAAACCTGTAAAAAAACAAAACAAAACAAAAAAAAACATAAGTTCAAATCGCCCCCCTTTTCCCCTATTCACAATAAAAGTAATAAAAAAATACACGTTTGGTATCGCCGCGTTCAGAATTGGCTGATGTATCAACATATAAAATCAATTAATGAGAGCCCTAAACTGCGTAACGGAAAAAATTGTTCAAACGCCAAAATTATGTTTTTTTAGTTGCTGCAACATTGCTATAAAATGCGATAGCGGGCGATCAAAACAGCGCATGCACTAAAAAATGGTATCATTAGAAAGGACAGCTCAAGACGCCAAAAATATGCCTCACACAGCCCCAGATCCCAAAAATTGAAAATGCTGCGGGTCGCAAAATATGGCGCAAAAAGTGCATTTTTTTCTCCAAACTTCAGAATTTTTTTTCACCACTTAGATACTAGTAAAGGTATACATGTTTGGTATGTACGAACTTGTACCGACCTGAGGCATCACACCGTCAAGTCAGTTTTACCATATAGTGAACATGGTGGCTAAAAAACACAAAAAACAAGCATGTGATTGCACTTTTTTTGCAATTTCATCGCACTTGGAATTTGTTTGCAATTTCCTTGTATATTGTAAAATAAATGATTGCATCTGAAAGTACAACTCGTCCCACAAAAAACAAGCCCTCATATGTCTATATTGACAGAACTATAAAAAAGTTATGGCTCTTGGAAGCAGGGGAGCAAAAAATGAAAAATTCCCGGGTCATGAAGGGGTTAAAGTCAAGCTGAAGCCCCAGAATCACAACTTTCACAGGTCATCTCTACTCATAATTTTTATTTGCAGGGAAGCACAACTTGTGGCTTTTGAGTATTGTAAAAGCCAATGGCATAAAGATTGCGGTTGCAGGGGTCATGACTGCGACCAGGCCCGGGGGTCTACAGGGGTCCACCAAGCACAGCACCTGCTTCAGCTGGATCTCCGTCCTCGCCAAGGATGCGGAACTAAATGAAATGCATCGTGGTGCAGAGACCCATCAGGTCCTTGCATGTGATACACGCTGCCGGCCAAACAGCGGCTGGGAGCTGATGTCAGAGGTGCCACAACAGGAACACTTGTACCAAAATGGGGATCATGCATACTAGGATGAAGATATTTATACCAGGACATGGACCATATATACCATAAAGAGGACCAGGAAGATTGCCATATATATCAGGATGGGGGACCTATATACAAGGATGAGGACATGTACATCAGGATGGGGATTATATATACCAGGATTGGCCCAGATGAGGACTATATATACCTGATGGGGATCATATAGTTGAAACCAGAAGTTTACATATGCTATATATAAAGACACATCTGCATGTTTTTCTCACTATCTGACATATAATCGGAATAAACCTTTTCCCCTTTAGGTCAATTAGGATTACCATAATTATTAATATTGGACAAATGCCAGAATAATGAGTGAAAGAATGATTTAAGGCGTTTTTATTACTTTCTGCAAAGTCACAAGTTTACATACACTAAGATTACTATGCATTTAAACAATTTGGGACAGCCATATCATGAGGTCATGTGTTTAGAAGATTCTGATTTATTGGCAACAGCTGAGCTAATTAGAGACACACACGTGGATGTATTTTAATACACACTGCTTCCTTATGTAGCATCATGGGGAAGTCTAAAGGAATCAACCAAGATATCAGGAATAGAATTGAGGACTTGCACAAGTCTGTTTCATCCTTGGGGGCATATTCCAGATACCTCAAGGTGCCTCATTCATCTATACAAAGAATTATATGCAAGTACAAACAAGATGGGAACGTCCAGCCATCATACTGCTCAGGAAGGAGACATGTTCTGTGTCCCAGAGAGGAACGTGCTTTGGTCTGACATGTGCATGTCAACACAAGAACAAAACAAAAGATCTTGTGAAGATGATGGCGGAAGCTGGTAAGATTGTGTGTCATTAGCCACAGTATAACAAGTACTGTATCAATGTGGGCTGAATGTCCACTCTGCCAGGAAGAAGTCGTGACTCCAAAAGAAACAAAAAAAGTAATTATTTTTTGCAAATGCACACAGGAACAAAGAGCTCCATTTTTGGAGACATGTCCTGTGGTGTGACAAAACTAAAATTGAACTGTTTGGCCATAATGACCATCGTTATGTTTAGAGAAAAAAGGGAGAAGCTTGGAAGCCTAAGAACACCATCCCAACTGTGAAACACGGGGTGGCAGTGTGGCACCCCTGCAGGGGATTGCCACAGGATCCACCGATGCAAGGAGGGAATTACACCTTGGTTCACACAGCACACAACCTCTTCACCCCAGACCTGAAGGGGGAGCTCTACTGGCTGCCTTAAGCCAGTTCCCCTTTAAAAGATCCAGGCCTGAGGAGAGGAGTCAGTTAGTCCCAGAAGTGAGTTGTTCGAGTCTGTGGAGAGAGCTGGAGTGAGGAGCTGGTCGCTGGGAGAGATCCAGGCCAGACGGAACACTGACCCAGCTGTGCTGCACCCTTGGGATAGGGTCGGAGGCCAGTGGAGTTTAGGAGAATCAAAGAAGGGAACCAAGCAAGGTTTCCTTATAGTGCACCCGGACACCGGAGTCCGTCACTGCCAGCATCCACTGCAGCAGTAAAAACCCGGAAGGACCAGGAGGAGTTAACCCCTGAAGAAAGCAAAGTAAGAGACACTTGAAACTGACCAAGTACAGGATCAGGGGCCTTAGGAGGAATAGAAACCCCCAGAAGGACCTCATTGTCAGTTTAGAGCAAATCCCTGAGAGGGAGAAGGAGTGGTGAGTTCAGTCATAGGCAGAGCACATATACAGAGGAGGCCTCATAACTTTCTAAGGTGGAAGTCCCAAGTTGCATCGGGGACTTGCTTATTTCTCTGGACTGTACCTGCTACCTTCACCAGTAAAAGGTACCGAAACAAAGATCACTGTGTGTGTGTGCCTGCTTAACCGCCGCTAGTCACCGCATTGACGCGACTACAACTCCCCTCATCCATCCCCTCTGCCCTGAGGTAAAGCTCCACCTGTGGAGAGCTGTACCACACTCTGCTGCACCCCCCCATCACCTCAGCGGCCCGGCTGCAGCGCTGGTATACCCGTTACTAGGAACTACAGGTGGTGTCACGTTACGAATCCCCTTATCCCCCCACCAATCCCCCGCCATTGAGGGTCCAGGGCACGGGACCGGGGACTGACCAGCTGTGATCCCCCATCAAAGTCGCCATCAGCCCCGGTACCCGAGTACCCCTTATCCTGTCGATCTCCTCAGCAGCATCATGTTGGGGGCATCATGGCAGATGGCATCATGAGGAAAGAACATTATGTGGCAATAATGAAGCAACATCTCAAGAAATCAGCCAGAAACGTAAAGCTTAGGCGGAAATGGGTCTCCTAAATGTACAATGCCTCGAAGCATACTGCCAAACTGGTTACAAAGTGGCTTAAGGATGACAAAGTCAATATTTTGGAGTGGCCATCACAAAGCCCTGATCTCAATCCTATTGAAAATTTAAGGGCAAAGCTGAAAAGACAGGTGCGAGCAAGACACCTACAAACATGGCTCAGATACACCAGTTCTGTTAGGAGGAATGGTCCCAAATTCCTACTATTGTGAGTAGCAAGGTTGTGGAAGGATATCCAAAAGATTTGACCCAAGTCATACAGTTTAAGGGCAATGGTACCAAATACTAATGAAATCTATGTAAACTTGAATGAATGACAGAATGAAACTCTGTTTCTGAGGTATGCAGGGGGACATCTGGGGATATAAAGGGGTTACAAGAACCCCAACTACATCATGGTAAAGGTGGTGGCAGGGTTTAGAACCTCAAAACCTGGTGACAGGTGCACTTTAAGCTTTAACATGGACGTTGAGAAATGTATCTGTGATTGGTTTTCTACTTTACATAGAATTGAGATATGCCTCACATAAGAGCCAGTAGGGGCACTTAAGTCAATGAAATGCTTGAGAAATACAAAATTGATGACCGTCATGATTGAGGTTGGTGTAAATGTATAAAATATGTTACATCTCCTGTATTTTGTGCAATGCAAAATATTGATACATTTTGTGCAATTTTCACCAAATACAATTGTATCATTTTATCTTTTGCTAATCTAGTAATAATAGATGGATGTAAAATTTTGGGCCCATTTTCATTGATTATACAATAACACCAGGGTTACTATTTATTTTTAGCTATAAGGTCACCCTTGTGGTAAGTGGTTACGTTCTATTCTTACAGAACATCTTATTGGTTGCTCCTAGAAATGATCTATGACGTGTCTACATACACGAATGGCTAGAAGGACAGAATACTAAACCACATCCTTACTCCCCGCAGGATTGAAGTCATTGGCTCTGTGTTGCTGCACAGAACACGTGATGCGACATGAGAAAGAAGCATAGCCCTAATCTCTTCTATACATCATGGGCTCGTCTGGTGGATAGACAAATGCAATCTCGCAGCTGACGCTCCATCACATCATTAAGTGCATCACCTTCTTACCTAATATTCATTCATACAAGAGTTTTCACATGTAAACAATATTTATAGGTAAATTTTATCAATGCACTCAGCTTGTAAATGTCTGTATAGAAGAGCTGGAATCTCTTGACATATGCACGAATAAATCCTAATTTTGGATCCGTTAGGTATGTGTACATGTTAAGTATTTGCAGCAGAACTTTTGCACCATTTCTGCATCCTTTGGCAGAAAAACACTGTGGAAAATAAGTGCATTTTTTATGCACTTTGCATGTGTTTTTTTATTACAGATTTTTCCTTTCACATTACTATTGGTCGAATCTACAGCATAACAGGCTGAAAGAATTGACATCCTGTTGCAAATTTAACAAGGAAGAAACATGCAATTGAGGGCATGAGATGTCTGGAATCTCATTTACTATATAGAAGATATTATTAGTAGAAGGGTTTTATGTACATAAATATTTAGAAAAAAATCCCTTATTAAAAATACTCTTCTACTATATAAAAGCCCTATCCAGTCAGTCTGTCTGTGTCGTAAGTTTGTACAGAAGACTGCACCACCTATAGGAATGTGTGTAAATTACTTTTCAACTGGAATGTGAAGAAGCCCATGAATTTGGTTGATAGTCAAATAACACAGCGCCACCTATAGGACATCCGTGACAGGGGGCCCACACCCGTCGGGACACTGGTCACAGAGCAGACATTCATTATCGCCTGCACCAGGGTCCGCTCCATCATATCCTTGGAGTGGACCAATCCTGCTGCTGCACTTCGACCCATTTACATTCTACTCTGGCACACAGGCTAGCACCGTGGCTCCTCAGCGTACAGCAGGAAAGAGACGTCATTAAGGGGTGAGTGAGACAGCACACAATGAGGAAATAGAGAGCGCTCAGGGGAAGAGACAGCACGGGGGAAGAGAGTACAAGGGAAGAGAGCATGCACGGGGAGAGACAGCACAGAGGAGATAGAATGCACAGGAGGAAGAGAGAGAACAAGGGGAGAGAGCACATGAAAAGAGACAACACTGGGGGGAAGAGAGAGTGTACAGGGGGAGAGAGCACATGGGGAGAGAGCGCACAGGCGAGAGACAGCACAAGAGAGACATTGCGCACAAGGGGGGGAAGAGAGTGCACAGTGGGATGGTGAGCAGCAGCAGTGCCTGCCAAGCTATGGCCACCTCATGCAGCAGTGGCTCCCCCCTCCCTCTTCAGTGGTGCTGCGATTAGTAGAGGGAGCAATTGGACCAATATATAATCCCACACGTTCTGGAATCGCCAGATGCGATAGAATTGGGCCATGGTCTAGTTATTAATAAATATTTAAAACCCACCAAAAGTAAATATAAAAAAAAAAAGATTTATTGGGATAACATCAAATGTTCTGAACCCCAATTAGGATAATTCCAGACAAACAATATTTACAAAATATACATAACAATTATGGTATATATATGGAGACAGAGGTGAGTCAAACTATGGGTCCTCTTCACTGACCATGAGAAGCCCTAATAGGTCCCTCACTGTCACTGACCCCCTCAGTGGAGGTTAGCACCCTAAATAGAGTGGTGCCCCCGCTCCACATAAAAGACCCTGCTCCTGACCCTACAATACAAAAATGCACAAGCTTGTGGTCCAACGTCAAGGGCCCTCACGCTCATGAGTCCCTAATACTATATTCAGTGAAATAACCCTACAAGGACATAAATTCAAATTCAAAAAAGCTTACCAAAAATGAAGTGCAATGGATATCAGAAAATTTGGTAAGTTGTTTTGAATTTATGTCCTAGAGGGTTATTTTCTGAATATAGTGTTAGGGACTCATGAGCGTGAGGATCCTTGACGTTGGATCACAAGCTTGCATATTTTGGTCAAAATATCCACAAATACTTCACATTATTATTATCATTTTTTTTGCACTTTTTTTATTTGTATGCAGGATGCAGTTTAGCCCTGTATGGTGCATGAATATAGTGCTGGGCAGTCCACCTGATCTAATAGTATGGCCGTGACCAATAGGCTGCAGACAGACACTCTGCATCATACTTCCATTTATTGTAAGAACCCATACAATACAGAGAGCAGATTGTTGATGGTTATCAGAAAATCGAAATAAAAAATGGTGTAATTGTTTCTTTTTCCATTAGGTTTACAAAATAAGTTAATATCAGGGTGCGGCTAATATGGCAGCCTGAGAAGACTTGGGACTTAAACTTCTCTGACTGTGGGACTCTTTGCTTTTTTTACATGGTAATTGACTTTTTGTATGCAGGTTTTAGCATTAGATATATGCAGGTTTATTGATACAGTATCTATCTATGCTGTCTTTTGCACATGATTGCACCTTTTTGCACATTATGCTATGTTAGTCTTTATTATGGGCCAAAATGCTATTGAAAAACATAGATGTTTAGATGGGAGAGCATATAGGGACAGTCAAAGTACATGTAGGTCCCTATAACTGTCATACAGGGATATACAACAAAGGGAAATGGAAACTGGAGTTTGAGCGCTAAGGCACAAAGCAAAGGGAACGTATTAGCAGATTTTCAACCTTTTATTATTAGCTCCTTGTATGGGCCACAATGCGTTTCAATAGCAAGCAGGCTATCTTCATCAGGTGATACCTGCGTGCTATTGAAACGCATTGTGACCCATACAAGGAGCTAATAATAAAAGGTTTGAAAATCTGCTAATACGTTCCCTTTGCATTGTGCCTTAGCGCTCATAAACTCCAGTTTCCATTTGTTATATGTTATAATCCCTTTGTGGGATCACTGGTGGAGCTGCTTTGGGCCAAGGCATTGTTTAATTCCTCCTCCTTGAGGACCTGTGAAGCACCTTAACAACAATAACAGTTGAAGGACCTGTGGTGATGTCACATGTGACTTGGATCACGTGACCTCCTGGATTCACATGGACTGAGGCAGGACTACAGGGAGCTTCTGAGCAGGGGCTCCTCTGCTTCCAGGCATACACCAGTGTTGTGCACGACTGCACAACCCCCCCCTTCCCCGGGTGAGTGGCCAATTGGCGTGCAATCCATTAACCCCTTAGACCACCAGGTTTCACACTTTGCGCTCCTGTACCCTTGTTTTACATACAAGGATATATACGACTGCCAGCACACAGCACAACACAGAGGGTTCAACAGGGGATGGAAAAGGGAAGTAAAGCCCTAACGGTAGGGAGCAGAAGATGGGACACCTCCTGACACTTGCCTGTGCCTGTCCCTAAACTGCTCTAGCAGCCCCATGCGGGTCCTTACCCCTTCCCCCCGCCGCCATCACGTGCCTAGTCCCTGTCTACTCACACTGTCTAGTGTGTAGACCAGTGAGTACACTAGACGTCACCTCTGATCTAGTGCAACACAGGGAAAGCCAAACAGACAGGGTACTAGACAAAAAAAGGATATAACACAACTTGACTGCTGCACCAAGACACCGAACACCAGGACTGCAGCCAACAGGACTCAACACAGCTCCACTCCTTCTTCCACTGTGGTCAGAATAGAGTGAGATCTATTACCAGTGTCACGTTATGGATCATGTGACTATTTAAAGGGGATGGGTGTGGTCACCAACCAGCATTACCTAACCCAACAAGGTCAATAAGCTAGCAACAAGGATAACTGACATTAACCCTTGCTGGTACAAAAGAAATTAAACATATTTAAAATACCACAGACTCCTGAGCTGTCACAAATCTCCTAATGACTGGAAACTCGTGACAATAATACATGTCTCTAATAGGGTGCGCCAGTAGGTAGGCAGTGTTATTTTATAGGAAAGAATTGAGAAAGTATCATTCTCATACAACATATAAGCACAAGATGCCAGTGGTGAAGCCACTGAGAAAGTGAGGACAGAAACCTAATTGGATGGAAGACATCATGTGGTCATAGCCTGTTTCTCCTCCAAAAATGTAGCAGTCTTCAAGTACACATAGACTCAAAAGACTGACCAGCAAAGTGGATTTACAAAAGATAAGCAGTCATTCAAGAGTTTTTTTCAGTGATATTTTTTTCAATTATTTTTTTTTAAATGGACTCATAAAATTCTGCACATATCCTCAGGCTATGTTCGCACCTGTTGTTTTTACTTTTTTAGTTAGAGAATCCACTCAAAAATACCGCTATCTTCATATTCATTTGTATGGAAAATCCACTTTTACTACTATTACTATTCATTACTATTCATTAGAAGAGTTTTCAGTGTACTTCACTCACCATAAAAATATTTGACTAAACGACCTAAAATCACACGCAGCGTATTTTCTGCACTTTTTTGGCAGCTTTTCCCCCAAAGCGCATCTGCTTCTGTGTACCGGCAAAGTAAATGGACTTTCAGACGCTGCGTATTTTGCGGATGCGCTTTTTGGGTAGAAACCGTGCGCGTAAAAAGAATGACCATATAAATTCTTTGTGTATTTTTGCGAACGCTTCCTCCCATAGGCCCCCTTATAAGTACTGGAATAACGCACCGCTTTTTACACCATACACTATTCCAGTGCTTGTAAGTGGAGGAGCAGCAGGATGTGATGTCACATGGGGGTAAGAAAAATCCTTCATATTCCCGTGTGACATGTATGTGTGTGTGTGTGTAGTTTTGCTTTAGCAGTGTATGTGCAAGCAGCTTCTGGCTGGCTGTACATACACTGCTAAAGCAAAATACAAGTGAACATTGGTAATAAAAAAAATAAAAATAACATACTCGCCTCTTCTCGACTGTCCCGACTTCCCCTGACGTCTGTTTAGCTGCAGGACCTGGGTAAAGCCATCAGCTGATTCAGTCAGCTGACCAGCCGGCACATTAGCTGATTGTTTGCTGGCCGAACATCAGCTGATCAGCTAATATTGGATCCGGTCTGGACTTCGCGGGACCTGACCGTGGACTATGTCAGATGCAATTGGTGGGTATAATAAAGTGGTGAATGAGGTTTGTGTGTGTGTCTTTTTTTCTATATTAAAGGTTTTTTTTTCTGGTGTCTGTGTCTTTTATTTCTTTTTTTTCAAGCTCTTTCACTATTGCTAATGGCCGGTTATCATATTGACGGCTGACATTAGCAATAGGGGCTTGTTGACAGCTTCAAAAAAAGCTGTCACCAACCCCATTATTACGCAGTCTGCCACCGCACAGGGCAGCTGGAGAGCGGGGGCAGTCCCCAGTTTTGGCGTTTCATTGAGGCGCCAATTCTGGGGCGGCTGCTGGCTACTGCTCTCAGCATTGGGGGCCCAGAACTCTTGGGCTTTACCATGCTGAGAATTCCAGCCCTCAGCTGCCTGGGTTACCTGTGCTGGCAATAGAAAATCTGGCGAAGCCCACATCTTTTTTTTTTTTTTTTAAACTCAAAAAAATAGGACTTCCCTGGATGTTCCATTGCCAGTGAAGCAGCGGATGTTAGCAGCCAGTGGCTGCTTGGGTTACCCTTAGCTGGCGATAGAAAATGCTGCGGGAGCCCACTTGTTTTTTTTTTTATTTTTGTTTTTAGCAACAAAAAATGCATCTGTAAAAAACGCATCAAAAAACACAGTGTGTGAACACAATGTGTTTTTTTACTTGGTCAAAAAAAAATGCATCCTCAAACTTCAAAGAATACGCACCCTCAAAAATATGCAGCAAACAAGCAGCGTGTGAACATAGCAGCAAACTTTGTGAAAAATAAAATTTGTGTCCGTTTCAAAATATTTAACCACAGCTGTACATTGATTGTAAACCCTTATTTTTTGCTTATAGAATTGTCTCCCAGTAGTTGTACAGGCTGCAGTTATTTTTATTTAGTTAAGATCCTTCAGCTTGATCTCGAGCCACGGCGACTTGAGGGATGAACAATCTGTAGGAAGATCGATCTTGTGCAGCCTAGATAGGGTCAACAGGGTCTTCTCTACGCCTAGAAAGGTCCACCAGGGTCTTCTCTAAGCCTAGATAGGTCCACCAGGGTCTTCTCTAAGCCTAGATAGGTCCACCAGGGTTTTCTCTAAGCCTAGATAGGTCCACCAGGGTCTTCTTCAAGCCTACATAGGTTCACCAGGGTCTTCTCCAAGCCTAGATAGATCCACCAGGGTCTTCTTCAAGCCTAGATAGGTCCACCAGGGTCTTCTCCAAGTCTAGATAGGTCCACAAGGGTTTTCTCCAAGCCTAGATAGGTTTACCAAGGTTGCTTCCACCATTATCTTGATGGTATCAAGCCATTGGGTTGCTGGACTTCCTCTTTGCCTTTTTCCTTCTTTTCTTCCCATCATGATGTCCTTCTCCAGTGATTGCTCTCTTCGTATGATGTGTAGACAAGTCATAGCTTGGTGATCCTTATTTTGAGTGACATGTCTGGCTTGATTTGTTCCAGTATTGATTTGTTTGTTCTTCTTGCCATCAATGGTATTGATATCATCCTTCTCAACCTCCACATTTCAAAGGTGCTGATTCTTCTATCTTGTTCCTTTATTGTCTTTTTGTTATATATTCATATCTATATTCCATGTGTCCCTATATGACATCTCTATATGAGTTGACTACTTGTTAGATGTGTGAGCACCATGATCCACAATGATGATTGGTCATGTCAGGTTGGATGACTGTGGGCACAGGCTGGTATTTCATTAGACACCTGTGTATTAGCAAGTTATCGCATGATATAATCCTACAGGAATTCTGCTCAGATCAGAGCTGAGGAACACCCAGGAAAGTATTAGACTTCTTACGTCAAACCCTATTAGTGGACTAAACGGAAAACCAGGAGCAGCCAGGTGAAAAGAGAAATGTCAGAATTGTGTGCTGAGAACTCAACATTATATGCTCAACCTGCTATTAAAGGGAACCTGGCCCCTAAAAATCAGCCCCCAGACCATTTATACCTGTCCCTGCACCTCCAGGAATGCATTGTAGGCATCCCTTTGTGTAAAAAAAGGGTATTTGTAAAGTATCTAAAACTGCTTTTATTACCTTCCTTTCTGCAGCTTCTCAGTGCTTGAGAAGTCACACAGGGTGTTCCCTGTGGCTTCTCAGCACAGCCTGCAGATCAATTATTCACGCCCAGATGGGCGTGCTAATGTATTGTGAGCTCCCTTGCCCCTCTCCATGGCTGTATAGCAAATCGCGTCATATCCATATCATAGGACTTCGTGCTGTGCATTGTGCAAGCGCGAGTTTGCTCTATGGCAGCTAGTCTGTGATTAGCTGCCGCAGAGCCAACTCGCGCATGCGCAATGCGCAGCATGAAGTCCTATGATATGGATAAGACGCGAATAGCGTCATACAGCCTATACCGCCCATGGAGGGGGGCGAGGGAGCTCACACTGCTTTAGCACGCCCATCTGGGTGTGAATAATTGATCTGCAGGCTGTGCTGAGAAGCCACAGGGAACACCCTGTGTGACTTCTCAAGCACTGAGAAACTGCAGAAAGGAAGGTAATAAAAGCACTTTTAGATACTTTACAAATACCCTTTTTTTTACACAAAGGGATGCCTACAATGCATTCCTGGAGGTGCAGAGGACAGGTATAAATGGTCTGGGGGCTGATTTTTACGGGTCAGGCTCCCTTTAAAGGGACACTGTCATTTTGCAGTATGATACTAATATTATCCTTGAATAGTGCCTGGGCCGACTTTTTAAAAACATGTAAAATCATTGTTGTACCGTTTGTAGTTTCCATGTTATCAGCATTGTCAGACCCTGCAGGTAGCACCTGGATTAGTCCTCTCCATTAAAACCAAATAGGAATAGTCCGCTGCTGTATAAACTGTCATGTAATTATGCACTCCCTCTTAGCAGCTCTCTCATCCTTGTCTCTCCTCCCTCCTCCATTTGCTAACAGTGCAGTGTCAGGTTTCAGTAGCTTCTGTTCTGATGAGGATAAGGAGGGAGAGAGCTATCACAGATCTGCCTCATCTAGGCTCCATATGTGTCTGTAAGCAGGAATATCTGCTGTGACAGTTTCTGAGTTGTATTTCACCTCTTTCTTGGCTGCAGACACAAAGAGCAGATAGGAGGATACAGCCCCCTCACTGATCTCCTGTGCAGTGATGTGGTGTGGGTATGTGACATGCATATTCATGCTTATGGGGAGTGGACAGCAGAGAACTAAGTGATCACTCACTGTGAGTGACAGATGGCATGAATCTCTTTATTTGAAGTTTACAGAGGATAGGAGGGAAATATAAATAAAAGAAATACAGCAATAGGGAGAGTTTATAATGAGGAATTAGAAAGTGATATCAGTTAGGCGGCCGTCACACGCTAAGATATCTCATGCGATATTGTAAGCGATCACGTGCACGCGCGATCGCTTACAATATCGCTCACATCGCTGGTGAGATGTCACACAGACAGACTCACCAGCGATGTGGATCCACGATCTCGCTGGTAACTATGGTACACATCGGGTAACTAGGCGCCGCGCGTCGCTTAGTTACCCGACGTGTTACCATATTTACCATCTCCCAGCATAGGCTCTGCCGCTGGGAGATCGTTCATCGTGGTGTTATACACCACGATGAAGCAGATCGCTAAATCGTAAATCGCAAGATCTGAGGCCCGGACCTCAGATCTGCGATGTCACGATCAAGCGATTTCACATCGTAAATCGCTTGATTACATGCAACGATTTTAAGCCCGATATCGCTTAAGCGATCAAAAAGGAGATCGCTTAAACGATATCGGGCAAGAAATCTTTGCGTGTGACGGCCGCCTTACACATGGATTTTTGACCTGACAGCTTTCCTTTAAAGGGATATTAAGGGGTTATGTGGAGTCTGAAGCAGCACTAAACACAGGGTCCCATTTGTGTAAAATACAAAAATGTGTTTTTCCAATATACTTTTGTAAGTGATCATACAGTTTTCATGATAATGAGTATAAACGTCTTTCAATCGCACATGCCTCTCAGCCTCATGACTGCTGCCCTTATGGGGTCCTTTTAGCTCAAATTATTTATTTTTACAGTTGCACAAAATATTTAGTTTATCAAACAAACTCCTACAATTCATGTTCAGCACATATAGATACAGGTAAATATATTATTCACCCGTTGTACAGGAAAAATGACTGATATTAACAGAATGTTTTACGGCTGAGATTCTACTCCATAGCGAAGTCACAACAGCGCACATTATATCCTGAATTATCCAGATATTCATGTATTACATTGCTGTCCTAATTTCCTAATTGGTTAAACAATTGTGCATTATATGTTGCATTGTAATGGCAACAGACCTAATTGAAACTTTGTATAGGTACTTATCATGACTTCCATATATAATTTAAAGGGGTTTCCCCACAAAGTTGATTTTAATCAATAGATCTTGGAATAATAATAATTTCCTCAATTGGATGTGTTTAATAAAAATGTTCCTGTGCTGAGATAATCTGCTATGTATTGTGTAATGGATGTGTCTGACCGTACATGGACATGGTCTGATCTTACCACATCTCCTGTCGTGAGATAATCTTATATATGTGTCCCTGCTATGTACTGTGTAATGGATGTGTCTGACTGTACAGGGACATGGTCTGATCACAGCACATCTCCTGTACTGAGATAATCTTATGTATGTGTCCTGCTATGTACTGTGTAATGGATGTGTCTGACCACACAGGGATGCATCATACACATCTCCTGTGCTGAGATAATCTTATGTATGTGTCCCTGCTATGTACTGTGTAATGGAAGTGTCTGACAATTACACAATACATAGTAGGGACACATCTACGGTCAGACACATCCATTACACAGTACATAGCATATAAGATTATGTCAGCACAAGAATATTTTTTTTTTAAACATCCAATTGTGGAAACTATTATTATTCCATTCTATTAATTAAAATGAACTTTAAAATTACCTTTTTATTTTGGAAAACCCCTTTAAAGATTACAATATTGCTGAGGGTAATGAAATGAAGATGTGCAGAATGTCTACAATGTCTTTTCCCTTATGCAAAACCACTAGACCAGGACCAGCATTAAGAGGGGGCAGACTGGGCAATTGCCCAGGGCCCCCACTCTCTTGGGGGCCCACAGTGTCTACAGCAAGTGCTGCATTGTTCAAAGCATTAAAACAGTTTACAAACATAAAAAATACACATATTTGGCATCGTTGCATTTGTAACAGTCTGATCTATTAAAATATAAAGTAAATTGATCTAACCAGCAAATGGTGTAACAAGAAAAAAAATTAAAAACGTCAAAACTATGTTTCTTTGCTGCTGCAAATTTATTTATTTTTACAAATTTCATATTTTTTATCTCTTAAATAAAAAGTTATTATACATATTTGGTATCTGCGTACTCGTACTGACCTGAGTAATCATCTTGCGAAGTCAGGTTTACCATATACTTAACATGGTAAATAAAAAACTAAAAAAATTAGGGTGAAGGGATTAAAATCCTTATCAATGCAGAAAGGGCCCCCCTCCTTCATCGCAGGCTTCTTTCTTCAGATGTTCATGATGGGTTTACTAACAAACTACGAAAATAATAATCCTATCTATGAAATGTAATTAGTGTCATGCCCTGGGCTGCGGGGCCGGTCTCCCATGGAAAGAGAGGCCGGCGTTCGTCCCGCAGCTCTATATGCCTCACCCGCTCAGCTCCTGCTGCGGGGACGGTCTCTGCTAAGCTGGGAGATCGGTGCTCACCATGTAGCTCCACTGGTTCGACAGAGCTGCCCTCTCTATCTCCTGCAGTGCAGAGCGGGGCACAGAGCTCGTGGAGCCAGTGCTCTCTATACCGCAGCCGCCAGCTCTCTATAGCCCCGCTCTGTACTGCAGGTGATAGAGAGGAGGAGCATTGGCTTCTGTCGAGCCCACTGGGACGGGGGTACTCGGTACCGGACCGGTCTGCTACTGGGGAAGTCACGGGTGGTCCTGGTCCGGTCCGTGTCCCTGGCTCGACAATAAAAGGGGAATATTTACAGGGGACTGTCAGTCGTGACACCACCCACTATATGCGGCCAGTGATGGGGCTGCTGCTGCTGCAGAACCTCCGGGGATGATGGAATAGCAGTGTAGATGGGATAGTTCCAGTGGGTAGAACTGTGTTCCCGGGGAAGTAAGGGTTAAAGTCTATGGTGTAGTGTGCAGGCTGGGTGCAATTCACTTACTAGCCAGATGCTGCAGAAATCTCTCCTCAGTGCTGGTGCCAACAGGCTGTGGCTCTGCAGGTGGAGGGCTTGCTGTAATCTTGTATGGAGGGAACGTCATTCAAGCAGATGGAATCTGACAAGGGAGGCAAGTTCAGGGTCTCCGTGTTTACTCTCAAAGTTCTTCAAGGCAATTTACACTTCAGTTACAGTACTTACAAGTATCAGTTCAGTACAGTACACGGGCTCACTCTCCCTCTCCGGGTTCCCTTAATCTCTGCAGCCAGGTCTCTCTCTCTGTGACCCCTCACACTTTCTCTGTGTCCTTTCCGGGCTGTTAACGTTCTGTGTACACTTTGTGTGTGTCTCCGGACAGTATGGCAGTGACTTGGGCCCCTGTGGGTCCTCCTAGTCATCACCGAGCTGCCTGTCCTTTGGAGTAGGGACCCTAACGTGTAGCTGTGGTCCCCCATCGTGTTGTTTGGGGATTCCGGGTAAAACTACGGTCCCCTGTAGAGCCGACACTCTACTCAGCCTAACCTCCAGCAGTCCTCAAGGTGAGGCTCTACCAGGCTCTTTCTCTCTGCGTCTCTCAGTATGGTAGGAGGGCTACTCCGCCTGCAGTCGGTCGCTTCGCTGTAAGTCTAGGGCCCGGGTATCACCGTCCCTCTCCGTCTCCTCACACTCCTGGGGATCTGGCTCCGGATAGGCTTTCTCTCTCCTCCGGCTCACCCTGGCTCGGTACAGATTTTGCGCTCCTTACACCTCACTCTTCCAGGACGTGTGAGTCTTTCTCCTGCTCAGCTTAGCTCGACCTTCCACTGTCTTCTGGCCTGTGCCGTGTTCCTCAGCCTGCTGCTGATCTGTGTCTGTTCTTGGTCTTGTCTGCTCGGCACCCTGGGCCTACTCTTGGTCTTTTCTGGTCGGCTCACTGTGGCCTACTGACTCTTTCCTCCTCCCCCTTCACTATTTCTACTGTCAAGTCACCTGACTACGTGTGTGCCCAACCCACTCCTCTAAATCCACCACCCCTCGCTTGCCTAGAGTCTCCAATCTCAGGGCTGGATGCTGCCATCTACTGTACGTGGGTTGTGTGGGCTGTGAGGGTGTTGTTGTGCAACTGTCTTCCTACCTGCCTGGCTGCAGTTCCTTTTGTGGCCTCCTGGACGCAGGGGCGCCACACCTCACTGTGCACAGAGTGCCAGCAGCTGACGTAATGACAGGACCGGCACTCTGTGCAGTGGAGCCAGTGATGTCTATGCACAGAGAGCCGGCAGTCCTTGGCTCCACTGACAGCTCGACCAAATAGGACTAGGTGAGCACCCACACCGTAATACAGGGCCACAGGGTGAGCGCACACACCATATTGCATTCAGCAGTCCCTGACAGTGTGAAGAATCTAATTCACAGCTGCGGATTCAGCACATTGTGTCAGTGGAGGAGGGGACCCCTGTATGCAATGGGGGTGGGTGGTCATATTAGGGGTTGGGGCAGGACTGTATGAGTCTGGGAGTGGCCTGGCATAATAAGACTGGGGGAGGGGGCGAGTTTGGAGGAGTCTGGGTGTAGTGTCCAGTTTTGCATTTACATGCAGGCTCCAACTAAAACACGCCACATGGTCGTTCCCTGGCAGACGCAAATAGGTGATATCTGGGTGACTATGCAAAATGTTGATAGGATGTATATTACAAACTGTCAACATTTTGCAGCCTGGATACACATAGAAATTATCCAAAGCCCGGACATATTGGTCACATCTGATGTACAATTTTCCTTTAGATGCATAATACTGATGTCACCACTAGAGGGCAGCCTTACATCTGCACATATAGTGTGGAGAGAAGGAAATGTAGTAAAACAGATGCAGCGTTCAGCACCATCGGGGTTATTAATATTATTACTACCGTATTATTTGCAAAATTCCAGTTGAGAAGTGTAAGAAGCTTGTTGATGGTTCTAGGAAGCAATTGATTGCAGTTATTTATTCCAAAATACAACTATTTTGTCCGGCCCATTTTTGTGTGAAATTATGTCCAAATTTTCCTTTTTTTCTTTGTTTTTTTTTTTGTGTTGTTCGATTACACACAAAGGCAATATACATGGGTATACAAAAAAGTGTAATTGCCATAATTTCCTGGGAGAAATACTTCATTTTCTAGAACAATTTCAAGGTGCCAACACTTTTGACCATAACTGTATATAGATATAATTGAAATTGTAGCACCAAGAAGGAAAAGTCATGGAGTTGGGGAAATCAAGAATCAATAGACATGTGTCACAAGTATATCCCGCTCTAGGGAGACCAATGGAGAGTCTGAGACCTGAAGTTTACTGCACTGCAAGGATTGCATTATAAATTGTTTTCAAATATGTAAACCTTAATCTCAGGTGTAGATTTGGTGACCACTCCCCTCTGCTATTAAGAAACACGTGTCTTATCAACTCACTCCAGTGATAGAATTTCATTCAATATGCTGACCACTTTGAAGGTGCCTGTCTCTGGAGAAGCTGTGATGCTTTACTGAAGTTGAGGAGTCTTGTGTTAGATTGTTTTGTGTCACTTTTCTTTTTAAATCTGTTTCCCTTACCTTGTGTTGTATTATTGTGGAGGTGAGGCTAGTGTCCTCATCGGCCTGCACACTAACCAGGGTGAGTCTAGAGGGAGACAGGACGTAGACGCATGACAACGACAGGAGGAAGGACCTGTATAGGGATATTAGGGAGTGCAAGGTTCAGTCTCATGTGAGTGCCATGAGGTAACCCCTATCCCTATTGCCAGGACCTTCCTTCTATACCATCCCTGTTGTTACCTCTGTGTTGCGGCGCACACTGGGGATCCGTGACAACATGTTAGTAATGTGCAAATGAATCAGATAACTGATGCTGGTGGGGGGTGTTCATCCATTGGAATTACCTGTGATTCTGCAGAGCACTGTCTGAATGGAGCTATGGTCTAACCTTCATTGTGTTTGTTCTGGATTTGAGTACAGGGCTCAGCAGTCCCATGGAGAATGGATGAAGCAGAGGTGCATATTCTCTTTCTCTGCACTATTTAGGTGGGTCTCAGCAAAGCAATATTTTTCTGTAATTATGCTCTTAATCTCGCTTAGTCATGTGATGAATGTTGGCCGCACGTAGACGCCAATAGTTGCAGATTGCAAGCTTAGTACATATTATACTATCAGTGAATCATTCATTTAATGCACTAAACTCATAAGCTCCCCCTAGTGTTGATTGCCGGTAGCAAGAATTTAAATATTTCATGCTTGCAGGACTTTTTCAATTCTAGCTGCAATAAAAATAAATTGTGAAATAAATCTTCTAAATATTTAGATAGAATGTTTAAAATACATATTTTAAGCTTTATTCATAAAAACCATAGCACCCCTTTAAGTAAATACATTTATATTATGTACTTATTACTATCTTCGCTATGTAAGTCTATGTAGAGTACGCAATATACGTTGGGGGGAAATATTCATTGATATTTAATGATATTATTAACAAAATATTCATGGCACATTCTGTAATACACTCATTATGTAACATGATGTTGGGACAGTAGGTGACAGACCCTGACTTGGTAGAGTGTCCTAACTAGAGTACAAGCCAACAGTGCAAAGGTTACGTCTGAACAATAATATCATATGATTGGTTACAGGTTTGTTTAGCACAACATTCCTTTGCCTTGTGACACACCGATGCTAGCCTCTGGCCAAATAGTTGCTTGGCTGTGCACTATTACCCTTGATGCTTGAAATCTGTGTGTCGTGGCTGTATCAGGAGACACGGACAAGGCTGTTGAGGCCACTTGCAGAAGGTTGCAGCATCTGGTTCAACTGCCAAAATCCTGAATTCTTGTTCTGTCCCTTTAAGTGGTATTTCTCTGCTTGGTGACAGCTAGAGGACACTAGTCCCCAGCAAGTCTCCTACATGCCGACCTTTCGGCTGTCTCTATTTATACCCTTTGGCTCCCGTGATGCATTGCTGGTAATAACGTGTTTGGAGGTGGTGTTGCTTCCTGGCTTTGCAGTGCATCGTGGATTTCTGGTGTAGTTTGCTGTCTTTCTCTTCATTCAGTTAAATGTTCTAACCTTTCCCCTTGTTTGTCTCTTTGGTGTTTTCCTTTAGTTGTTAGCTGGATAGACCAATGTTCACCCTTTCTGATCCCTAAGTAAGCTCTGTCGAGGGACAGACAGGGAAGGGGTATCCTGCTTGGCGACGCTTGTGGTGTGGAGACTGTATAGGGTTGTTAGGGGAGCCACGTGTCAGCTCTAGTGTTTCTAGGGGGTCATCATTTCCCCTTTGCCCATAGCATCAGGGACTCCATTTCCTCCTCTCGTCCTGCGCTGGGTATCTCCCTACTCCCAGCGTGACATTGTGTTTGCCATGAATCATGCTAATAATGTGGCCAATTTTCATTTTTGCTCTTTTGATTTTTCCCCATATGCCATAATTTGGACTTAGGCTACCTTCACATTTGCGGACCCCTCCGCAGCATTCTACAGAGGGGATCCGCAATGTGACCGCAGCACCGCAAGCCCCTCTTTATAATGGGAGCGCACGGTGCTGCGCTTGACAGCGCATGACCGTGCGCAGTCATTCACTGCCATATGTAATCTGGGCGCCCAGTCTCGTCCGCACCAGAAATGCAACATGTCTTGTTCGTGGTGCGGACGAGACTGGGTGATTTGCGTCCGCCTGCGCACAGATCACATATGGCGGTGACTGGGTGCGCACGGTCATGCGCTGTCAAGCGCAGCACCGTGCGCTCCCATTATAAAGATAGGGGCTTTAGGTGCTGCAGTCACATTGTGGATCCCCTCCGCAGAACGCTGCGGAGGGGTCCGCAAATGTGAAGACAGCCTAAGTCCTCTGACTTAATGATTTTTTCTGCAGGGCGAGTTGTTTTCAAAGACACCATACTAAATAGGAAAAATAGGAAATAAAAAATCCCAAGTGTTGTGAAAATTTTGAAAAGTGCATTCCTGGACCCCGGTGCAGCGGCCAGGTCCATATTCAATAGCCACCAGATGGGTGCCTTTCGAACTGCCTCGTACTTGCCGGCATCTGCAATCTTGTTTTGAGCAGCCGGCCCGGTGCGACGCGCCAGACTGGCTGATCAAAAGAAGAGCTGCAGCTGCCATCATGTAGAAAGCAGTTTGCAGAGCTCCCTACTATATATACAGACCTGGTTTCTAGGAATCAATTTGCTCAGTGTTAATAAATAAGAAATCTGACGGAACTCCCTAACATGCAATGTGAACTGGTGCATACTGCACATGAAATATATTATAATAAATAGTTGCACTCTGAAATGCTAAAGTATTGAAAACAAGAATATAAGAATATGGGGATGCATCACAGCTTAAGGAAATACATGAATAAATGAGACACTTAGCATATAAGATGGCCATACCTATATCCGCCCAGTAGCCAAGTCACGGCGTATCTTTTTACTGGGTTCCTACACTAGGTCAAAACCTCTCTATCTCAAGTATTTCCTTAAGCAGTGATGCATATCCATATTCATATATTTTTAATTTGCATATACAATATCATTTCAGAGTGCAATTGTCTCTTTATTTAGTATTCAGTGTGGAGATGAGAAAAAGTATTTAAGCTTGTAGTGACCAAAAAGTCATTCATTTACAATACTACCTGGAGGTGGATTCTCGTGGAGATCTTTCTTCCGGCCCATAGATCTTAACAGCTCATTTACATAATTAGAAAAATGTGGATATTTCGGTAATAAGATATCAGATCGCAGATGTCAGTATATAATTTTATTCGGCTTCCTATTACCTACTTGACTATATAGACGGCTTAGGAGGCTTTATCCTACTGACAGATTCCCTTTAATTTTAAAAAGGTGTAAAGTAAATAATGATTACGATAAGTTGCAAACATAAAAACTCGCTATTAGAACACTTTTTACTCTAGAAAAAAGAATGCAAAAACAATGATGAACGGGGGAAAAAGTATATACATTTTGGTTTATATACAGGTTCCCCTTTACTTGCAGAGACTGGATGTGATGTCTAATTTGTGTAACGAGTCTGGTGTAAATGCTACATGGACACTGACTGATAAAAGTGCAATATTCCTTATGTTCCAGGTGTCACCTGCATACAAAGTACATAATCCATATGAAGCTTTCTGTTTGTGTATAGGGTGTATATCTATATAACTGTATCTGATCTGAGATAAGCATGCACAAATAACTGGAATCTCTGGGCGGTGATACTTATGGGATTAAGAACCGTACCTCATAGCAAACTAAATTAAAGGAAAACAGTCAGGTCAAAAATCCATATATAACTGCTATCATTTTCTAATTCCTTTTTCTAATCTCTCTCTATTGATGTATTTCTTTTATTTATATCCCCCTCCTATCTTCTGTAAACGTAAAATAAAGAGATTCATTCCATCTGTCCGTCACAGTGAATGATCCACTTAGTTCTCTGCTGTCCACTCCCCATATGATGAATGTGCATGTCACATCACAGCACAGGACATCAGTGGGGGTCTGTATTCTCCTCTCTGCTCTCTGTGTCTGCAGCCAGGAAAGAGGTCAAATACAACACAGAAACTGTCACAGCAGGAATGCCTGCTTATAAGCAGAAACAAATGCAGTCTAAATAAGATAAGGCAGACCTGCAATCGCTTTCTCCCTGTGTCCTCAAACAGAATAGATCTCCTAAAAGTGAAACCACAGTACCTGGAGGGAGGAAAGAGCTGCTAAGAGGGAATGCATAATTACAAGACATTTGCATTTTCAATCTACAGCATTATTACTTTTACTCTCAGGCAGCAGGTGGACGTACAATTGAGCCAATATGTGCGGCCTCACAGGGGCTTAAGAGGTTAGAGCGTCCACTTCTAACTACACAGCAGCTTCTGTCGTGGACATATTATTGGACTGCAAAGGATTCATATGTTGTTCTTGCATCAGGGCCCTGTTCTGTCTGTGTCTGGCCCTGCAGCAGACCACTAGTACTTAACTTTACATCCTATATACCACTATCAGTTTCCTCTGATATGGAAAACTCATGAGAGGAGCCACATGACAAGCCTGTCTGTGTCCTATGGTTGGTGGCCATACAGAATGGCATTTTCAGAGGGTTGTGGCCCCTGGGCTGCAGGATGTGCACCCCTAATTTAGATATACAGTAAGATAAAACTAAAATATTGAATAGAACTTATCTACAGGAGCGGCGATGTGCATGTATGACTATTTTAAGGAGGTGGACTGGAAATCACGTTCCACCCTGAAGACACCAACCGCACTGATGTATTGTAGTGTAAATAGTGTCATGCGTTTTTATATATAGTGTTAACTGTGATATAATGTTTTATAATGTTTTCATCAATAGTGATATGTAATAAGGCAGGGGTCCCAACTCCAGGCCTCGAGGGCCGCCAACTGTGCATGTTTTCAGGATCTCCTTAGTATTGCACAGGGGTTGGAATCATTACCTGTGCAGATGATCACATTAGCACCTGTGCAATACTAAGGAGATCCTGAAAACCTGCACTGTTGGCGGCCCTTGAGGCCTGGAGTTGGGGACCTCTGTAATAAGGTATAAGATAAAGCAATATAAAGAGTAATGATTGTAGGTATAGTATAAGATATATAAAAATGTTATGTAGGATGTTGATCCAAAGGGTTAACAGAAAGTGCTGGGTTTCATAGATCCACCGCGCTGACCTCCAGTGAAGACAAACAGAGTGATGTATAAAAACTCTGTTTAATGGGTAATTTGCCTACCAGTTTCGTGATTTCAGTTATCACTTCATCAGGGCATCATGCCCTGATGAAGTGATAACTGAAATCACGAAACCGGTAGGCAAATTACCCATTAAACAGAGTTTTATACATCACTCTGTTTGTCTTCACTGGAGGTCAGCGTGGTGGATCTATGAAACCAAGCACTTTCTGTTAACCCTTTGGATCCTTACTTTTGCTGGGCACCTGCTGCGACCATAAGAGAGAGCGGAGTTAGTTGGTTGTGACTTGCACAACCAAATCAGGTGAGTCCTTCCACTAAAGGGGGGCACTGAGGATATTTGTACAAAAGGAAATTACTCTATGTGCGCTCCATTTCCCTTTTTAATGTAGGATGTTGGTAAGATAATTCTGCCCAGAAAATGACTTTTTAAGTAATAGTTACATGTGGGGACTAGCCCACAAGATGAGGAGTTATCCCCCAGGGTAAGAGACAGTTTCCTTTCAGAACATAAAATAGGTATCCACTAATGACTACTACGGAAGTACAAGTCTGACAGGTCGTCAACGCTGCGAGTGGTGAGTGACTAGTGGCAACTACAACATTGAGACTGGAGTGAGATCGTGTTATTCTCAGGTTCGACAGTATTGAACAGGAACAACTGAAGGGCTAGAGACCTACCCTTGGGCGAGTGGCTCTACACTGAAAGAGCCAGTGTACAGAAAACTGATCAGGCCCCTTAGCCATCTAGGTATGTGGTTATCATCACTGGTGGCTGACGGAGCGCTATTTTCTTGCACGGGACCCCCCTTGGCGCCTGTGAGCCTAAGAATCTTTGCTGGCACTATGACATATCACCTAATCCCCTCTCCTACAGGAAGAAGAGATCTTCACTTGGAGGTGTCTGGGAGCCTGCTTCTCTATTCCTGCCTTAGTGTCCCGAACGCCTGGAGCCCAGGCCATGTGCGAGAAGAAGACTTAGACCCACTGAGTAGTAAGGTAACAGCTATAGACTATGCTGTTGTGTTGAGCTGGGTGGTGCTGGAGCTCACAGGTCCAGAAAGGTAGGGAACATCTACCGTAACCACCATCAGGTCTGCAGGGCCTGGGAAATCGGAGCTGAATCTGTCACAGTGTCTCCGATGGCTCCAGCAATCATCAGGTTGGGAGGAAAATGTAACAAGGAGAAGATAACTAGGGGGATCGCAAGGGCTCATGTCTTAGTCCAGCAAGGTGGTTATAGTCCCATAAGAAACACGAACACCATTGGTTTCTTGAACAACGAGGAGCACTCCATATAAACAGTCCATACAAAATGCAAAGTCGACAGTGTACTTTTAATGAGCTCTCCCTCTCCTTTAGCTCTGAGAGTTTCTTATCAGCGGGGATCTGTATAACGTTCTCTGTATAAAGTGCGGCCTTTCTATTCTTTACCTCTCGTAATTGCTAGAGGAGAGGAGCGAACAGGTGATGTTTTTCCTAAACACACAGCGCTCACATCGTCACAATGGCATCCTCCATCCTGCATCTCCAGCAGCTACATTCAACTGCCAGAAAACTGCTAACTGTGGCTAAGCGACCTTTGACATATAAGTAAATTGTAGTTATTAGAAAGGCCATCAGAGGGCAGTGTGGGGTTAGACATGCTGCAACTCTCAGAGCTAAAGTGCAGGAGTTACAATACACTACATTATAAAACCACACATGGCATAGTCTGGGTCACTACATAACCAAGCAGGGAATTGATCTGAGTCTGATGTTGAGTGTCATGAGTTTCCAGTCTTTGTGACACAGCTCAGTAGCCAGTGGTATTTTAAATGTGTTTACCGTATATACTCGTGTATAAGCCGACCCGTGTATAAGCCGACCCCCCTACTTTTGCCCCCAAAACCTGGGAAAATCTATTGACTCGCGTATAAGCCGAGGGTGGACCCAGCACAGGTATACAGCCCCCAGCAGTGGTATACAGGCCCCAGCAGTATGATATACAGCAGCCCCCAGTGGTATATACAGCAGCCCCAGTGGTATTGCAGCCCCTATATACAGCAGCCCCAGTGGTATTGCAGCCCCAGTGGTGTATACATCAGCCCCTATATACAGCATCCCCAGTGGTATTGCAGCCCCAGTGGTATTGCAGCCCCTATATACAGCAGCCCCAGTGGTATTGCAGCCCCAGTGGTATTGCAGCCCCTATATACAGCAGCCCCAGTGGTATTGCAGCCCCAGTGGTATTGCAGCCCCTATATACAGCAGCCCCAGTGGTATTGCAGCCCCAGTGGTGTATACAGCAGCCCCTATATACAGCAGCCCCAGTGGTATTGCAGCCCCTGTATACAGCAGCCCCAGTGGTATTGCAGCCCCAGTGGTGTATACAGCAGCCCCTATATACAGCAGCCCCAGTGGTATTGCAGCCCCAGTGGTATTGCAGCCCCTGTATACAGCAGCCCCAGTGGTATTGCAGCCCCAGTGGTGTATACAGCAGCCCCTATATACAGCAGCCCCAGTGGTATTGCAGCCCCTGTATACAGCAGCCCCAGTGGTATTGCAGCCCCAGTGGTGTATACAGCAGCCCCTATATACAGCAGCCCCAGTGGTATTGCAGCCCCAGTGGTATTGCAGCCCCTGTATACAGCAGCCCCAGTGGTATTGCAGCCCCAGTGGTGTATACAGCAGCCCCTATATACAGCAGCCCCAGTGGTATTGCAGCCCCAGTGGTATTGCAGCCCCTGTATACAGCAGCCCCAGTGGTATTGCAGCCCCAGTGGTGTATACAGCAGCCCCTATATACAGCAGCCCCAGTGGTATTGCAGCCCAAGTGGTATTGCAGCCCCTATATACAGCAGCCCCAGTGCGGTATACAGCAGCCCCAGAGGGGTATACAGCAGCCCCAGAGGGGTATATAGCAGCCCCAGAGGGGTATACAGCAGCCCCAGAGCTGTATACAGCAGCCCCAGAGGGGTATACAGCAGCCCCAGAGGGGTATATAGCAGCCCCAGAGGGGTATACAGCAGCCCCAGAGGGGTATACAGCAGCCCCAGAGGGGTATATAGCAGCCCCAGAGGGGTATACAGCAGCCCCAGAGGGGTATATAGCAGCCCCAGAGGGGTATACAGCAGCCCCAGAGGGGTATACAGCAGCCCCAGAGGGGTATATAGCAGCCCCAGAGGGGTATACAGCAGCCCCAGAGCTGTATACAGCAGCCCCAGAGGGGTATACAGCAGCCCCAGAGGGGTATACAGCAGCCCCAGAGGGGTATATAGCAGCCCCAGAGGGGTATACAGCAGCCCCAGAGGGGTATACAGCAGCCCCAGAGGGGTATATAGCAGCCCCAGAGGGGTATACAGCAGCCCCAGAGGGGTATACAGCAGCCCCAGAGGGGTATTTAGCAGCCCCAGAGGGGTATACAGCAGCCCCCGCTGTATACAGCAGCCCCCGCTGTATACAGCGGTACCCGGCTGTATACAGCCCTCCCCCCTGGTATACCGGGCCCCCCCTGTGGCAACCTGTAAAGGAAGCGATGATTATACTTATCGGGTCGCTGTCGCCGACGCCGCCGCTCTGTCACCGTCCGTCACCGCGCTCCTTCCCGTCTTCATGCTTCCTTCACGGGCGCACAGAAAATGACGTCATTTCCTGTGCGACGGTGAAGGAAGCATGAAGACCAGGAGGAGCGCGGTGACGGACGGTGACAGAGCGGCGTCGTCGGCGACAGCGACCCGATAAGTATAATCATCGCTTCCTTTACAGGTTGCCACAGGGGGGGCCCGGTATACCACGGGGGGGGGGGGGGGGCTGTATACAGCCGGGTATATATATATTTTTTTTTATGATTACCGTATATACTCGTGTATAAGCCGAGGGGGGACTTTTCAGCACATTTTTTGTGCTGAAAAACTCGGCTTATACACGAGTATATACGGTAATTTGTTTTGTACCAGCAAGAGTTAATGTCAGTTTTCTTGCTGGTACCATCTTCTTGGTGCTGGGTCAGATGATGCTGGTTGGTAACCACTCCTCTTCACTTTAAATAATCACATGACCCAGCACCTGATGCCAATTATAGAAGAGGTTTTTCTTTGCTGACCATTTGTGGTGTGTGGAGGTCTCCTGTGGTCCTAGCGGATCTGCAGATGAAGATCTGGTGCTGATCATTGTGCTGCCTGTGGAGTTTTGGCAGCTTATACCAAGTAGAGTTTGTGTATCCTTTTTGTCTTTGTCCAATGTCTATTTACTTGTCCTCGTGTCAGATTACATCAGTGGTGCTGTCTAGTGCACTCCCCGGCCTTGGCAATAGACAGGGTGACAAACACTAATGAGCCATGCACACAGTGAACAGATCTGTAGGACACTGTTCACACCACCAAAAAGCCGAATCACAAAAAACAATCAGAAAAACGTGTAAAAATACTCTGTTATAAAAGATAAAAACAGTAAAAAGCAAGTGCTGCATAAAAAAGTGATAAAAAACAGGGTATTTAGTTGATACGTTTTTTGCAAAAAATGTATACTAAGCCGCTCTACCAAACGTCAAGGTAACCCGCATCAGAGCAATCCCTATCTGTGTGTTCTAAAACCTGACCTGACCTTGACGTTTGGTAGAGCGGCATTTTTTGCAAAAAACGTATCAACTAAATACCCTGTTTTTTATCACCTTTTTATGCAGCACTTGCTTTTCACTGTTTTTATCTTTTATAACAGAGTATTTTTACACGTTTTTCTGATTGTTTTTTGTGATTCAGTGTTTTGGTGGTGTGAACAGAGTCCTACAGATCTGTTCACTGTGTGCATGGCTCATTAGTGTTTGTCTAGTTTGTTTCTTGTTTCTGCAAGAGAAGGGAGCCGCCCACCCCTCCCTTTGGGTCTTGCACATGAAAAGCCGTCTTCTGCAGTCAGTCTGTGTCAGACACTGGACCTGTCTGGACCCGGCTCATGTAGGTACTTATTCACATGGTCAGGTTGTAGAACACACAGATAGGGACTGCTCTGATGCGGGTTACCTTGACGTTTGGTAGAGCGGCTTAGTATACATTTTTTGCAACAAACGTATCAACTAAATACCCTGTTTTTTATCACCTTTTTATGCAGCACTTGCTTTTTACTGTTTTTATCTTTTATAACAGAGTATTTTTACACATTTTTCTGATTTTTTTTTTTTTGTGATTCAATAGACAGGGTGAGTAGAGGTGACAGCAAGGGACTATACATGGTACGGCGGAGGGGGTAGGGGGAAAGGACCCACACTGGGTGGTAGTACAGATCGGGGACAGAATCAGGCTGCACCACACAAGTCTGCTCACCCAACCAGGACCACGGTTGTGTTATAGCGTGGCGGGGGGTTCAGAGTCAATTCCTTGTCCCCACCACCCTACAGCTCCATGAGCCTCCTATGTTCCCATACCTTCACTGGAGGTCTGCAGTCTGTTAGGCACAAAGACCAGATAATAAGTGTAACCTCTGCAATCACTAGAGCTTCACCTTACAATGTCTGGGAAGAGAACAGCGCACATGCACAATTATTTGCCTTGGGTGTGTTTTTGGATAAGCAGAGTCATAAGATGGAGAACAGATCCTCTCACCTTGTTGAGGGTTTGGTTTTTGGCTAAACTTGTGGTGAGAAGTTTGTACAAGTTATTGGTAAACTGAGCTACTAAGAGTATGTTCACACGTGACAGATTAGTTGCAGAAGCTTCTGTGATAACGTCCGTATATTCATTAATCAGCATAAACTTGGATTTCTTCCATTCAGAACATTTCAAAAACAGACAGCTGAGTGAGATCTGAATTTGTGTGAAATCACTTGAGGACTTAAGGGTTACATGCAGAATAAAACAGGCATAAACTGAGAATATAAGAGGTTAAAGGGATCCTGTCAACTCCAAAACGCCTCCTAAGCTACAAAATCATGTCCCTGCAGCATCCCATCACTAATCTCACACTCCTTTTGTCTCCTAAAAGCATCCTGTCAAAGTACATAAAAACGATTTTATAGTCACTCATTAGGCATTAAAAATAGTAGGGATCATATTCTTTAGCCCTTAGGACGTGTTTGCTGGTGCCCTGTTCATCAGAAGCTCACGCCCTAATGGGCGTGATCTTTTATTCATTTTCTAGGCAGGCCCTCCCTGCTCTCCACGACGCTGGACGGGCATGAATGACGCGAATCGCATCATTTCCAGGATCAGGTGACGTCAGTACAGCCACGCCACTCGTTCGGCTTCAAGCACACATGCGCAATGCGGTGCTTGAAGCCGAACGAGCGGTGTTTTTTTTTTGTTCGTTTGTTTTTTATGGTTCCAGAATTATGGACCTTCTAATTTGGTACTAATTTATATGGTCTTAAACAAGGAGGTGTAACAGGATCCTCTGGGGTGTGTCTTTAGGCTGCTCTGCCTATTTACATTGTAAACCTCACCCCTTGGTAAACAACACAAAAATAACCATTTAGAAGAGCAGAGCAAAAATTGTTCACTTTTGACCTGAAGACAGGTCTCTTTTAAAGGGTTATTTACAATATCCCCAATCGACGGGGTTATGTGCTGATGATGGCTCTGGGTCTAACCATTGGGCCCCATAGTACTCTCATGAATAGGGCTTTGGAATCTGTGAACAGAACTTTGCAGCCCCAGCTTGAATGGGGTCAGAGATGCACACATTCGACCTCTGCCCCATTCCTTTGTCTCCGGCGTACAGAATGTGCTGCTGTTTTCTGCCTTTTTTCAGAAGTACATCCTTCCGGGTCAGGGTCACATAAATGTCTCTTTCAAACCCTTCATCTTTAATGAAGCCAAAGACCTTACATCAGCTAAACTCAATCACAGCTACTCTTTCAGGGGGAGCCACTGATGGTAACAGTTGAGAGGGCTCAATGTTAATATGGCCAGAATGGGGTAAAGTTCCCTTCCATAACATCATGTCCTTTCACTCTACCTCCACCCCATCCACTCTGTAGTGGGGACTACAGTCCAGGATAGAGTCGCTGTTGGGGTCGTTTCTACAGGCTGGGCCGCTACAAGACAAACTGGAACCGGGATACATTGTGGTCCTACCTGTTCCCGCGATATTCCGGCCTCAGCTCCTGGCACAGAGGGCGTTCTGGGAAACTGTGCAGCTGAGACGTTCACAGCATTGGTCCCCTCCGGATAACTCCTTTCTGCTGACTCCGGGTCTTGGTGTTCCTCCGTGGCCGGCGGAGTGGTCGGGACCTTCACTCATTCAGTTGCAGGGCTCTCCAACGGTGCTACTGCTCCCGGGGCTGCAGTCGCTTCCTCTCCATCTTCCACCTAGAACTCCTCTACCAGTTGCAGGGCCATCAGTACAGCCAAAGTCGCCATAGGAGGGATTTCAAGTTGGAGCCCTGCAGAACAGCCCAGTGCCCTCCTTGCAGATTGCTCCGTTCACCTTCTCTGCATGGTCACGTGTAAACCATGCATCCAGCCAAGTATGTACCTGCAAGGGTGTCCAGGAAAGGCAGCATCCACATATACTGGAGGATGGCCTGTTCTTCTGCCGTAGCCTCAGCCAGTCTACCTCCCCAATCGATGTTCCTCCATTCTGATCTCCCGCCATGGCGTGTCTCCAACTACGCTTCCCCGTCACACCACACTCCTGCTCGCACGCGCCACTTTGGTGGTGACCCGAGGGCCTGGAGGCCTCAGCACTTATAGCCAGTGGTAAAGCTTAAGCCCTTTGTTTAGAGATGCATATAGTTCATGTAACGTTTAAGAACCGTGCCTCCTTAACTGGAAGAAAAGTACTGCTTGATGTTATTATATAATAAAAATGTTTTCAGGGGTAACCATGCTGGGCGGCGCACACCACACTCCTGCTCGCACGCGCCACTTTGTTTACAGCCATCGCCTTTTGTTTGGGTGGTCCTCGCTCGCGGGTGCGACCTGCGCAGCAGAAGGTTGGGCGTCCTGGCTGATGGGTTGGTACAACTTTTGGCACCGCTTGCTGGCTCTTCCCACGATGGGAGGACACGACACTCCCCCTGCCCAGCATATGGTTCTATAGTATGTCAGCCGCCATTAAACAGTTAAATTACACACAATCTTCGGAACACAGGACCCAGTTTAAGGGGTTTTGGATCCTGTTCTTGATGCCAGAGATGATTGCAGCGGTCATGGGGCCAGGGTACTCGACTCTCCTGGGCTCAGCAGTTCAGGGGATGTCACGGTGGCCTTCCCTGGAAGCTGTGACCACGACCAGTTTTTGGTTATTAAAGGGAAAAAGTTTATTGTGACGCCATCTGAGGTTTCTGGTCAATAATGACCAGCGCTGCTTATGGTAGTGGTCCCCAGGGGAAAGGTGGTGTGGCAGCTTGATGTAGCACTCCCCCCTCCCCAGGCGAAGTGGGACCCTGGGTGTAGTAGTTGTAGGTGCAGGATAGAGGCAGGAATGAGAAGAGAGACACGGGGCACTTGCAGTTCTTACCAGTCTCTTTTACTTGTAACACCATGCAGACACAACTCCACCGGGGTACCGTGTTCACCAAGATTGCAGTCTAGCCATCTCACAAGTAGTCCGCATCCACTCTGCTGAGACACGGGGAATATGGCCTTCCTTGCTGCCATTTACTGTCTGACACCTTTTCTACTTTCCTTACTAGTCTACCTGTGGTTACAAGTCCCAAGGGCAGGTGACTTCAGGTCCCGTGAGAGACTGCCTTGCAAGTCCTCTTGACCCTCTCCAGTTCCTTCACCTTGGGAGAGTCCATGATGGTAGCCACTGTGCATGCAGCCCAGTGACCTCCAGTTTCTCGGCCGGTCCTGCAGTTATCCAGGCCGAATTGGGTCCCCTGTGCAGCTAGTTTCTCTACCCAGCCTGGATGGTCAGCTGTAGATTTGGTGTTCTTGATACTGAGGATTAGCGGCTGACCGAAGCATAGTCCCGCTCTCTCCCCAGCTCCGGCTCCTCCTAGAGCTTACTCCTCCATCTTGCTTCCCATGTTGCTTCTTCTCCAACTCTCACTAACTCCTTACTCCTCTCACCCCTATCAGCGAGCCTCTTCCACCCAGCATCTCCCTGGCCTAGAGTTTGGATAGTGTTGGGTGTGTGTTGGTAGTCTCAGCAAAGCTTCTCACCTTACCCATGAGCATGATACCACACCTATTGGATAAGTGCAGTACCATAGTAGTGACCGAACCGTAGGGGCACCACACATTGTCTATGGGAGTGCTTTAAATAGCCGAGTGCCTTTCTCAGCAGTCATATAGACAATGAATGGAGTGGAGGCCAAGCATGTGCATCTCTGCAGTATTACATCATTGGGCTGCATAGTCCTGTTTTTAGGATTGCTGGGGGTCCCAGCAGTCTGACCTCCAGTGATTTGCAAGTTATCCTCTGACTCGTGGATATCCCTTTTCCAGTTTAGAATACATAAAAAATGTGCATGTGAATGGACAGGTGGGGAAAGTTTGCTGACATCCCAACAGAGCAGTCAGCCCACAATCTGATAAATGACCGGCTTTACTCCATACCATGGAGAGTAGATAAAGCTACTTGATGTCTTTGCCCTTAGATCTTGGCAGTTTGCAGGTTAGCTGGGAACACGTGGACAGACCTGAGGACCAGGCTAGTTCTAGTTCTGTCTTGGCTGCCTTTCTTGTCCTCCATCCTCTTTGTTCCTGATAATACCATGAGGAGGAAGAAGATGATGTTTGAGGAAACAGACTTTTCTAGGAAGGTAGGTCATCACTATGTTCCTTGTTCTCTCCGAAATGCTCATTGCTCTTTTTTTTTGCAGTATTTAGAGGAACATGTAATTGATATTTTCGCTATCTATTTTGCACAAGTCACACATTGTGTACATAACATGAATTGTTTTATGAAGCTGTTGGTGAAATTTATATTAACACAAATAGTGATGTTTAATTAAATGTTTCTGGCCCAAAATTGGGAAGCAGACAAGTGGTGTGTTGATCAAACATAAAGTAGAAAACATGACGAAATAAGCCTTTAGGCCAAGAACCTATGTGTGAAAACGCTGCGTTATCTCTGCTACAGTTTTTTCTGCATCATTAATAGCGACCTATTATGAGTTTAATAGATAAATATAGGAATTTAGATATTTATTACTGCTAAAGAAATTCTAGAATCTCTTGGCATCACTGATCTAGCCCTCTCCTGGATCTCCTCATACCTAATGGACCGGACTTTCAGCGTTACCCACTCCCACACCTCCTCACCCTACCCCCTATCTGTTGGAGTACCCCAAGGATCGGTCTTGGGACAACTACTCTTCTCCATTTACACCTTCGGCGTAGGCCAACTCATTGAGTCCCATGGCCTTCAATACCACCTCTACGCTGATGACACCCAGCTCTACCTCTCCGGCCCTGACATCACCTCCCTACTATCCAAAATTCTGCAATGCCTGTCCGCCATCTCATCCTTCTTCTCTGCTCGCTTCCTAAAACTGAATATGGACAAAATTGAGTTAATCGTTTTTATGGCCATCCCACTGGTCGGGGACGCCATGTAGGAGTACTGCACCCAGATAAGCGTGTGTGTTATTCCTGTGATTTGGGAACTAGGATGGTGAATAAAGGACCCTAACAACACTCATTCACACACCCTAGAGTAGGGGACTGTGGGTGAACCCGCTGTAGGGAGGACCCATGTCATGCGCTTAGTTGGCGCTGACATTGCTGGATGCTGCTGTGTATGTTTGTCTTTAAGAGCTGCATGGTTGATAATTGTGAAGATCCTGGCCTCCTGTGTTGTGAACTGCATTCACTATTAGATTCAACTGCTGGTTGAGGGAGGGAAAGGGGTGGAAGGACCAGAGTGGAATGAGGGTGATAAGTCCTTCATTCTGATAAAAAGAAGGAGGAAAGCTGACCAGTATAAAGTGGGCGATCACCAAATATAGTATAACAAATATCAATCTTTATTACAAATAACCACAGACAAATAATGAGAGTGCCGTTAAAAACAATTAAAAAGGCCCCATACAGAGCTATCTATATTCAAAACACTCCACCCACTACAGCAGAAAATCAGAATTGACATCTATATTGATAAATACTTAGTAAAGCCCCAGTGATAAACACAGAATCACAATATCTCAAATAATCCCAATTGGGGTATTAATGTGTGATCACAATTGGTGTTCCTCATTCAAAATTCCACCAGAACCCTGGAAGGAAATAGAGGAACAAAGGGGCAAAGTCATATGCATTATGCAAAGTCAAATACAATAGACAATAGCAAGCATTAAGTCAAATCATAACCTGCAATGGATCAGCTGAGTGGGCAGAGGAGAGAGGTCACCCAATGCATTTCGTCATCAATGATGACTTCATCAGGGAGCACTCTCATATCCTGTCTGCCTGGTTTATATATGGTGCAAAAGTGACAAGAGAATAGTTTTCACCTGCAGTGCAGAGACAGCTGCGTCCTAGCCGGCGCCGCCATTCAAAGGAAGTACAAAGATTATGTGTGCGGAAGTGAGATTCCCCCAGTGCCGCCGCGCATGCGCGTACTGACTGAGAGCGGCTTCAGAAGCCTTTAGTAATATGGCCGCCGCATCTGCGCAGTTGCAGGCGAGCATCTGCGCTCGTGTCAGGCGGCTTCAGAGTGTCATTTCTGTACACTCGTTACATGTGTGTGAACAACAGTATTGCTCTAGTGGGCTGAGGGCTTTGAGATTGAGTACAAGACTGAGGGATAGTAGAAAAATGGACACTTGTAAATAACTGAAGAAGAAATCCTGCCTGAGAATCAAAGAAAAAGCTAAAAAAGTAAGAGAATATATATAAGAAAGGGAAGGAGATAACACATACCAAGGTATAGATGAATAGGGATTCTTTATAGATAAATGTGATCGTTGCACTTAATGTGCATTATATACATATCATCAGTAATGATTTTGTCAAGACCGTCAAAAGGCAAGAGAAAAGGTTATCCCTCAAGAAAGGAATCAATCTTGAACTTATAAACACATAGAAACTATAAAGTGCATTGTAGTATGATTGATTCTCAATGTAAACATACATAGAAAATGAGCTACAGTGTATAATAAGAAGCTCAGTTGTTTGTGAGCACCATAGGTGCTAGAACACCCCTCTGAAAAAAACTTTATCATAAAGGGTCAATAAAATAAAAGCTACAAAATGAAAACATTATGGAAAAGTCCATAGCAAAGACCAACCAAAAATTGCAATAAATATATTTAGAAATGATTTTTATTATAAATGTTAATAGAGACAAAGAGACGGTCATGAGACCATCTCCTCTCTACAGGATCCTGTAAAAAGATATAAGACAACATATAGCAGTATGAATATTCCAAATATGATCTAATTAAGAAGCCAAATGGCTTTCACATATTCAATAAATAGTAATTTAGTGTTCAAAGAACAATCAGATGTATCCCCAGATGGAAATGCCACATGAGGAAAAAGAATTCATTTATTTTCTGAAATGACCAGTGGAGTAGTGGACAAAATAAGCCCACTATTTATCCTAAAGACAATATTACTAATAAGAGTTAAGTTAGGAGACATCACGAAGACCAAGGAAAAAAAAAAAAAAGGGGGGGGGGGGGGAGAGGGGAGAAGAGAATAGATAGCCAAAAAATATGGCGACCATATGTTGTTAAGCATGAAGAAACAATACTCATCCTAGATAAATGCACTACATGTACAAGTGCTTGTATCGAGTAATCCAATTGCAATGAGTCGCAGCCAATCTATGAAGGCAATGTGATCATTAAACGATGCACATAAAGTTTTTTTACAATAAAACCCCATATTCAGAGTGGTTATCTCCAAGAAAATGTAGTTCACACAGAGCAAAGCAGGCAGGAACACAATTCAGTAATACTTGATGTCCAGTGTCATTCTGTGTAGTGGCATAGGTGCATCATGGAAGTTGCATAGTGGAAAGAAAATGTCTGAATCCAGATGTAGGGATTGACGTGGGAGTGTTGAGGATTCCAGTTCATCCCTATCATTCAGATGGCCTCAGATTCCGGAGACGAAAAAGGAGCAGCTGTTCAACAGGGCTCCAACTTCAAAAAAGGGGGGGGCCCATTGTCCTGTCACAAAAAATGGACATGGAAAATTTTTTTGTTAGTTAGTCGCTGTGGAGAGCCAGTACACCCCCTTATAATTGTTTGTAGAACCCCGTGTACAACAGCTCCTCATTAAGCCCCACAGGGGTCAAACTTTTCAGATTATAAATCCACCTGGATTCAAGTTTCAGGAGTTCCACCGAGATGTCACCACCTCGGATTGAGGGTTTTAACCCCTGTAATCCAATAATTCTCATATCGGATGGGTTACTGTTATGCTTTAGAAAAAAGTGTTTGGCGACAGAAGTTAACGCGTTACCTGCAACTTGATCCCTCCTAGCAGTATTGATGTTCGAAATATGTTGCTGGATTCTTTTCCTCAGTTCCTGTGTCGTTTGTCCAACATAGATTTTCCGGCACGCGCAAACAATTCCATACACCAAGTTCCTAGACTTGCAGTTGTAATATGCCCTGCTCCTGATAGGAAAAGAGCAAGAAGGAAGCACTAGAGAGTCACTAGAGATCATAAAGGGACAAACATTACAATTGCCACATGCATAGGTTCCTTTTAAAATGAAACCCCTTCCAGTACTTTGAGTAGCTCTCATGAAGTGGCTCCGTGATACAAAGTCCCTCAAATTGGGGGCCCTTTTAGCTGTTAGTCTGGGTCTCTTTGAGAGAAAAGGAATCAGACGTTCATCCCTTATTAAGATGTCCCAATTTTTGTCTAATATTCTCCTAACATCACTCCATTGGTTGTTAAAGGGAGTGGTAATATTAAGGGTCACACCGTCCTCTCTTTTTCTTGGTTTTAGAGCCGATTCTCTACTTAAATTCTTGGAATGTTGGTAGGCTGTGGCAACCACCTTACGTGGATATCCCCGTTCAAGAAAGCGATCAGTGAGATTTCTCGCTTCCCTGTCAAAATCAGTACTCTCAGTGCAATTACGTCGGACTCGCAAGAATTGCCCCTTAGGGATACTGTTGCGCAAGTGTAAGGGGTGGTAACTTGAGTAGTGCAATAGGCTATTGGTAGCCGTCTTTTTACGATATAGTGTGGACTTGATCTTACCATTATCAATGATAAGTTTCAGGTCCAAAAAATTCACCGACACAGAGGAAATTTCTGATGTTAGTCTGATGTTCCATGGGTTAAGGTTCAGGAAACTGATGAACTGCCGACATTCCTCCTCAGCCCCTGTCCATAAGAAAAGAATGTCATCAATAAAGCGGAACCACCTGAGTACAGAAGAATCAAAACAATCCTGTTGATAGACCACAGTTTCTTCCCACCATCCTAAAAAGATGTTAGCATACGAGGGCGCACATCTTGCGCCCATCGCGGTCCCTGAGGCCTGATTATAGTATACCCGATCAAACACAAAATAGTTCTTCTCGAGGACCATCTTAAGGAGGTCCAGCAAAAAGGAATCATGGAGTCTGTTCCTTGTTTGGTTTTTATCTAGGAAATACCCAACCGCATCAACACCAAATGTGTGAGAGATGGAGGTATAAAGTGCCTCCACATCCATGGCCACCAGGAGGGTGCCATGGGGTATATCTAGATGTTCGAGTTGTTCCATCAAAAATGTTGAATCCCTCACATAAGAGTTAAGTTTCAATGCTAACGGCTGGAGAAAAAAATCCAAATAAATACATGGTTTTTCGAACAGACCACCTATCCCCGAAATAATGGGCCTACCTGGGGGTTCCTGGAGACTCTTGTGAATTTTCGGGAGCATGTAATAGGTGGGAATTTTGGGATATTTGGTTGTTAAGAACTCCCGTTCCTTCTTCGTGATTAGCGCCAGGCTGAAGGCTCGTGCAAGCATATCATCCAGTTTCCTTTTGTAGATCTTAGTGGGATCAGAAGGCAATATCTGATAATTCTGTCGATTGTTGAGTTGGCGCTTAGCCTCCCTAAGATAAAGTGGAACAGGCCATAGAACAACGTTACCACCTTTGTCTGCCTCCTTTATCAGGAATTCTTTATTATTCTGTAGGTCAGATAGAGCTTTCCTCTCATGTGGAGTCAGATTTTGAAATCTCCCTGGTGTTTCCTTTAACTCACTTACCTCCTCCATGACCCGATTGAAGAAGAGTTGAATCAAGGGGAAGGCTGACAAAGGGGGGGTGACCTGTGATGGAAGTCGTCTAGGGAATCGGTCCAGAGTGTTCCCATAATCATTCTCCGATCCCATAGAGACAAGATCTTCTAGGGCCCGTCGTTCCTGGGTAGTCATGGAATCAATCAAAGAAGGCTGGTGATACAACAATTTAAAAACCAGTTTTCTACAAAAGAGATAAATATCCTTTGTTAGGGTAAATTTGTCCAAATTTGAGGTCGGTGAAAAAGATAAGCCTTTCTGTAAAAGAGAAATTTCAATCTCAGAAAGTTGATATGATGAGAGATTAATTATTTGCATTCTAGTTTTACCATCAGTATCAGAGGTTCCAGTTACCTGACAGGATCCCACTATTTCTTGTTGATACTGTTCTTTCTGTGAAAGGAGGGAGATTTTCGTTTCCCTCCTTGAGGAGCTTCTATGTCGTCGTTTCCTCCTCCCACGTCGAGTGCGTCTTCCAGGTCGCTTGGGCCAGTGGATAAAAAATCCTCATCATCTTCATCACCAGACGGTTCAGTTGGTATGTTAGGCTTATCTGGTTTGTTGGGTCTATTTGGCTTGAATGGGCCACCTCCTCCTCCACCCCCTCTGGGGGCCCGTGGATTCCCAGTGTGTGACCACCTATATGCTCTACCCTTATCAAAATCAGTTTTATCTCTAAGATACTTCCGTTTCTTGTTGCCTAGAATGACAGCTTGATATTTATCAATTATAGATTTCAGCCTTTTTTGAAATGGTTCCACCAAGGTGGAAAAATCAAACCTCTCCAACAATTTCTCTTTTCTCTTTATATCCTGCTTCATTTCCTCAATTATTTTATAATCATGTTGTAGTAACATATCAATTAGAACTCCTGAACATTTTGACAATCCTGCTTCCCACATTTTTTTAACATCAGAATCAGGTTCCCATGCAGGGAATATATGAATTCTCAAGCCACGGGGCACAATCCCCAATCTTTTGTACTCCTCCAAGCTCCTCACATTGTACCATGTCCTAGTAAATTGTTTATGCATGGCTATGAGAGCTTTTGACGTATCCACAAACTCAGCTTCCCAATCCGCACCAGACGGTGGAGTTTCAGAAGTATTACCAAAAAAGGCGGCTGACTCGGTCAAAGCACGCATTCTGCTGTCTAAATCCATAGCAGTATATAGTGTGCCCTACTCGGGAAGCTATTTCAAAAGTGAAAAGCATACAAGAATACGTAGGGAACTATGCCGAAGGCACCACTTAATTAAATTGGGATCTGCCACACTGGTCAAGGAATTATCATAAAAAGAAGGAGGAAAGCTGACCAGTATAAAGTGGGCGATCACCAAATATAGTATAACAAATATCAATCTTTATTACAAATAACCACAGACAAATAATGAGAGTGCCGTTAAAAACAATTAAAAAGGCCCCATACAGAGCTATCTATATTCAAAACACTCCACCCACTACAGCAGAAAATCAGAATTGACATCTATATTGATATATACTTAGTAAAGCCCCAGTGATAAACACAGAATCACAATATCTCAAATAATCCCAATTAGGGTATTAATGTGTGATCACAATTGGTGTTCCTCATTCAAAATTCCACCAGAACCCTGGAAGGAAATAGAGGAACAAAGGGGCAAAGTCATATGCATTATGCAAAGTCAAATACAATAGACAATAGCAAGCATTAAGTCAAATCCTTCATTCTGGTGATTGGTGAAGGTCCTGCACCAATCAAACATCACATATGCAGTGGACCGGTGATCATTTTTGTAGGCTGGATTACCCTTTTAAGAATTTTTAGTCTGATATGGCTCCAACTTTTAAAAAGAAAGTGTGGCACCACAGGGTTCATGTGCCTCAGTAACACCACAAAGGGTTAACTCCCCACACAACCCAAAACACTACACTAGCGCCTCCAGGCCAGAGGGGGGAGCTAAAGCTGCTTCCCTATATATTCTGGTGTGGAGAGGAAGTGGGCACTTCAGTTCCTAGGAGGACTGAGGAAGAAAGACCTGGGTGTAAAAGGGCTGCGTTAGGCTCAACCCACGGTCCACTGTCCAGTTCCTGGCCGAGCCTGGGTCTGAGGAAAGGAGACAGGAGAAGCAGAGGAACACACCTGGGAGACCGAGTTACCTGGAAACTCATCCCAGAGGAGTGCACAGAACGGATACCAGATCCGAAATTGTGCCTGACACAAACAGCACAGTGAACACCGGATTAGTGAAGGTCCCACATCTTCACTGTACCACAGGGAAGCAACACGGCGGGGTCAAGGAACTCAGGACAAGACTCAAGTTGTCTAGCAAGTTGCTACCCATGAGGGGAAACAGGGCTGGCAGCTTAGCTAAAGTGGCAGCAGGGCCACACACACAGCGCAGAAACAGGGAGCCAAAGGACCCGGCCAGGGTGGGAGCAACCCGGCCCCTGTACAGACTCCGTGGACAGTACTCCGCTGAATTACCATCTGCAGTAAAAGACGTGGAAAACAACAAAACCGTGAGTCTGTGTAATCCTTGCGCTCGAGCCCCGTTGTCCCTCACAAACTGTTATCATCACTACTGCCCCGGGGACCAGGCTCTGCCCGTGGAGAGCCGTCACATCACAGGCTGCCATCCATCACCCCCAGAGGTTCTGCAGCAGCGGTGGTCACCCTGACCACACACCATGGGTGGCATCACAACTTTCTCCCCTGTAAATAACCCCTTCCCTTCACTTGTGGGCTCGGGACATGGTCCGGACCAAGACCTCCGTGATAACCCCTGTGATACCCCGGTCCGGTACCGTGTACCCTGTCCCAGTGGGCCCCACAAAAGCAAAGGTGGGAGCTACCAAAACTTAGTTATCCTGCCTAAAGAAACCAGATATCATTGAATCACCTTTCTGGAATTGCTCTTGCTCATATACAGTACCTTGGTATCTGTACACATGGGGCACGTGGAACTTTAAAAGCATCTGTTGCTTACCTGACATCTGTGTACACTGGATAATGGATAATATCATATTAAATGCGTCACAGGCAAAGCTAAATTTGCATTACTGGCAGAACACACCATACCCAGATCAACATCTACAAAGAAATTAGGAGATTATACTGTATGTTTCCGACAACAAGTTACTAAGAATTCTAAGAGTCCTTCACCCAAAGCAATGGCAATAATGACTCGCTGACCTCAATCCTGCAGACTGTATCACTGTAACAATGAGTCATCTCAAATAACACCATTATAAAATCAGCAAAACAAGTTAATTGATCATGAAAACTGACTATATTGAATATTAGCCGGCCACTTCCCAAACTAATGTTTGCTTGGGTTAAGCAATAATAATCTGGATACATAAATACAGTAACTATCTTGAACTTGATGACGCTTGCTTGCTTACTTTAAAAATACACACTTTACAATCCTCCTTGAAAGTTTCTAAATCTGGTATTGAAATGAGCTGGACTCTTAAAATGCCTGTTTCATTAATAGGACTACATGGCCATTTTGATATGGCTTTTCAAAGTAAGTGTACCAGCTTCATCAGGTCTAGAGATCTATATACCGTAATTATGTATGAAGTTTGCATTCTGAATTCTGGTGAAGGAAACATTTTGGAAGGTGCAAAGTTTACTCCTCATACACACGATTTGGATCCTTCAAACTGTGATTAATTTGGCACTGTCTAGATCGGGTTATGAAATATATGGAAATTCCCACTTCTTTATCCTAAACTACTTTAGTAGGTATGGACTTTACCGTAACGGCCGCTTCACACTGCGGCGTGATCCGGTCCGGTTCTGTCCGGGAGGACCCAGACAGCCGCGGATCGGATCAGCACACAGGACTGGGGGGCTATTATGCCCTCCGGTCCTGTGTGCAGCGCACGCAGCTGCAGCCGCTGACAGGTCAGGACTGCGGCGCCCGCGGTCCTGACTTATCAGCAGCGGGAACTGTGTGCGCTGCACACCAGACCGGAGGCATAATAGCCCCCCAGTCCTGTGTGCTGATCCGGTCCGCGGCTGTCTGGGTCCTCCCGGACAGAACCGGACCGGATCACGCCGCAGTGTGAAGCGGCCCTAAGATATTTACCATCATGGATTCCAAAATAGTCACGAATTGGTAGCATATGGATCGATGGAAAAAGTATCTACTCAAGAATGAAGCCAAGGGTTGTCACTAGGAGAGCAGTCAAGATGCAATATGAAACTAAGACACAGTCAGAAGACAGAGGTCAGAACCAGAAGAACAACAGATATATGGTGACATAGGGCAAGGCCAGAGTAGAGTCTAGCAGCAAATCTCAGGCCAGAGGTCCATTGCAAATCTCATTTAGATGGGTCATTACATTCCAACAAACGTTGGCTTGTGACTGGGACCCGGGAGTTGCAGCTCCAACCACTTTATTTGCTAGAATTGGAAAAGGGCTGTATTTTGCCATTGAAATTGCAACAAATGAACATTTGCAACAGGGCAGCAGGACAGTGAATGCTTGCAATAAGAACTAAACATAATTTGTATTACAGACTGGTTCTTACCAGACAGAACCCAAACCAACATCTTTTGGGTAAGGCTAAGTTCACATGTCCAGTAATCATCTTTAGAATGGATCCATCATTAATCTGTTGGCAAAAAAGTTGTGCAAACACAACTTTTTTGTCAGTTCTAATAAAATTAATTTCTGCAGGATCTGTTTTTTAACATGGGCATCTATGGAAAATGGATCGGTTAATTGATTACTATTTATCTTCCACATGAAACTGATCCAGTGATAAAAAGATTGATTACTTACTGATTGCTATTTAGCCATCAGCGGTACTACACTTTCACGGTAGATCTGGCAGATGTCGCCGCACCTACCGGATCTACCGTGGCTTGTGGCACCGATTAGGCAAGCCCCATTCATTCTCTATGGGGCTTCCGGTCGGGTGCGGCAAGTGTGGTATTGCCAAATCCGGCACTTGCGGCACCGCAAAAAAACGTGGTTAGCAGCGTAATTTTGCCGTCCGCAAAGTGCCCGATCTGCTGGATTCAGCAATACTGCACTTTCCCAATCAACTGCAAGCCCCATAGAGAATGAATGGGGCTTGCCTTAACGGCGCCGCAAGTCGGCCATTATGCGGTAGATCTGGCAGGTGCGGTGAGATCTGCCGATCTACTGTGAAATTGCAATACCGCTAATGTGAAAGGAGCCCAACAGAACCGTTTTCTATGGACACCAATGTTAAAAAAAAAAAAAAAAAAAACCCGGATCCTGCATACATTTTTTCAAAACGGACAAAAAAGTTTTGTTTGTACAACTTTTTTGTGAACGGATTACTGGTGAATACGTTCTAACGGACTTGACATGTGAACTTAGTCTTAAGACTAGGGGCTAACATGCTTCACAATAGAGAGGAAAGCTGCTCCTCCAAATTCTGTTCTGCGGAAAGAAAGAAGTATTTTGCAAAAAGAAGACAGAGAGAAGACTTCATAGCTGTCTACAAATATCTTAAGGGCTGTCACACTGTAGAGGGATCAGCTTTATTCAAATTTTTACAAGGAAAGACTAGATAGCAATGGGATGAGACTGAATGGTAAGAGACACAGATTAGATATTAGAAAAAACTTTTTCAGAAATCAGGAGAAGTAGGGTCCTACTGCGCTGCCAGAGTGATCACAAAGAGTCCTCATCTGTCTGTAGCTCTTTATTAGTCCACGCGTTTTGAAGCTAATCGCTTCTTCCTCATCCTCATTCATTCTTCATCCTCATTATCTTTATGTCTTTTCTATTTCTTTCTTTTTGTCATAGTTCATAGGAGATCGTTATCCCCCGGTACAGGACACGATCTGGGTGGCCTTTCGGGAGGTGGGGTTCGAACCCTCCTCCCCACAAAGACCTCTTCATAGAGGCCTACGTCCCGGGCAAAACTGTACCTGGTGAAAAGATTAAACCCATCGCAGTACCTTTTCTTCTTTGATCCAGTGGCAGCGGTGTTGGGTCCTGGCAATGCGCGGGCCTGGCGGGTCTCCATTTCGTTACCCACCATGCTTCTCGTCACCTCTGGCGTTCTGCTTCATCATCCTGGAACTGTGGTCTCCCAACGGGTTGCACAGCGCGGGCCGGGGCTGAAGATTGGTCTCTAAATTGCGTCATCTCCATTCCGACCTGGCAGGTTGTTTGCTCCAGGCGATCGTCCCACCATAATTCACGGGGCCTGGATGCCTCTGCACCGCCGACTGGTTCACCCTCTCGGTCCTCCTCCCTGGAACTCGCCTGGTGGTTAGATCTTTCTTCCTCAAATACCTCCTCAATCAGGTCGGGCTCCTTGGAGAACCAGATCAGATTTTCTGGTTCAGCAGGCTCTGCATCAGGTTAGTATTTGGGCTTGCGGTTTTCCTGGCTAGGTAGTGCGTTGCTAGTCTTTGGTGGTTCGGTCTCCTCAACGGTGGTTGAGTCCGGCTCTGTGGGGGCGTAGACTTAACTGGCCACCGGGTGCTCGGTCTCTGGTTCTACCGACACCCCCGGTTCTGGGTCTAGCTCATGCCCCTGTTGTTGTCTCGCACGCCGACTCAGCTCCAGCTGCATGTTGGCACTCCACCTTCTTAACCCGTCCCCCTTGGTTGTTTGATGGCAAGGGGGGCGGGGAGACAGTTTTGCGCCTTTTGCATGACCCTCCTTGGATGAGGGGCCGAGGCATGCCCCTGGGCCAGCACATTATGTCACATTCCAGGCCCGCCATTTTGGGCCTACGCAGTGAAATAAAATTCAGTCAATAAAACTCCAATTTAAGGCACACAGTACCCGGTTTTACTGGGCACGGGATCCTGTCGTGACACCAGAATTGAGTCGGGCCGGCAGGGAAGGGGGTTACTCGGAACCGGGATGGCGGGGTAGGGAATCACGCCTGGTCGGTTCCCTGTTCTGTGCCCTGGGCACTCGATGGCTGATGGGGGTGATGATGATGGGGGATCATACATGACGCCACCTGTGGTACCTGGTAATGTGGTTACCAGCACTGCATCCGGCCGCTGAGGTGATGGTGAAGTAGCTTAGGTAGTACAGCTCCCCACAGGCGGAGCTTTTACCTCAGCGCACTGGGATGGATGAGAGGAGTCGTAGTCCTTGGCTCTGTGGTGCTACAGGAGCCTCCCGGGTGATGGATTAAAGGAGGCCGGACACCAGATCAGCTCAAACAGTTCTTTACTGATACCAGATGATAAGGGTACACGGTACAGTCGGGCTCACCCGGGGTTGTAGCCGCAGATTTTGGAGGCTTCTCCAAGTCTGTCAGAGGTGTCTCTACAATACCTTTCTTGGTCTGTGTTTTGCTTTAACTCTCTTGTCAACCACATTAAAGAGCGCGATCGCCGGTCACCAGGTCTGTTACTAAAAGGTACTTCATTGTAAATAAGCACTACTTTAGTCACCCCCACCTCATTGCTAGACTGTACCATCATTGTAATAACCCTGTACTTTATTCACCCCCACCTCATTGCTAGACTGTACCATCATTGTAAATAACCCTGTACTTTATGTCACCCCACCTCATTGCTAGACTGTACCATTGTAAATAACCCTGTACTTTGTCACCCCCACCTCACTGTTAGATTGTAAGCTCTTATGAGCAGGGCTGTCATTTTTTTTGCTCTAATAATTGTATTATATTATGCTTCGTATTATATTGTATTGTTTTTGCAATTGTATTCTATTTTCTAATTGTTTCTTATGATTGTTTAAACATGAACTTTGTATTGTGAAGCGCTGCAGAATATGTTGTGCGCTATATAAATAAAAATTATTCATATCATTATTATTATTATTACTTCTGACTCCTTTCCGGTACGGACCAGAGCGGTGAGAAGACAATCCCTCCCGTCACGGGTATTTAGTCCTTTCCCTTGTTAGTGTTTTGGACCCACTTTGGGACAGAGGTCGGATTTAGTCTTGTGGTGCTGTGGCTCCTACTTTAGTCCCACCGCCTGCCGGTCTGCGATTTGGGATGAACCGTCAACAAATCACCTTGGCTCCGGTTTACCGGTGTTGACCTGGACTCTCCAGCCGGCTCCAACCAGTCCTGGAGTGTGCCCCTTCATTGTCTGGGTCACCTTTCTCCTTAGAGGTGCCCTCTTGTCACGGCCGCAGGGTCCCCTGCGTTCGTCCGTTCTCCCCTTCTGTCACCGTCTGACTGACTTGTGTGTAACTGTCACTCACGTCTTCCCGCTCTTCTAGGCTCCACCCCCTGGGACCTACTGAATTACAGTCCCCTGTGCTAAGGTGTGTTATGAGCGTGTTTTGGATGCAGACTCTGTATTTTCCTCCTCATCCATGTCTACGGAGACACTACATCCACTGTTTGGGGTGCAGTACCTCCCTGTGGCGTCCCGCCAAATTCCTTGCAATAAATAAAAAAAAACTAGTGCTGTTAAAAATACAGGGTACTTGGTATATACCTTTTTTTGCATAAAACCTATGTAAGCCATCTCACCTTGTCAAAGTGACCAACTTCGGGATGGTCCCTACGCTAACTGTATTATGACCTGCTTCTGTGCCAATTGAACAAATAAGAAGCAGGTTGCGAGTGTGACCAGTTCCAAAATCGAGAAATGGGATGCTCTGTAAAGGGAAGGGTGAGGCTGTCCCTAACTTGTCAATTGGTTTAATTTATTACTTTTTAATAAAGTGTTATTTTGTCAATAAGGGTCTCATATTTCCTTTTAGGGTATTCAGTTTATTTTTGCAGTATTATCCTTACATATATGGATTTTGGCTCTTGATGTTTGATCTGCCATGGAAGATCTAAATGCAGGTATGAAAATATACTAATTGGCAATTGTAATTGTGCCTTAAAATGGTTGTCTGGTTTAAAAAGACATGTCTGCAGTCACTCTATGTGACTGGAGACCTGTGAATCTTTAAATTATGCACATTGCGCACTGTGAGGATTCTCCGGTGTCAGAGCCGGAGCGGCGATCACATGACCGCAAGGTATGTGATGTGCATACTCCCTTAACTAGACTGTTTCCTGCCTCCCACAATACACTTGCATTGAGCCCAACAGAAAGAGTCTAGTTGAATTGTGGCCTTGAGCATTCATATTGGATACTTGTGGTCACATAACTGTCATTCCCGGCTCTGGCACCGGAGAATCCCGTGCATGCAATGTGGAGATTCACAAGTCTGAAGTCTAATAGAGTGGCTGCAGACTTGTCATTTTAGAACAGACAACCCTTTTAAACTTAGGCATGTACTGGCTTTGTACTGAGGAGCACGGACTGTTAATACAGCCCTGGTGAAAAGAGGTAAATCAGGTTTTTTAGCTGCTGTGGCTGGATGTCTTTCAGCAGTGCGGACCCCTGGTGGAACAGGGAAAACCAAGTAATACAACGCCATTATGACAAAATCGGATATGAGGGTGACTATTTACAGAGGACTCGGCTGGTGCTTTCTAGAGTGCAGAAAGCAATCTTGTTTTCAGATCAATATATTGCAAGTTTATGGTGTACTGTAAACACAACCGAAGGGCGTATCACGAAATCTCCTTACAGATGGGAACCTGTCCTATTTCCCTCTTGGTCTGTTATCCCATAATAAGGTAGCATTGTTGAAACTCAGGCACTAATAAAAATCACATCAGCCCTCAGGGACGCTCGATATATTTTACTTTGGAGCAACTGAATTACAGCAAATCTCTCCAAATATTGACATCAACAGAATAAATAGTGACTGAATGAGGTTACACTGACTTTCTGCCTATAGCTTTTTTCCCACATGGGTGGAGCCTGGGAACGAAAGATTGGTAATACTTGTAGAATTATTGACTATTAGTGAGAGCCACAAGGATCATCTAGAATGAATTAAGTCTTAGCTAATACATTAATGACGTTCCAGTTTCAATTGGCTCAGGGAGTACTTTTTTTTTTCCCTATGGGATTGTCCCAACTCAGTGATACAGTATATCACCCATTCATTGGATAGGTCACACCTTGCTTGATCACTGAGGTCCAAGATCAGCAACGCCCATCAGACCGGACCGGACCGCCCTGTAGGTTAGAATAATGCAATGTATTTTTAATGTTATATAGATTGGCTTGGGGACTTATATACAATATTCTAGAATACTGTATATAAGGGCTTACTGCTGGTACTGGTCGCACTTTATATGGAAAAAAACTGGTGACAAGTTCCCTTTAATTTACTTGACGTACTGCCATGAATTGCACCACATTCTGCCACATAGAACAAATATCAATACAAAAATACAGTCCAAAGTGCACAACGCACCTATTTACAGCTCCCCACTCTTATTTTTGGCATTAAAGTGGTGCTACCTTGTAAGCAAAGTGATGAATACTTTTTTTAAATCCCTTTATTTTTCTATTTTATACACTTAAGAGATCATTGTAGTTTTATGCAATTATGTAAACTTTTACTGGTTACTGTCACCATTGTGGTACTCCTGGGTGACTCTTCTTACACAGATCCTCCTGGATTGTTTCTATCATGTATGGCCTGGTTTACGGTTTCCCCTTTTCCCTTTCAGTAGCTCCTGGCCGCTCTCTACTGCACATTAGTAGTGAATACGTCAACTTCTGGACATGTGTGTAACATGGAGGCTGAATTGTTTGCCCTTTGAATAATCAGACGAAGCTCACATACCAAACGCCTATTAAGAACACTAAACTTCCAGTTTGAACCAACTGGTCCATGGTGCAAATTAAGTGCAGTCAACCTTTTGATACATGCAGTCACCATTCCCACCCGGGTCAATGTCTCTACACAGCCCCTACTTGACTTCAGCTGTAGTCTCTCTAGCTATGAGTTTAGCCTCATTCCATTTGCCCTGATTCCCTCCAAAGCTGCCTAGTCCCACAGATCCACCAAACCTTTCAGCAGTTCACAGGACTAATCAGATCAGTATTCATAGGCCAACAACCGATCCTCTTGCTGAATACAAATAGTAGAGAAAGGACAAAAGAATTGGTGCAGATCTCGCTAAGTGCTATGCAGCACATCCACTGCCGGTATCCCGCAAAGCTAAGCTGAAGTCGACACTGGTGCACAATACGATACTGATCAGCAATATAGAAGAAACGTCAGCACTCACCAACAGTGAGATCTTCAGTTTAATTCAAATTAAATGCTTAACCAAACAGGTAGGGGCCATGGGCCAACAGTGAGGGGAGGGAGAGGACAGTAGGGTGCCGAGGGGACGGACGACGATCGTTTTGTTTAAATGGACCCATTGAAGTTCATTTAAACAAAACTATTATCATCGATCCCCTCAGTGCCCTGCGTCCTCTCAAAAGTCCCTTTGGCCTTAAAGCTGCCAATAGAGTCCTATGGGTGATGGACTCCATAGTACATGTGTGGCACCTTAGGACTCCGATTACCACAGTGGTATTGCCTCACTCACAGACGGTGATGTCATGCCTGGAAGCAAGAAGGGGTCGCCTAATCAGATAACACCAGCATCCAACACTTGTCCTGACTGCAGACCAAAAGGGGGGCTCTGCACCCAGATTCAAGGGGAGCTTCCCTATAAAATTCTGCACGGAGGCGAGGTTAGTCAGAAAAGTCAGAGAACAGGATGTGAACAGACGTCCTGGGAACTGGAGCGATTGGAGCTCGTCCCAGGACAGAGGAAGCTAGTGAACCAGAGGAGTCGAGGAGAACCTGGGAGTGGAGCTGTCACCGAGCTTACCCCAGAGGAAAGCGCTAGAAACCGGACACCGCCGTGGTTGTTCAGGTACGATGACCCCAGCAATCCGGAGGGCAGAGGATTGCAAGTCCCCTGGCCCTAATCAACACCCAATGGCACAGTAGCGTACCCTAGCCCGGAGTCCCACCGAGGAGCAAACACCTGGAATGGCTCAAGCTGCCTGCCATACAGGCAAACACTAGACACACAGAAAGAGGGCCGCAGCACAGCTTTAGGCAGCGAGGTCCAAGTAGCACCGCACAAAGGGATGGCCTCTACAAACACCTGGCTAGGTGGATCCTGAATTGCATCCCGGCTGCCCGGACCACCATCACCATCTGTTACCAGTGCCCCAGTCTGCATCAACATCTATCAAGTAAAGGTAAAGAAAACTTTCATGACTGTGTCCTTCAGTCATTTATCAAGCCCTCAGTCCTGCACCCCACGTATCCTTTTCCCAGCATAGACTGTGTAAACTGCCCCTGGCCCTTGCTCTACCTGTGGAGAGCATTACCACCATAGCTGTCTCACCAACGGCCCAGAGGTTCTGTATTGCAGCTTTGGCCATCCATCCCAATTGCCAAAACCTACGGGTGGCGTCACGAACCAATTCACATATATCAGAACTTCCCCTTTTAATGACACCACCAGGGCCACTGAACCGGGTCACAACCCGTAACCTTCCCAGAGAACTGCCTGACTCTGTTCCGAGTACCCTACAGCCCTGTAGGGGGTTTCACATGCAAACGCGACTTTCTGAATTTTCCTGTGCGCTACGAAATAGCGCGAGATTTCAAACTCCAGCACTTTTGTGCTAGCGTTTGCATGCAGTATGGAGTCTGTCACCCATAGGACTCTATTGGCAGCGTTAAGACCAAAGGGACTTTTGGGGCCCCATAGGCTCCAGGGCCCGGATGCGATTGCAACCCCTGCACCTATTGTAGTTACGCTCCTGCCTGGTGACCAATAAATCCGTTAGACTGCAAAAGGAACATTCTGTTTGTTTGGAATACAGAGAAGGATTATGCTGTATGCTTGATCGCACACTGCAAAAAAATGTGCAACAAGGCAGAACACCCATTGAAATGAATGGGGAGAAAAACGCATCAAAAACGGAGGCAAAAAATGTTAAAAATGCATCAAAAATGCAAGTGTTAGGCCCCTTTCACATAGGCGTTTTTTTTAAATGCACCAGATGCCTTAGATTTACCGCATCTGCCACATCTTCCGCCTAACGGCCGCAAGTAAGGCACACTTATGGCAAGCCCCGTGCATTGTCTATGGGGTTTGCGGCAAGTGCGGTTTTGCTGGTTGCGGCCGCAAAAAAACCCGCTGCTGACCATGTTTTTTTTCGCGGCCGCAAGTACCGCATCTGCCACAAACCGGCAAAACCGCACTTGCTGCACCCGACTTCAAGCCCCATAGACAATGCATGGGGCTTGCCGAAGTGAGGCTGAAGGCGGAAGATGCGGCAGATGCGGTAAATCTGCCGCATTTCCAAAAAACGCCTATGTGAAAGCAGCCTTAGGCCAGGGTCACACATACCATCCGTTTTTGGCTTAAATCTGTTTTTTGGAACATTTTGGACATTTTTTTTTTCAAAGTCCAAAAACGCATATGCGTTAACGCATGTGCAAGTGCCTTTTTCAAAAAATGCATGCTAGCAGTGCTTTTGGGGTGCTTTCAAAAAACGCATGCGTTTTTTTAACATGGGGCCCTATGGGAGATGCATGCGTTAACGCATGGCACATATAGGCACCATGTGTTAACACATGCGTTAACGCATGCGTTTTTTGGGAAAAAATTACTAAGGCTGGCTTCACACCACGGTGTGATCCGGGGCTGTCCGGTGTAAACCAGACAGCCCCGGACCGGTTTTTAGTAGCCTATGGGGCCGGATGGAGCTCTCTGCCATCCGGTTTCATCACTGCAGTGGAATCCGGGAGAATATGGATTATTCTCTCCGGACACAAAAATGATGCTTGCAATCCAATTTGCCGGATCCCGGATTCGCCCAGATTCTCCCGGATTTTCCCGGGTCGGGGCAATCCGGCGCTCCCTAACATGGGAGCCTATGGGGCTTGATTGCCCTGGACCGGGAGGATCCGGGAACCGGACACTGGCGGCTGCACGCTGCTGTTCTTTCAGGACCGCGGCTAGCTCCTGAATCATTAGCAGCTGCAGCTGCGTCCGGCTGCACACAGGACCGGACGGCACATTTGGTGCTCCGGTTCTGTGTGCTGATCCTGTCCGGGTTGTCCCGGACAGCCCTGGACCGGATCACACCGTGGTGTGAAACCAGCCTAAGGGCCACTTTACACACACCAACTTCTGTGATCAACTTCTGAACAACTTACTGGTTGCAGTGAAATCATGGACACATTAATCCATTTTGTGGCTGTGTACAAATGGAACAATGTGTCCATGATTTCACTACAACCAGTAAGTTGGTCAGAAGTTGGTCACAGAAGTTGGTGTGTGTAAAGTGGCCATAAGTCCCAAAAATTCCAAAAAACGTCCTGGACCTCAGGGGACACTATTAGCACCCTTAGAAAAACTGATCCGTTTTTCTAAGGGCTTAAAAAAACGGATTTGTATGTGTGACCCTGGCCTTACAGAGATTTTCCTGCCCTTTTTTTTATTAAGAAATTTCTGCTGCAACTGCTCAATGTGTGCACATACCATAAGGGTGATTTTGGGTGGAGAAAGTGGAGAGCAGGAATCTCTATAGGCATGAGCAGTGAGTTTTGGAGTATCCAGGGTAGTGGAGTTTGCATAGATCAGTATGTACAGGGTAGATTAACAACAGGATGATGACACAGGCCAGGCTGATAAAGGCTTGTGTCAGTCAATACAAACCTCTCAGGGCAGCTCTGGAGTTTATTTGAACACAGTTTCCTTTAGTGAAAGATAAAAGCCAAGTGGGTGGGGGACGACCATGTTTGTGGAGTGGGAGGGATGAGGGATTCATAGACTTTTTAAAATTATTATTTACACCTACTGAGCTGAAGATTAAAAGGCAGAGTGCAAATCCGATCAGACACACACATACGGCACCAGCCATGGGGAGCACCCTGCACCTAAATCTGTGCGCTATACTGTTTGTATGCATCGCAATATGTCATTCACATGTGGTGGAGTGGACTTACCAAGGTAGGACAAGTATCTCATAGCCAAGCAAGATTATTATTATTATTATTAATATTTAGTATTTTAATTTCTATTATATTATTATTTTATTTTTTATGAGTGTTTTATAACAATGCTGTATAATCATTGTGCATAGACTGTTTTGATGAGAATGTAGCCTACATGGTCGAACATACTGACAAGGGAATATGTGGACAGCTTTTTATGTCTAAACCTAATATATAGGGCCAGTGTCAGACTGAGCTGCCAAGAGCACACCAGTAACACATACTGGAGACCACGGTTCAGCTACATGCAAATATTACATTAGCCGCATTCACACATTTATCTGTACGTCTATGTATGTTGAGTGAATGATGAGCTGCTGCTTTTCTCTCTACATAGAGAATCTAATATAATGGGGCCAAATACTGCTTATATTGTGGGGTGAGTGGCTCACTCCAGCACAGGGGCCCACCAGAAGATTCCCCTGCTCCCCTGTGGACCTGTCCGAGTCTGATATCTAAAGTAATGGGGCCAAACACTGCTCATATTGTGGGGTGAGTGGGTCATTCCAGCACAGGGGTTACCGGGAAATTACCATGCTCCTCTGTGGGCCAGTCCAAGCCTAATATCTAAGTATTGGGGACAAATACAGCTTATATTGCGCGATAAGTGGGTCACCCCAGCACAGGGCCCACCAGGAGATTTCCCTGCTCTGCCTTGGGCCATTCTGAGCCTGATATCCAATATAATGGGGCCAAATACTACTCATATTGGGGGTAAGTGGCTCACTCCAGCACAGGGACCAACCAGGAGACTGCCCAGCTCTGCTATGGGCCATTTCAAGCCTGATATCCAATACAATGGGGCAGAATACTGCTCATATTGGGGGTTAAGTGGCTCTCTCCAGCACAGGGGCCCACCGGGAGATTACCCTGCTCTCCTGTGCGCCAGTCCGAGCCTGATTTCTAATGTAATGGGGTAGAATACTTCTCATATTGAGGGGTAAGTAGCTCACGCCAGCACAGGGGCGTACTGGGAGATTCTCCTGCTCCCTATAGTCCATTCCAAGCCTGATATCTAATATAATGAGACCAAATATGCTCATATTGGACGGTAAGTGGGTCAATCCAGCACAGGGGCCCACCGGAGATTTCCCTGCTCCCCTGTTGGCCAGTCCAAGCCTGTATAGGGCACATGCAGTATATATCTGCTGCCAAAAGTAAGCCCCAGTTATATTCAGCAGTAATCCTGTATATTGTGGAAAAATATATATACTGAGTTGTAAATGTTTTTACAACTTAGTTATATCAGATTTTTCTATATAGTTATAGAAAAATGGTATAATAGGCAATACAAATCTGTATGTATATAACGTGTATATTAAATGTAAAACTGAATGTAATGTGAACGGAGCCTAAAGAGTTGAATACATTTTTTTCTACAGGATTTGTGATTCCAAATAAGCAGACGTTTTGATTTCCAGATTTTTGTCATGCTCATGATCCCCCATGTACACACACGAGTCCAGAGGGGCAGTTTTGTATTTTCTGATATAGTTGGGGTCCAAAAGGTTTTTTTTGTAAAAGAAAAATTGGATCAATGTGTAAAACAGTTTTAAGCACCACGTACATACAATACCTACAACCTGTTCAACTCCCTATTTGAAAGCCTCAGTCTCTTTTACCATAGGACAAATGGTGCGGATGCTCCAGTATCCATCCCTGGGGCTACATTGGGTGTCTTGCATTAAAAATATCTAGTTCAATCCAGGAGGTAAAAACTTTGGGGCAAGGTTGGCCAACACTCTAGGGCAGAGGTCCCCAACTCCAGGCCTCAAGGGCCGCCAACAGTGCAGGTTTTCAGGATTTCCTTAGTATTGCACAGGTGATAATGTGGTTATCTGCACAGGTAATGATTCCAAGCCTGTGCAATACTAAGGAGATCCTGAAAACCTGCACTGTTGGCGGCCCTTGAGGCCTGGATTTGGGGACCTCTGCTCTAGGGCGTAGTTTTGGCTCTTTTCCACATTGGACGGTTGTGAAAATGTCCAGGACAGGATAGGGCCACTCAAATTTTTCCTATTTTTATTTTTATTTCATTGATATAAAAGATGGCAAAAACCTGATAGCTCGGTAGTTGTAATTGATATGTTCAAGCTTCTCATGTCCATTAAATAGGGGGAAAAATGGCAGCACATGGAAAAAACATGGATGACATCCAAGTACTATCCGTTTGTCTTCACAAACCCATTGACTTAACGTACAATGGTGAGTTTGATCCATAACATGGATCAAAAATGGATATGTCTCGATAATTTTTTTTTTTGAGGATACTTGGTCATCAACTGATATACGGTCATATACTGATTTTGGTGTAAAAATAGACAGTACTACGTAAAAACATAAAAAGGTATACAAGCCTCTCAATCTAGAATACATACAATTATTACTGCTACAGATGTTTTTTTAAGTAATAGGTGATCTTGTTGGCTTCATTGTTTGCAGAGGGAGATCTAGATGAAGCAAACTGGGGTAAAAAATACCACTTATGTGCTGCCACCCATCAGTCCCCCGTTGACATTCAAAGGAAGAAAGTCGTACATGACTCCAGTCTTGGTCCACTGGATTTATCAGGATATGAAGGACCATTGCATGGACAATTCCGGATTTCTAACAACGGTCATTCAGGTAATCGGATCACGTTTGTTGTTGGGATCATTTTTTGTTTTTCACTTGGAGGTGACTAACTGGTGGAGCTTCATCAGAAATAAAAAGTCCTGGGTACCTAAAACAAATGAAAAAGTTGTATTATCAAGTCAACTTGTACGATGAATTGTTTATACCTTTTATTTATTTTTTTACTAATCCTTAAAGAGGTCGTCCGAGCATAGAATAATGATGACTTAATTATAGGATGGGTCATCATTATCAGATGGGTGAGGGTCTCACAACCAGTACAACCACCAATCAGCAGGATAGAAGTACTGAATGGGAGCCAGAAGAATTGCACATCAGCTCCTATTCTCCTTATTGGGATGACTTCGGTAGGCTTGTTGTCCTTGTCTGCTCCTGTTTATGAAGGGCTGTAGGATATTTGCTACCCAGTCCCTCCAGCTCATGTTTTGGAGCAGAGTATGGCCTCTTAACCAGTGGATCAATGTTCAGAGTGAATTTGGGAGTATTCATTCTGTGGTTGTACTTTGTGTGCAAATGTTAGTTCAGGAAAAAGTAAACACATCATCCAAGAGGCGGCTATCGGGATTCTGACTGTCCGCAGGATGAATAGCTGCAGAGTATGGGCACTTCTGTACTAATAGTTCATTATTTTATTATATTAGATTTTATAATGTTAATATTTATTCATTTATATAGCGCTATTAATTCCATAGTGCTTTACATTTGCAACACTGTCTTATTACAATAATGGTCCAAACATCTTGAGGAAGTGGGGGATAGAAAAAATTACATGAATGGTCACCAGCCTATCTGTCTAGAGCTTTTGAGTTTGGTGGAGTTTGAAGGAGAGTTATGTACAGAGATATAGTGAATGGGCTATATACAGTATGAAGGACTTCTATTAGGCAGCATGATAGGCCACCTTAAAATGATGTGTTTTTAGGGAGCGCCTAAAGCTTTGTAAGTTGTGGATAGTCCTAATTTCTTGGGGTAGAGCAATCCAGTGAATTAGTGCAGCTCGGGAGAAATCTTGGAGTCGTGAGTGGGAGGTTTGGATTAATGCAGATGTTAGTCGAAGGTCACTTGTAGAATGTAGAGATTAGGGTGATAGACAGAGAGGAGGGAGGAGATGTAGGGAGGTGCCACAGTGTGAAGAGCTTTGTGGGTCTAAACAAGCAATTTGAATTGGATTCTATAGTGTATGGGCAGCCAGTGCAGTGACTGGCACAGAGCAGAGGCGTTTGAGTAATGATTGGCCAGATAGGTAATCCTGGCTGCTGCATTAAGGATGGACAGGAGAGGGGAAAGTCTAGTGAAAAGGAGGCCAATTAAAAGAGAATTGCAGTAGTCAAAGCAGGAATGGATCAGGGCCACAGTAGGAATTTTTGTTGTTTCCATGGTGAGAAAGAGGCGGACTCTAGAGACCCTAGACTCTGTTCTTCAGTTGCAAGCGACAAGAGCGGACGATAGATTGTATATAGGAGGTGAAGGAGAGATCGGTGTCAAACATAACACCCAGACAGTGAGCCTGCTGCCTATGCGTTATCATGGTGCCACACACTGAGAGGGAGATGTTAGATTTAGGGAGGTTAGTGGAGGGCGGGAGCAGAAGAACTTCAGTTTTGGAAAGTTTGAGTTTCAGAAAGAGAGTGGACATGATGTTGGAAACTGCAGTTAGACAGTCCTTGGTGTTCTGTAAAACTGCAGGGGTAAGGTCAGGGGAAGAAGTGTATAGTTGTGTGTCATCAGCATAGAAGATGGTACTGGAAGCCAAATCTACTGATGGTCTGTTCAATAGGAGCCATGTAGAGAGAGAAGAGGGCCAAGGTCTGAACCCTGAGGGACCCGAATAGTGAGAGGAAGAGGGGGGGAAGGGGAGCCAGCAAATTATACACTGAAAGAGCGATCAGAAAGATAGGACGAGAACCAGGAGAGTGCAGTGTCATTTATGCCGATGGAGTACAGCATAGAGAATAGGAGATGGTGGGCTGCAGAGAGGTCAAGAAGAATAAGCAGAGAGTGGTCACCATTACGTTTTGCCGTCAGAAGGTCATTGGTCACTTTGAGGGCAGTTTGTAGAATGTAGGTGGCGGAAACCAGACTGTAATAGATCTAAAAAAGAGTGAGTGGAGAGGTAACGGGCGAGGCGGGAGTAGATCAGGTGCTCCAGGAGTTTAGAGATGAAGGGGAGGTTGGAGACTGGTCTGTAGATATTTGTGCAGGATGGGTCAAGAGAAGATTTCTTTAGTCATGGAGTAATGATAGTGTGTTTGAAAGAGGAGGGGAATATACCAGACGAAAGGGAGAGATTGAAGATTTTGGTTAGGTGAGTGGTGACCACTGGAGAGAGAGACTGGAGTAGGTGTGAGGGAATGGGGTCAGTGGTGAATGTAGTAGAACGAGAGGAAAAGAGGAGCCTGCAGACTTCTTCTTCTGTAACTGGGTCAATTTTATGTTTTTAAATGAATTTTTTTACTGTCATGGTAAAGTAGGATATTTGAAAGTCAATAGCTTTGTAGACTGTGAGCCCTCGTGGACAGGGTCCCTGCCCCTCCTGTACCTGTACGTCCTGATCGCCAAGATTTAGTGTACTTGTTCTTGTCTCCCTTATCATCATGTAAAGCGCCATGGAACCTAATGGCGCTATATAAATAAATAATAATAATAATACTATTGAGTAACAGGGGCTCTGTGTGCCACTATCTGTGGAGCTAATAACTTTCAATCATCAGGAGCGCACTCCCTCTTGTCATGCACTAGTGTTTGAACCCAGGATCCTGTGTTTTGTGGTCGGCTTATCTTTCTGAAGAGCTACTGCAAATACACCTTTTTCTGGATGTTTAATATCTGTAATCCTTAGTTTAGTCTTTTAGGTTAACAGGTGATTTTTATTTAACCATTTGTCTTCCAATCACCTTTTGGGTGTGGCTATATATACCTTCCCACTGCTTGTGTTTCCTGCTGGTGGTTTCTGTCGCTGTTATATGCCGATCAGTGTAAAGCCCCCGTCACACTAAGCGAGATCGCTAGTGCGATCGCTGCTAAGTCACAAGTTTGGTGACACAACAGCGACCTCGCCAGCGATCTCGCTATGTTTGACACTTAAAAGCAACCAGGCCCCCGCTGTGAGATCGCTGGTCGTGTCAGAGTCGCCTGGACCAGTTTTTGATCATTGGGGTCCCCTGGGCAGCATGCATCGGTGTGTTTGACAGGGACAACGACCAGTGACCTCAATACTACAGGTGTGAGAAACAGGGTCCCAACGAACCCCATATCATTCCGGATTGTTGTTCGTCGCTTGTGAGATCTGACTGTTTGACATCTCACCAGCGATCCTGACAGCGACCACCAGCTATCCCAAACCAGGTCGTATTGCTGTCGCGATCGCTGGTGGCATCGCCAAGTGTGACGGTACCCTAAAGCCAGCTGGGGTTTATCTCTCTGCTGTTTTTGCTCTTCACTCTGCACCTATCTTTTGTTTGCAGCTAGAAAGTAGGAAGGATACGATCTAGCTGTACTTATATACAGCCTTGTGTACATTGGTTTTCGGCGATTTTTTTCAAAAAAAATGTGTCTCATTTTCGTCGATGCCTCAGTTTTTGAGGTGTTTGGGTACATCACTGCTTAGTTTGCAATAAAAAATGGTGACCCATGTGATTTGTCGTGGTTGCAAGGGCTGGATACTCGGACTATCCGGGGCAACATCTATATTTCACGGTGAATCCCCTGATGCCGTGGCCCTGATCAACATATAAGGTTATTAGAGGGGGTATTTTTAGAGAGGAGATTAAGAAGTTAAGTTTTTGTGTCTATGAATGCCAGCTGACGCGGATTTAAGTGTCAGAGATGACAGAATAAAGACAAGGACGCAGTCTCTGTTCTTTACCTTTTACTTAGTATTGCAGACGTAATCAAATCCAGGGTACTGGTTCACCAGGTCAGGCGATCTGGTCAGTCTGAGAAAAATTAGGCACTGCTATGATAAATGGTTCTCCTTGCTGTCTTTCTCCTTCGGTTGAGGTTCTAGATACTATCTGCTTTCCCATGTGCATCTTCCTTCCTCTGTGGCAACTAGAAGGCAGGCAACCACGGACTCTCGAAAACCCGGACCACACCGGTTCTTCTAGCCCTATGAAGGCCACTGTGCCCCTGGTAGTCCCAAAGTGTAGATACTGAGCTTGCAACTCTGCAGTCCTCCAGTTGCTGCCAGGCATGAAGTACTGACAGCCTGACATTCTGGCTCTTGTCCACAGTCTGTGTCCTGCACAGCCCGAAGGCTGTCTACCCGCTTCATCTGAGATCTAACTCCTAGTGACACCCCTCCCTCCTACACCTCACTCTAACTAGGCCTCCCTCCAACCAGTGTCTGTCACTGACCTAAACTGGCATTTTGTGCCAGGCCCACTGATTAGAAGTTGGTAAACTGTGTGTGCATGCATGGGGGAGTCCATCATAGAATACCTGAATTCTCCTCAGACATGGTAGTAGTGCCGATGGAGTTAACTACCACTGTGGCGCCTAGACCGCAGGGGCGCTACAATTCCCCATACCAAAAACTAAAATCTGCACCCCTCTTTCCCCTTCCATACATCAAAAAGAGCATTTATAAAAATAAAATACCATATTAAATGTTAATTTATTCTTTACGTTAGTCTTTCATATTAATTCAACAGTCATTTCTGAGTGCTACCAGTATTAATCGCTATATTTATTCTCTATAAAATGTGTTTTTTTTGTATGTATTTTGCAGTATCTCGAACAAATTAATTGATTTTACATTGTTTTCTATGGAAATCGTTGCCTTGGTTTTCGTCGGTTTCAGTTTTCGTAGTTAATTTTTGGACGGATTATCGACGAAAACCGAGGTATCACTGTAATCTTTTCACTTTTATGTGGTTTGTGTCTACTCACTCTGGGTTCTATTCCCATCCCAACACTCTGCCCTCCGATTCCATAGGAGGAACGTGAAGCAGTCAACAACCAATTAAGCAGCAAAGGTCAGAGTTGCCATCATACAGTCTGTGGTTAGGGCCATTCCAGTCTACACAGGCACGACTAGGGACTGTGGGGTCAGAATCTCTAGTCTGTACAGGAACCGGCTGGACCATTTGCAGTTTTTAGTGCTTTTCCTATTTTTTCTGTGTTAGTTGATTACTAAATCATAACACCCAACAGAATGCAGGACGTTCGCAGGCTGGAGAACGGTGTACTCCTGAAAACTAAACATAAGAACAACCAAATTAAAGGTTTTGTCTTAAATTATTTACAAGTGCATATCCAGACATTAAGGAGCTTAGGTCTGTGACACTAAACATAATTAGGGTTGTGTATGTAATTCTGTGAATGCCTGGTTATAAGGCAAAATATCTGCATAGGTAAGCCCAGGATTAACTAAAGAATGCAAAAGACAATTATATACTTAATGGAAATATAATGGAGTTACCGTCTTAAATTTTCGACCAAACAAAAAAGCAATATGTTGTAGCTATAGGAAAAAGAATGATATAATCATATCTAAGATATATCAGACTGATGTTACAATTTCAGTCCAATGTTGTTGGAATATGTTTAGTGCAATAACTCAATTCCTGTACATGTAAGTGATCTATTGCTAGGTTTGTGTATTGTCTATAAAGTTAGATAAAAAAAAAACACTCCCAAAGGCTCACACACAGGAAAGCCCATGTGATTCTACCCAGTTTCCTGTGTCTGTGCATGAGAGGAGAAGCAGCCTGCTGATGCTGCACAGAGACACTTAAGATATGTATATTCCTGATTCCACAAAGCCTATCATATCTGTACCTGTTTATTGCTAATTTAAGCTCTGTTCTGTTGTCAACATGCTTGAGAGTATCCTGAATGATCCGCTGCCAACAAATATACTTCAGTATTTAATGCTGTAGAGCAGATTAATACATGGCTTTGTGTAATTTATTTTGAGTTTAGGAGTCCAGTGGATGGTCCTACTAAAAAAAATGAGACCATAATAGAGGCACAAACTGTGTATCTTAAATTTAATTGCACATAGATCAAGAATAAAACACAAGTAAAAAAAATAAAAACAAAAAATAAAAACCAATATCCTCTAAAAGAATATACCCCTAAAGCAAAGGCAGTAAATATCTCCTGGGCTGTAGGGGTGGAATAACAACCCCATAATGCATATCAACAACAGGTTGGTGGTTCCTCACAGGCAATGAGATTGTATCTGTTCTTTAATTGAATCGGAACATATGTGAACAAAGAAAAGTAATTTACTTAATGATAATGATCAACAGACTAAACATGGGGGTTTGGATCCACTCAGCAGAGAAACTAAGATGTAGATAGTGGGAGACAGTGTGCCTGTAATGGCCAGTCTGGGGTTGCCTTAAGGACCGAAGACTTATTTTGCAATCCTGACCAGTGTCACTTTATGAGGTTAGGCCCCCTTCACACCACGATTTTTTTGGATCCGTTGCTGTCCGTTGTAAAACTGATAGCCACGGATCCGATTTGGCCCCCATGTATCACTATGGGCATGGATGGGCACGGACTGGTGCTTAATAGCAATCCGTGTCTGCAGGGATCCGATTGTGTCTGCTGTTTTCACGTCCGGACACAATCGGACAGAATTGGACAGCATCGGATCCCATGCTCTTCGATTCAAATAACATGAGACCTATGGAGCTCGGATCCGGGAAAAAACAGGATTGATTCCAGGATCCAATGTTAGTGTACTGAGCATGCTCAGTACACCAAAACTGCTCTGCTTAGTGTAATCTCCCTTTAGCAGTGTATCTACATACACTATCTACATACACTGCTAAAGTGAAATGAAATAAAAGAATGTGTCTAAAAAGTAAAAAAAAAAAATTCTCACCTCTCCGCCGAGTGGCCGGGACCCGAGATGAAGACGTCTCAGTGCTGCCAGGACCTTAAAAATGTGATTAAAATGCGATTGGCTGGTAGCAATCAGATGGTATGTGACGTCACATATCACCTAATCGCTACCGGCCAATCACATTTTAAGGTCCTGGCAGTGGTGATCCGATTTCTGCTCAGGTCCCGGACAGCCGGCAGAGAGGTAAGTAGTTATTTTTTTTATTTTTAATACATGTTTTCTCTTTTATTTTGCTTTCCAAGTGTTTGTAGATACACTGGGAAAGCAAAACTTCAGCCCCGATATGTCACACGGTTGGGAGGAACACAGGATTCTTCCTCCTCCCGTGTGACATCATAGCCCCGACACCTCTTGGCTCCTCCCAGCTCTTTCTGTGTCCGGATCCGTCAAAATCACAGATCCGGACACAGAAATGGCATCCGGAGTTCACATCCGGGCTTGTCCGTTCCGGTCCGTGGGGTCCTGTAAAAAACAGGATCCCCACAGACAGGAAACAATCGTGATGTGAAGAGAGCCTTATATTTCTGGAACGCTTCAACATATCCTAGTGATTCCGAGACTCTTTTTTCATGACATACTGGGCTTCATGTTAGTGGTAAATTTCGGATGATATTTTCTGCATTTCTTTGACCAAAAAGAGTGTTTACACGTAGTGACAGTTCAAAGCCATGACGGGTATAGCAGTCATTGGTCATTAAGGGGTTAAGAACAGAGTGAGCAGCACCTCGCTGGGGATTATTCAAAATAAGGCTATGTGCACCAGTTGAGTATTTGGTTGCAGAAATTTCTACACCATTTCTATATCTCTTGGCAGGAAAAACGCAGCAACAAAAATGCCAGATTTTGCTGTGTTTTTGCATGTGCTTTTACCCACTGTTTTTTTTACATTGAACTCAGGGTGTGAAAAAAACATGAAAGAATTGACATGCTGCTGATTATTTCGGCCCAAACTTCAGGGCGGTGAGATATGGACATCCAGTGCGAGATCACAGAACCCTCCACAGCACCTCCTGATATGAAGGCATGAGATCTCACTCTTTGGGTGGAGGCACACTAGAAGCGTGAAAATCTAAGCATTTGTGATGCATGACCGCAATGCGAGTGCTTTCCGAATGGTATTGCGAGTGTGGTGCAAGAGCAATGAGTGTGGTGTGACTGTGGTGCGAGTATGGTCAGTGTGCAATGGTCTTTCTCATGGTGTATAAACTGAGAAAAGAGCTGATAGAATAGAAAGATCGGGCTTAACAGTCTTCCACTTTTACTTCCGGGGCCACCTATTAAGCTAATTGTATATTCACTGCACTGTCAAACAGCCAATCACAGAAGCTCACAGTCTGTGAGAGCCTCTGTGATTGGCTGTTGTAGTCACACTGGATTTCCTCAATCTGGACAGTGAATCTGCTTGGTTGCCATACACATTATGCAAAAATATGTTCTGTATCATAGGATAAAAAAAATTAGCTTTCTCCGCATAAGCAGTTAAAATTTTAGTAAGAGCATCGTGGGTAGGCGGATATGACAACTTCAGTGATGCATCTGTAATCCCTGATTATGGCATGAGAGCATCCCCCAAAAAGAGTGAAATATCTGACTTAATTCTAAACGATAATGGCTCATAACTATGTTACTGGATGTCACTGAATGTTAGGCTGGAGACACACTGAGTGAGAAGCGTGCGGGTCATTACATCAGCTTAGGCATTCATGGTTACAATCTTGAGCAACTAACTGTCATTATATGAGTGACCATGGACACCAATACCTTGCATTGAGGTAAGAGGCATAGCTAATCAGGAGCACTCTACTACATTTCTAATGGGAGGATTTCATTTATTATTATTATTACACCTACTACATCTTGGGATAGGATCTTAGAGGAGGGAATATCCCTTTAAGGTGGAGAGAAACTATAAAGTTATTGTCTCTTCTTGTATTTTGGAATTGCACAGTGCAAATTGAACTTCCACCTACAATGAAAATTGCAAAGGGTCTTCCGCACGTCTACACTGCCGTACAGATGCACCTGCACTGGGGCGGCCTGGATCTGGAGACGAGTGGCTCAGAGCACACTGTGGATGGTATGAGATACATGGCTGAGGTGGGTGCTTCATGTGCGGTGCATACCTAAGGATAATAGAGAATGTGTTCTTGAAGCTAACTCATTAACTCATTACTTATTCCCACAGCTGCACATGGTGCACTATAACTCCGAATTATACAAGAGCTTTGATGAGGCCAAAGACCAGCCCAACGGCCTGGCTGTACTTGCCTTCCTGTATGTGGTAAGTAATAGAATAAGATTAAAATATTCTTCATCTGAGATCTGTGACTGGAATAGGACGTCAGTGTAGCAGGAAGGAAAGGGGTTAACAATCTGCTGCCAATGGAGGAAGGATGAAGCAGAGTGTGTAATCCAAGTAGATTATTAGAGTCTACGCATTTCAAAGTAATAACGTCTTCTTCAGGACAGAAATTACTGCAAAAGCTTTTCAGGCGACGTTCTTACTTCGAAATGCATAGGCTCTAAAGCTCTACTTGGATTATACACTCTGCTTCATCCTTTCTCCATCATCACTGCGGATTGTTAATCCCTTTCCCTTCTGCTATACAGTCTCTCATCATCGTGGGGCTGCAGCGGCCGTACAATCAGCTTAATCCGTGCTTGTGGCCACACAAACCCAACTAGGTGAGCATGTGTTTTCTCACAAGTGTTTTGCATCGTATAGTAAAAATCCTTTTGGAAATATTTTGCAGATTTGTTTGCCATTTTCTTTATAGTTGATGAGCACCTTTCATTACCTTTACCGGTAATATTACTCAGAACCTATTGCGCTTGTCTTTCCTCCAATTTTAAACCCTTGGAACAGGACGTTATCAAAGGCATATGCCATAATTTCTTACCTCGTTTCCACCAGACAATCCTGTTCTTGTCCTATCTTTAAAATAGGGGATAATTTAAGGTTCATGGGTGTCCAACCGCTTGGACTCCTAGTGATAGACAGAGCAGGGCACTTTTATCCTCGTGACAATGAAGCGACAGTGCACATTTTTTGACCAGTACTGACGTACTTATGCCTTATGAGGCTGCCAAGCGCTATGCTCAACATTTTTTCCTCCAATGAATGGAGCGGCATTAGGGCATCCAACCTGCTGCTCAATTTTGGAACTAGAATAAAACTTCCCTACTATGTGAATCTGTGCGAGTCCAGGCGGAGGGTCCCCACCGATCAGTTAGTTGCCAATCCTGAGTACAAGTGATGGACAAAACTGAGCACTATGTCCAATGTACTGTTCAGCCAGGCAAAGTGGCACAGACATTAAGTGACTGTCCCTCCTGGTACTGCTTGATAATTGAATAGAGGTTAGTACCAGGCACAGTTGTATGTATGGAGGAGCCAATCCCTAAAGGCCTATTTGTTCTACAGATTGTTAGGGACCCGGGGTCTGACAACCCAACAAATCTATCACATCAAAATCTACTTTAATTCATGTATAATGTATCCTATGACATGTAATCTCCTAATACAAAGATATAATAGGAATTCCAATGTTCTACCCCTGCCTTAGCACTATTGCAGACAACCATATTATCGATCCGAGTTCTAGCCGATAAATTTGGATCGCACTTGGACCAATGTTATTCAATGAGGTAATGCACATGTCCAATTGTTTTGCAGTATGCACGATTTACCTCTGACACTCAGCCATTCAAGGCTAGGTGTTCGTTAAAAAAATATTATGGTACTCAGTTGATTCCAAGTACGGTCTTATTTTCCAAGACTGGCATAATGGTGAAGGTGGCAAAACTATTTCATTTTATTCTCCAAATCTGAGGAAAATGGATCCCACTCTGATAAGACTCTGATCAACCTAATAATAGGAATGATTTTCTTGAATGGAAAAAATACATGTGTGCAAACAATACTCGGTACATGAGTTGCGCCCATCAAAGATTCTGAATGTTCGTTACAAGACCTGAGCCTGGTAGTGCTCGCTAATCATTAGACATTACCCAATAATATACACCAGTTCATAGACAGACTTGATGGTAAAAGTTAGTGCTAAATTGGCTATTTTTCCCAACAAAAAGATGGAAATATATCCCAATATTCAATGGGGTTTGTCTCTTGCTGTCGGTATCTGACAAGCATTGTCAATGGATCCGGCTCTATACCTAAGCAGAAACCACGGTGTAAGTTTGAGCAATGCCTTCTATAATACTTTTGTTTTTCATTATTTTCAGGATGGCAATTTTGAAAACACTTATTACAGTGAAGTAATTTCCAAGCTGGGCACGATCCGTTTTGCAGGTACTGATACTCGTGCACCAAACCCTTACATCCTATTCATCAGCTAAGATTTGTTTTAATGAGTATAGAAAATACAGGGGTATTAGCAAGTGTGCACACCTTTACTACAGTATGGTCATTGTCTGGCAATAGTATAACGTAATAAGTATACAATGATGCTATATAGTGTTATGCCTTTACGTTATGGCCATGGATATGCACTGGACACCTCTACCAAAACAGACTAGAGGAATCATCGGTTCAATGCCACGTTATAGAATAAAGGCCAGTTTACACGCAACGATACTGTTGCAACGTCACCGGTTTTGTGATGTTGCAGTGACCTCGTAGCAATGTCGCTGCGTGTCACATGCACCAACAACCAGCGATCAGCTCGCTGATCGTTGATGAATGCCCAGGGACGTTTTTCCATTGTTGGTTGGCCGCTGGGAAGCACACATCGGCGTTTGTGACTCCCTTCCATCCGATGTGTTCCCTGGTAACCAGGGAACACATCGGGTTACTAAGCAGGAGAACGCTGGTAACCATGGTAAACATCGGGTTACTAAGCGCAGCGCTCTGCTTAGTAACCTGATGTTTACCGTGGTTACCAGCATTCTCCAGCTTACGCCAGTGTCACGGGAACTCGACATTGTGGAAAATAATATTTTATATTCTTTTCCACGATGTCGAGGTCGTTACACAGGTGGCTGATCGCTGGCGAGTCTGCCTGTGTGACAGCTCACCAGCGATCAGATAACAATGTCCCAGCAACCCCGATCATTGGTCGGGTCGCTGGGACATCGTTATGTGTAACGGGGCCTTAAGTGGAGCTCTTCTAGGTTCCATTATGTTTTTTGTCTATGTGCGTATACTGGGAATGCTAAATGTGTCCATTGTCTTATATCATCAGGCAGACATCAAAAGAGTATCTTTTTGGCTTACATCTGGAGGACGGGAACCTGTTAGCTGCACATGTCGGCTGATCAGATCAGCTGATATCTGCAGGGAATGATGCAAGCTCAATGTGTGTAGCTTGATACCATACATATTACTCTCCAATAATATCCAAAAATGAAAGGTAGAAGTCCATCTCTAAACATGTGGATTCTTCTTTATTTCATGTAAAGTGCATAGTCAACGTGTTTCAGGTGCGTTTAGCAGCCTTATTCATGATCATGACGAATGGTGCTAAACACACCTGAAACGCGTTGATAACACTACTCGTGCTTTACAGTCTATTCTATAATGCACTTTATATGGAATAAAGAAGAATCTAGATGTTCAGAGCCAGACTTCTACCTTTATTTTTGGATTTTACTGGCTGTGGCGAAGCTGTTGCCCAGACTCCACATGGAATAGAGACAAGATATATGGTGAGCTGGATCCTATGCTAATTACTCTTCAGTGTTACAACTGAGTTCACATGTTGTAGCTGCCTTGTAGGTTCTGGTCATGTGTTCACTTTTCATCCATTTTTAACGGATTTAGAATTTAAAAAAAAAGCAGACGTACAAAAGCAGACGTACAAAACTGGCTGAAAAAGGATGTAAAATGTAAACCATGCTTGACGTTTTTAAACTAAACCCATGAAATGGATTTTAAAAATGGAAACTTTAGTTTCTCTTTTTGAATTTGTATTTCTTCTGTTTTGAATGGATCCATTTATCCTAAAGGTCTCTCTGACCACCTCTAATTGTCTGGGCACACGCAGTGCAAAAAGCCAGGAAACATTAGGACAGGACGGATGCAAATGGAGAACATTTTAGGACACTTTAAGACCAATTTTAGTGATTGGGTCTTGTAAATGAATGTTTTGTTTCTGTTTTTATGCTTCCAAACTAACAATGGAAATAGACTTTAATTGAGTCTTGGGTTGTTACATTCTTCCTACTCTGATGAAATCTATCAGTCTGAAGCTCAAGGTGTTTACGCATTCATGCACGCACACATTCACACACATACACAAAAAATCCACATACATACATGCATCCACACACACTACTACATACATGCATGCATCCACATGTACATATGCTTGCGCACATACATGCTCACACTCACTCGCATGCACACACACTCTCTCTCTCACATACGCGCGCGTGCACACACACACACACACAGTTAAACACTCCCCTGCACGAACAATCAAACTTTTTACATTTCCTTTTATAAATACCCGTCTGGCTTTTCTCACTACAGGGCAAGAAACTGAAATAAAAACAATTAACCCCTTGGCGATGTTACCTGAAGACTTGGACAATTATTACCGTTACCAGGGCTCCCTCACCACTCCGCCCTGCACAGAGAATGTGCTGTGGACCGTGTTTGACTCTCATATCATCCTCTCTCATAATCAGGTAAAACATCTTACTGGTCACAGACTAATTTATGCAACGACTCCTGAGTTCTTTGCAAGTTTTAATAGTAATTATATCACTACTGATCTCTCAGTCTCAAATACTGCTCAAATGTGTCTACAGATCTGCCTTCAGCAAAGTTAGAGGAGAAATGAGAAGGCAGATGCCGGAGAGAGACAGAGGCAGGAGACTCACAGGGAATTGACTACAGCTTCTAGGGACTACAGCCTTCATAGGAAAAGTGCTAAAAATGCAGGATACAGAAAAAACTGTTATCCCTCATGTAGACATTACATTGTATTCTGAGACGTTACCTGAAATTTCAGTTAGATATTAATCATAAAGTTCCGGAGAACTTCTTTAAAACTTAAGTAACATCATTCACTGTCCTCACTCCTTACTATGACTTTGGTTACATAACCAGTGAAGCAGGACGGCTATAACCATATATATGTTCATTTTTAGTGCTTTATGACTTAATTTGTCACATTTTGTTCCCAATTGATCTTTTATCATTTTCGCAGATCAAATTGCTGGAGGGGACATTGCTGGATTGGCATAATCGTACTTTACGTAATGATTACCGCCATACACAGCCCCTGAATGATCGCGTGGTGCATTCGTCTTTCCGAGTAAATTATCAAAAGGTAAGTGACCTTTGTGGCTCATGTGTCTTCGAGGTTATTTCTTAGTGGTCTAGGCCAGTGTTTCCCAACTCCAGTCCTCAAGGCACACCAACAGGTCATGTTTTCAGGATTTCCTTAGGATTGCATAGGTGATAATTTAATCACTTGCACAGGGGATAATTCCATCATCTGTCTAATGATAAGGAAATCCTGAAAACATGACCTGTTGGTGTGCCTTGAGGACTGGAGTTGGGAAACACTGGTCTAGGCCAATGAAAGAGTTAATGTAACGTAGTATGTATGGTTGGCTTGGCCATACTTGGTTCTCAGTCGGTAGCCTCGTTCGGTTCCAGTGTTGTGATTGTGACTGGATGCATAATGACAAACTTCTCCGGTTTTACACCTTCGAATGTAACGAGCATAAAGGCAAAATGTATATTTTTTACTCATGTGAGTAGTTCCTTTAGATTAAACGTTTCACTAAATGTCATGCTGCAACTTTTCTTCACTTTTGCGTTTCCAACCTGCGCCTAGTTTAAGACTTTTCTCATGTAGACATGTTCCCCTTAGGCGGCCGTCACACGCTACAATATCGTGAGCGACATTGTATGCGATCACGTGCACGGCGATCGCTAACAATATCGTTTACATCGCTGGTGAACTGTCACACAGACAGACTCACCAGCGATGTGGACCAGCGAGATCGCTGGTAACTATGGTACACATCGGGTTACTAGGCGTCCGGCGGCGCTTAGTAACCCGACGTTTACCATAGATACCATCTCCCAGCATAGGCTCTGCTGCTGGGAGATCGTTCATCGTGGTGTCACACACCACGATGAAGCAGATTGAACAAGCGATTATCGCTTGATATGAGCTCCGGCTCCCATATCTGCGATGTAACGATCAAGCGATTTTACATTGTAAAATCGCTTGATCGCATGCAGCGATGCACAAACGATATCGCTTAAGCGATCAAAAAGCAGATCGCTTAAGCGATATCGTGCATTATATTGAACCGTGTGACGGCCGCCTAAGTAATACTTGCTGAATTCTGCTGATTTCACTAGCTCTCTTGTATCAGCCCAGCTTCATTTATGGAGTCATCTCTCTTTTTATAGTCCATCCCTTTTCTTCTCTCATGCTGACATACCTTGGAGAGTGTTACTATCCCCCCTAATTTATCTGCAGTCTGCCCTGCATGCCCCCCACTATCTGCACACTGGAAACAGAGGGGACATAAGGGCACAATAGGGTTTTATCCTTTTTAAAACAAATAATCAGTGCATTAACTGCTCATCTCATTCGGTTGTGAGACCTGCAACCTTATATTAGCCTCGTACAGCCGTTGCTGGATCCACCATTCCTCGTGGAAGGCAAGATAATACTCCTATAGACGATCCGCCCTGCTGCACTTAAAAGATGACTCCTACAAGGTCTTCAGGGTAAAGGTGTTTATTGCTTCAACGTGTATCAACACCTTTCTGGTCTCTTCATCATGAATACACCAAAATTTGATCAATGGGATCAAATTTTTGGTGTATTCCTGATGAAGAGACCAGGAAGGTCTCGAAATGCGTTGAAGCAATAAACACCTTTACCCTGAAGACCTTGTAGGATTCATCTTTTAAGTGCAGCAGGGCGGATCGTCTATCATCGCTTGGTCCCATATAGGAGCACTGTCTGCACACTGGTACACACGGTATATAAATAATACCCCCTTCAGCTTTCCTTCATGTCTGAACTCTGATAAAGCACAGTTTGTGTCATCTGCCTTATGTGGAAAGCTGGAAATCCTCCGCTTTACTGATAGAACAATGGGAGAAGAGGCAAAGAGGTTTGAGTGTTAATACCCCCACAATCAGGAGTATGTCACCTTGACCTGTTTGCAGCCAAATTTGATAGTTTATGTATGCACATGAGCAGTGACAATAAACAACTTGACACAAGAAATTCTGTTATTATATTGGAAATATGTCATGTTATAATGTACAACCCTTAGGTATGTCTTCGGTCTCATTACTTTTAATTAGATACTCAAATGTTGAACACTACTGTCTATTGGTTAATAACAGCTAAAATCTAATTAGTTTATGCACAGATACTTCCTTAGCCAAGAGCTGTGTCCTGTCAACCTCTACATCAGAAACAGCAGCACAGCCAGCTATGTGAAGGAGTATCTGTACTCGTGAATTAGTAGAATCTTAGGCCCCTTCACATCACGTTTTCTGAAGGACCATACGGACAGAAACAGTTGCCAGTTATGTGCCCAGATCCTGTTTTTGTGCATGGCAATCGGTGCAGGCATAGGACATAATGGTAAGGAGAGAGAACAGAAATTAGGCTGGGAGGACTAGTGCATTTGTTCTGAGCATGCTCAGTACCTAGAACCGGATCCGGGAAACGATACTTTTTTTTTCCCAATTCCGGCACCATAGACTCCCATGTTATGTGCTCCAGACCACACCGGATTCGTTTTTGTCTGGTGCACCCACAATAGCAGCAGTCTTCGATTCTGGGTACGGAGAAAAAACAGGACACAAACGGATCTCGGACTTAATTCACACTAACGGATGGCCATATATGACCAATCCGGCACCATAGGGATACATGGGATCGCAGTCTATCAATTTCAAATGGATAGACCCGGATCCCCAACAACGTGGTGCGAAGGACCCTCCTAACAAAAATGAATCATCAGTAGAGTACAGCCCTTGTAAGGCTTACATTCACACACAGTGTTTTTGATCCATTTTGTGAGGATCTGTTTTTCAGTTGCAAAACTTGATTAGCCTTTAAAAAAGAACACACAAAAAAATGATCCGTTTTTGATGTGTTTTATGAGGATCCGTTTTTTAAGCTCATACACAATGGTTTCAATGGAAAAAGTTGATCAGAAAAATGCCACACAAATTGACAGCTCACTCTTTGTGAGGATCAATTTTTCACCCTAAAAATGGACAACTTCTAAAGGTTGTGTATGAATGACAAATCTTGAAAACTCATTGATTTGGCTGGGAATCTCTGAAATTGATCCGTTTCCACTGCAAAAACGGATCCTCACAAAATGGATCAAAAACGCTGCGTGTGAATGTAGCCTAAATTTGAGTTGAGTGCGGTGGTACTTTCACTGTATACAAACCGGAAGCTTAGTTATCAGTCATAGTATGAAGATGTTTGGTTGTATTTCTCCCCAGAAACTTGTCAGCAAGAGATCACTACTAAACTGACCCAAATCGAGAGTGAAATTTTAGATGTTAAAAAGAAGGTGGGGAATGAGCCGTCAAAAGGTCGTGCAGGTGAGAAAAACTCCAAAGCATTTCCTACAACTGTGATCTGCTCTTTGATACAAACATACGGTATTTAAATTGATACTTTTGTATTTAGTGGACGGACACACAATATCAGACTCGGTGGCAAGGGCCCATCCATTAACATTGACTCTGAGGGCCCCACGGTTCATGTACATGTAAATATTGCATTACACTCATTCACACATTTGGCTCTGCATCTATATAGTAATATACTGGGTAGTTTGTTAAATGAATGAATAAATGATGAGATGCTGTATGTAGTGAATATAGCGTATTGTGCCAACATTGCTCCTGGAACGGGGCCACCAGGGGACTCACTTTTCCCCAGTCGGCCAGTCTGAGCCTGATCTGACAGATACAACATGGATGACATCAGAATGCTGTTGATCCAGATTAAATGGATTGGCTGGAATCACACTGTCCGAGTGACATGTGAGTTCACTTGGACGAGTCTCGGATGAATAATTTGCAATGGCCTCCCCCTGTCAGGACGGGAGTGTGGAGCTACTCAGTGGCGCAACTTCAGGCCCAGGGGCCCCGATGGAAAGCACCAACGGGGCCCCCAATTATTGCAAATCTTTAATAGTATTAGTCTTTTTCTATAGGCCAGAGGGACTTTTGGGGCCCCCCTAGGCTACAGGGCCCGGGTGCGATCGCAACCCCTGCACCTATTGTAGTTACACCCCTGGAGCTATTAGAAACACAAACAGCTGACAATCCCATCCAGAGAGGGGGGAGGCCATTCCGAGTTATTATCGAGACTCGCATGTCACTTGGACAGTGTGATTCCAGCCATTGTCCAGAAATCTATAAACATGGCTGATTTCTTTCAAAAACAGCGTCACCCCTGTCTACAAGTTGTGTGTGATATTGCAGCTCGGCTTCATTGAAGTGAATGAGTTTGTGCTGTAATATCACATGCAGCCTGTAGACAGGGGTGGTGCTGTTGTTTTAAAGAATGCAGTAATGTTTTATTTAATCTTTGATGTCCCCTTTAAAGATCCTGTGTGTGAAATAGATCAGCTTGGTATGCGAAATCCAACCAAACCTAGACACCGTTTCTGATACTGTTTTTGCAGTCTTTTATTTAAAAAAAAAAAAAATCAGGCGGTGTAAAATAAACCCAGGAACCTAGAAGTTCGAGACGTTAGGAAGACAGGACTTCAATTGTAGCTCATTTATGATATTTTTTTAAAATTGATTTCTCACTTCAATGGATGCCAAACTCAGAACATTGCTCTGTTTAAATCAGGCTTTGTTGTTACAAGTATTTTAGAAACAAACACATTTGTTAATTTTCGGGAGGGGGGTCTATATTTAAAGAAAAAAAATAGGAATTTTTCAGTGTCCCCACTTTTTTGGACAGAAAAATACATCAGCATCAGTTTAGGAGTCTAAGGCTATGTTCACACGCTGCGCTTTTCCCCCAAAAATGCATCAGCGTCAGCTTTCCCGGCAAAGTGAATGTACTTTCACTTTTACCATTCAGATGCTGCATAATTTAGGATACACTTTTGGGGCCAAAAGCGCATCCATGAAAAGACAGAACCTCTCAATCTTTTGCGCCATAAGGTGCGCGTTTCCTTCTATAAGCCCTATTATAAAGCGCTGGAATTTGCCGTTCAGACAATGCTCTATTCCAGCGCCTCTGAGCACGTGTGCAGGAGGAAGTGATGTCACACGGAGACAGGAATAATCCTGTTCCCGTGTAACATCTGTGTTCTTTCGCTTTAGCAGTGTATGTACATAAACTGCTAAAGCGAGACAAAAGAAAGCAATGGCTTAAAAAATAAAATGCGTACTCACCTCTGTCCCGGGAAGGCGTCTGATCGAATCAAGGACCTGAATCAGCTAACCGGGTGGCAAACTGATGAGCTGAGGTGTCACCTGACAGCATCAGCTGAGCGGTTTAAAACCACCGCCCAAACCGTTTGGTTTTGGCAGGACCGCTCAGTTGATTCTGTCAGGTGACACATCAGCTGAGCGGTTGCCGCCCGGTCAGCTGATTCAGGTCCTTGCAGCCATCGGACATGGATGCCTCGCATCCTGGGACAGGCTGCGGAGAGGTGAGTATTTGATTATTTTTTAAGCCATTGCTTTCTTTTTTTTCGCTTTAGCAGTTTTATGTACATACACTGCTAAAGCGAAAGAACACAGATTTTTACACAGGAACAGAATTATTCCAGCCCCCGTGTGACATCACTTCCTCCTGCATTTCTGGGGAAAAACCGCTGCCATAAAAAACGCAGTATTTACACGCAACGCTTTTTTTTTACCAGCACTAAAAGTCACGACTGCAAAATGCTGGAAAAACTCCAGCGCAAAAAAAAAAACCGGCAAAAGTGCAGCGTGTGAACATAGATAATATATTCAAAACTATCAGAAAAAGGCTCCTTGGATGAAGGGTCCATTGAGCCCTGAAAGTTTACAAATATAATTTCTCTGCTTAGCCAATTAAGTGTTTACATCAATTTATATAAAATTAAATATTTATTGATAATCAATATTATAAACATGATTCATATAGAATAGGGAACGTCTCAGAGAAAATATCAGAAGGGGCGTCTTCTGAGGAAGCTACTAAAGGAAGGTCCAGTGGTCATATATGTACCTGATTGTTTCTCATCTCCCAATTCTTTATCATGGTTGTACTTACTATGAGGAAAGCGACCCGGGGAACTCGCTTGCGGCATAACAACACCAGCACATGTTTATAATTTAACCAATGACTACCCGTTTATTTTGCTCACATAAATAATATAACCCGGGTAGCATGTTTGACACATTGCACATTGATTATAAGCACAATACATAAACACACAATACATTTACATATAACATTACAGAACAATATATTGCACATACGTCCTAGATTACCCGGGACCTGTCACCACCTCTCTTTCAACCCTTTGGAGCACTAACAACCGCTCCCATGGTGGTTACTGCCTCCGGCCCATCTACACGTTCACTCATTTTTATTACTGGCAGGATTATAATGACTGATATCAGCTGTGCTTAGAGGTGTTATTAAAGGATCCAACAATTACGATAGGTGATGTCACATCTCACCTTCTCAACTGCGTACAATGACTGATACACTCCTTAGAGCAGTAGATAACAGGATCCATCATTCACAATAGGTGATGTCACAGCTCACCTCCTCCTGTACAATGACTGATAACACCTCTATATACAGTAGATAACACAGGTTCCACCATTACAATATGATATCACAGCTCACCTCCTCTCCTGTACAATGACTGATAACATCTCTATATACAGTAGATAACATAGGATCCACCATTCACAATAGGTGATTTCACAGCTCACCTCCTCCTCCTGTACAATGACTGATAACACCTCTATATACAGTAGATAACACATGATCCACCATTCACAATAGGTGATGTCACAGCTCACCTCCTCCTATAAATGAGTGATAACACCTCTATATACAGTAGATAACACAGGATTCACCATTCACATAGGTGATATACAGCTCACCTCCTCCTCCTGTACAATGACTGATAACACCTCTATATACAGTAGATAACACAGGATCCACCATTCACCATAGGTGATATCACAGCTCACCTCCTCCTGTACAATGACTGATAACACCTCTATATACAGTAATAACACAGGATCACCATTCACAATAGGTGATATCACAGCTCACCTCCTCCTATACAATGACTGATAACACCTCTATATACAGTAGATAACACAGGATCCACCATTCACAATAGGTGATATCACAGCTCACCTCCTCCTGTACAATGATTGATAACACCTCTATATACAGTAGATAACACAGGATCCACCATTCACAATAGGTGATGCCACAGCTCACCTCCACCTTCTCATGTACAATGACTGGTAGCAGTCAAAGGATTCCAACAACCAAAATAGGTGATATCACACCAGACTCTGCTCCCGTTCCCTTCACAATGACTTTTGCACATGTTATGCTGATTAGATGCTATGATACAAAGATACATATTATTGAAAAAAAAACACCAAGGAATTTAAAGTTTTAAAAAGCCTCAATAGCAGTGAGCAAATTGGAAGATTTATATATATTTTAATACTGATTAAGACATGTAAAAAGAGTTTGATTTGCCCACAAAAATTTTTGTGATTTGCAAAGGTGTTTTTTTGGTATGAGGATTCTTGGGGAAGTCAACGGGGCTGTATATAGGGCAAGGGAAATGGAATCTCTCGATAAAACTCTATACCACACTCACAATCTTAGTAGCTGCGTTGCTTTAATAAAAATGTGCCACATCGACCTAATTTTGCCGCCCGAGGCACTTGCCCTCAGGTTCCCGCTAACCAGAAGCAAGAGTGGAACAATACACATAGGTAAACGCTGAGCCCACTTAAAAGGAGAGGTTTACTTAAAGTACTGTATGTCCTAATATTATAGTTATTAAACTATTTAATGTATTCTGCTTTTCTTATATTTATCAGACGATTTCTTCATTTTTGCATTTCTTGCCAAGGAATCTGTTACAATTCTAAAGACTGACCATGTGTTTTTCTCACGCAGGGACTTCGGCGGTTCCACACTATCCTTCTCTCTATTTCGCCAGTAATCACCCGGCTGCCCACGTGGAGGTGCAGCCCCTTAAATCTTTAAAATTGACTGAATTTACCCTTTGCATGTGGGTGAGAGCCAGGCAGGAAAGAATTCAGAAAGTTTTCTCTTACTCCACCACGAATAGTGACAATGAGCTGGTCTTGAGCGTAGGGTCCGGAATACATCTATGGATCGGGGGGGAATCTGTTGACTTCAATGTTTATCACACATCAGAGGATTGGGTTCATTACTGCGTACTATGGGAGTCTTCTTCTGGGAACAGTGAGCTCTGGGTGAGTGGGCTTCAAGGAAAAGAAAAAATTCTCAAGCAAGGATATAACATTAAACCTGGAGGTATAGTTCTTCTTGCTAAAGACAGGTTTGATCTTTAGGACTTTTTAATAATGGCTTCGTTGGAAGGTTGAGTCAGCTCCACCTCTGGAGTCGCCAATTAAGTGCTGAAGAGATTATATCGCTGAGTAAATGTCAAATGCCAGGACTAAGGGGAGACATAATATCCTGGGGAGAGACCTCCAAATAATTGCATCTGGCGGGGTCATCCTTGAGGCAGATAATAGCTGTTAATTCATTTTAATACTCTACGCTATTACTTCTCAACACTGAAGATTGTTACTTAGAGAGGATCTATCACTTGAAATTAATATGCAACTTTTTTTTAACCAGAGTAAATCCGTCAATTTTCCTGAATCTGGCGAAGTTTTTCTTTTGTTTCTGCTCCTTTCCATTCCTATGATAGCAGACCCTATACCCTGTATGTATATCTACCCGCCTTCTTAGCCAATTGGGTGTTGTTCTTAAGAAGCGGCCCACCGAGGAAAGGCGAGGACCATGCCCACTTGGCTAAAAAAACTAGATTTATATACAGGGGAGGAGAGGCTTTATGCCAGGAACTGAAAGAAAAAAGAACAACAACTCGAGATTCAGGCCGATGTAGCACTTGCGAGGATCTTGGGCATGTCTCTCATCTCAGCACCCGGCGTGGCCACCCACTCTCCGGATAGGTAGCGTGTAAGCTGCATGTATTCTATAAGCGGCACATTCCTGTCCGGAGAGCTGGCATGAGAGACACGCAAGTTTCTTGCAAGTGTAACACCGGCTTCAGGAGAACAACGACATTTATTTACATCACATAAAAAAAAATTACATAGTTTCTGAAGAGTTACAGGTCATCTTTAAAGGGTTTCCAGGTTTGGAGCGCAAGTCAGCTGTCACATCATTAGTGTGCTGTCGGATTCACCAGTACCGGTGGTCATGTGACTGTATTATAGGATTTCTATACTTCCAGCCACATTCTGACTAGACCTATATTGAGTCAGGCTTGCATGTCTAGTTGTGTGACTTATGGATGCAAATTGCATACTTGTGGTCATGTGGCTGCTGTTCCCGGCCCTGGAGAATCCTGACAGCGTGAACCCTGCTCACTGTGAGGATTCACAGTCTTCGGTCACAGAGAGTGACTGCAGACTTGCGCCCAAAACCTGGATAAACTGTTTCATGTCACCTGTCATATTGAACAAGGTATCTGATCGCCTAGAGGAAGCCATCAACCTGGAGGAGTTGAGCAGATTGATAAATATTTTTGAAAATATAAAAATCATCAATAATAATTATTATATTCAAATCTCTGATCTTTCTGGGCCTAAGAGTCCAGTGGGCGGTCCTAATCAGTCTGTCTCATCACCAACCACTATAAATAAAGATTCACCTTAAGCATATTTTCTACTTGTACGTGCAGTGATTACATTAACTTCTAATCAGTGACTGAAAGGAAAACAATCAAGTTATTCTGATAAATAATAGAATATTCTTATAAACCAGTTATTAACTTACCCAGTTCCCTTGCTCTTTAACTTGGTAATTGAACAGCAATCTCAACATAACAGGTTCTCTTTAATTCCCATCCATAGGGTACTGTATCTATCTTTCCATCAAACTATTAAAGGAATAAATATTCCCTAATCAACAGTATGGATGATACATTTTATACACATGGACTAGCCCTGATTCACATATCTTACCTCTCACTTCTAATTCCAATATAATTTAAGAATTTATTTCAAAAGATAAAGTTTATTTATTATAATATAGTAATTATTAAATAAAAAGAGAGAAAGTGGGGAATTAAATAGACTAAAGCCGGCCCCATGTAAAATCTACAATGAGGATGATGAGGTATGATACAATCTGTGCACCTGTTAAAACCAAATTCCATATACTGCTCTTTACAATCAACTAAAATAAGAATTTCTTTGACATAATTTGGAGCTTGGATTTTTCCAGGTCGCGTCAAAATAAAGCAAATAAAATTTCATCAAGTTTAAAATTTTTACATAAAGTTTCAGATAAATTTTTTAGACCATTTCACAGATGATCAGAGAGGTGTGTTAAAGGCAATGTCTGGTTTCTCCAGTGTGGTGTCCTTTATTGAAGGGTTAAGATCCTGGATTTCCTTGGAATCTGTTATTTCATCAAGTCCATTTTTCTCTGCCATAATTTGACTGATTTCCAAAAACGTTTTACCCTTAGTCTCAGGAACCACAAAAAATATGAAGAGAAAAGTCGCTAGACAGATGGCCGCAAAGAGGATGAAACAGTAGGAGCCTAATCCTTTCTGTAAGAAAACATAGAGGATATTGAAAATATTCTATTCTATTGTAATTGTTAATAAATTTTGTAAAACAGTACTCACCCTCAGAAACTCGAAAACGAGTCCAACTGTGAAATTGGAGAGCCAGTGTACACTGCCGGCCACCATGAAGGCTGCAGGACGGGAGGCTTGACGAAACATCTCAGTGGTTATAACATAGGGGATGGGACCTGGAACCAGACAGACAATAGATGATAATGTTCCACCCATTAAAGGGGATGTCTAACTTTGGAGACAATTTTTTTTTTACTTATTTGCATAAATTTGGAGATAAAAATCAGTTTTGCAATTGGGTTTCATTAAACATTCTAAACCATATCCTTCGCATTGCACTGTCTGTTATTGGCTGCAGATGGAGTTACCTGAGAATCCATCAGTGAACTCATTCTAAATGTCTGTTACAATAGTTTGCAACTCTATTATGTTTTTTTCTTTGCTCCTCAATGCTGATTTTTTACCACATTTGAATTTGTAAGAAAACAAAGTCCATCAAAGCCTAAGGGAACCTTTACACGTCACAACATTGCATGCAATTTCACTTGCAACTTACTGGTTGCAGTGAAATCATGGACACATTGTTCTATTTTGTGTCTGTGTACAAATGGAGCAATGTGTCCATGATTTCACTGCAACCAGTAAGTTGCAAGTGAAATTGCATGCAATGTTGTGACGTGTAAAGGTACCCTAATGTTGCAACATTTTTAATGAAACCCAAGTGCAATAAATATTTTTAGCCTCAAGCACACGCACCTAAGAAATATAATTTGTCTGTAAGTTAGGCAACCCTAATAATAATAAGACAAGTATCACAAGGGAAAAGTGGAGAAGTGTTTATAGCATCCAATATGGTTCTACCTCCCCACTATGAAGATGTTTAACATTGATGGTCGTTTGTAGAAGCTGTGTGTCTCCGCTACTCTTGATACAGGTATTACGGTTCCAACTCACACGTCGTTGTCCTGGTCCTGCGATGTGTCCTCTTCTTTTGATTTAGATCCATAAACCTCAATGTATATTCTATCATCTTACTAAGAGGCTGAAATACCTTCTAAGCCACAAAGCCGGTTCAAGAATATGGAAACAATGTAATTTTTTTAAACACACAATTATTTCCAGCAGGATTTCATTACCAATGTTGAACTTTATGGCTTTTACAGCCTTTATGTATCAGTGTACCAATCTGTGAAATGAGGTAACTGTGAATCTATCAGTGAGCTCAATCTCATGGCTGTATCTGTAATTTTCAGAAAGATCTTCTAAGCTGGTTTATAACAACGACAAAGTTTTGGTTACAAATCGGCATAGTGGAGTTTAGTTGACTACAAATGAATTGTACAACAACTACTAGAAAAAGTAGCATCAAAAGACTTACCATCAATGCCATAGACAAAAACCAATACTGCACTTGCAGGACGCAGTCAGACCCCACTTGTGTAGCAAGCCCAGGTGCAGGCTGATAAATCACCTCAACCAACAAACAAGGTGTGGGAGGCGACTTGCCATGCAACTATGGGCCTCCATAGGACACCATTCACACTGATACATATGGTGCAGAATATCTGAAAGCTACCCAAACGCTCTGCTACCTGAGCAATGGTAAGTATTTTGACTACAAATGAAAGGGCGAAGTTTGCGTTGTCAGCTGAGGTCACTATGGAGTCATAGTGACCTCATTATGTAGTCTGTATGTACATTGATACATAGGGGCTGTAGAAACGACACAGTTGAACACTTTTAATAAACCCTTTTGCAAAAATGATTATTAGCCAAGAATTTATTAAGTTAAAAAAGAAAAAATGAAATACTTTCACATTCTGAACTGATGGGATTAAAAAGTAATGGGAAGCCTAAGGCTAAATTCACACCTTGCTTTTTTTGCAATGTTTTTTGTGTTTATGCAGTTCAGAGCAAAGGAACGTTTTTGCTGGAATGTGTCGTATAAAAGAATGAAGAAAGAGTCCGGCTTCTCGGGTGCAGTCTTCTTTATTCGGTCGAAAATTCAAATTGCATTAAAACCATTACTAAAATAGCAGAGGTTTCCTCCAACGCATTTCGCGTGTCAAAGCTCCTTGAAGGATGTCTCTACTAAACTAGCAATGGTTTTAATGTGATTTCAGTTTTCTAAGGGCCCTTTCACATCAGCGTTTTTTGAAATTCGCAGCAGATGCGGTGAAAAAACCGCATCTGCCGCGATTACCGTATACAAGCTGCACTTGCGGCGCGGTTGCGGTAAACGCTATGCAAAGTATAGGCGCACTTGCGGCAGGTGCGGCAAGTACGCCTATACTTTGCATGGCGTTTACCGCAACCGCGCCGCAAGTGCAGCCGGTATGCGGTAATCGCGGCAGATGCGTTTTTTTCACCGCATCTGCCGCGAATTTAAAAAAACGCTGATGTGAAAGGGCCCTAACAAATAGAGTGATTTCTATTTTCTTCACTCTTGCATATGACATATTTTTTAGCCCTTGATGACCTCTTTAATGCTGACACAAATTAGACATACATCACTCACTTGGTCCTATGGCGTGACCTATAACGTAGATGATGACACAGGCAATGCTAAGATATGGCATCCAGTGTACGGTTGTCTGACAAAAAGAAAAATAATTCTGATTTGTCTTTTTCCAATTTGCTATATCAATATATTTAAAAAATAAATCACAACAGATATCGTGCAATTTTCACACTGGACTCATACTTCCTGCTCTATACAAGTTGACTTTTCAGCAGTCTCATTATCTCAGTGTTACAATGCAAGGTAGCACCTCTATAGTCAGCAGATAACTAAGATCCACCATGTCACAGCTCACCTTCTCCCCCTCTCTGCACAATCATCTTTGGTTCAGAGCATGAGCAGTAAAGAACAATACGTATGAGCAGGGGTGTAACTACAATAGGTGCAGGGGTTACGATCGCACCCAGGCCCTGGAGCCCTAGGGGGCCCCAAATGTCCCTTTGGCCTATATGAAATAACCAATAATAATAAAGACTTGCAATAATTGGGTTCCCATTGCAGTTTTTGCATTGGGGCCCATGAGCTTCAAGTTACACCACTGAGTCTGAAATGAGTCCTTGTGGCCAGTGTGAAAAATGTCTGATTTGTTTTAATACAGCAAGTGATTTAAAAAATATTTTTTATAAAATTTTTCGCAACAATATATTTCACAGGTTTAAACAAAAGATAATTTTCTGATGACACATCCCCTTAAATAGGTTTTTTGAGGATGAAATAATGTGTATGTATGCCCCATCAGGTTGGGTTCACAAGTTCCAGCCGTGAAGCAGAATTGTGCCACACGAATCTGCGTGGGAATTATCACAGTTTGGCGGGGGGAAAGGTGAAGCACAATTTGGGAACCTGTACTAGTAGCACGGCTGTGAAGTCTGAGTTGGTGCCCTTCTTGATTGGAGTCGGATTCAGGGAAATTGAGGAGTTGGAGTCAGAGTCGGATGTTTGGCTTACTGACTCCACAGCCCTGCCTAGCAGTTTTGCAAAGTGGTTTGTGGCTGCCCTTGACCAGGATCAGGAATCCCACCCTATCTTAATAAAACCATTAAGTAGCGGGGCTCCTGCTCAGGATGCACTCTAGTAGCCCAGTGCTTCGTAGATTAGGGGGATAGCCAATTTACTTTGTGGTCAGGCACTTTTGATAATGCCAGCAAAGAGTAAGGAACTCATTCTAATAACCATACAAATCTGTCACCTACAGAATCAACTAAAAAAAATATATAAATATATATCGAGATTTCAAAAGTATCGGGGGAATCTCTTGTAAACCCAAAACTCTCCCACCTGATAAACAAGTGCAATAGTCAACACAACACAGGCGGTGCAGCAAACCCGAAGCCAAGGAGCAGCAGTAATCTTCTCCCCCACGAGTCCACAATGAAGATCTAGAGAATATGCAAGAAAACATGATATTTATCGGAATATCGGGATATATACAAGCATCAATGGCTACAGAAAAACAATAGTATAAGAAAAGGGCTTCTTCTATGGCTGTGGTACTCAGTCTGCACCTGCCATAACATAAAGGATGCAGTACCTATAGAAATGCGCCAGCTGCAGTGCTTGTATAGTCCTGTCCCCTCTAAGCTCCTGCATTGTTCTTAACTGAACTTGCTCATCTATAGAGTTGGAAAGTGAAGAAGTCTCCTGGAAACAAGTGGGTCTAGTGGTCTATGATTGATGTCTTTTATCAGGTCGGATAGATGGCCTTCCAAAATTGAACCAATGGACTTGGGGAGTCAGGAAGAAGACAAAGAGCCATTTGGAGGCACCCTCCATTATATAGCTATCAAAACAGCACTGACCTCTTATACATGGACTCTGTTTCTGTGAGCCTGTTCCACATATTAGCCAGTTGTAGTTGTTTTTAAATACTAAGTGCCCCAACTATTTTAAGATTAGTGTCACAATTCCTCCGCTCAGTGTTCTTTGACACAATGAGTGACAGTAAGCTGCACTATAGAATCAGGGCCAGGCTGAGCAGTTAGTTTGGTGAGTGACAGCTCAGTAATCCAATCTAGTGCTAGGGCATGCGGAGCTGTGTGTGTTGATTGACAGCTCAGCTGAGAAGTGCTGGGCTTCCTCAAGTGTTCCCTATTCTGAGTGATTGCCCATCCACATAGCTGAGCATTTGTTCTCAGATCTCTGCCAGTTGTATATTCTTGCTCTTTGGTACATGTTGGCCTCACTTATATGTGCTTTGTGTTCTGATCTACTGCTGCCAGATCTTGGACTCTCTGACCATCTGTTTGCTTGACCCTTTACTTTGATCCACTATCCTCCTGGAAATTCTGAACCCCAGACTATGACTATGTCTATCCCCTTAGTCATGACTGCTATCCTGGCATCTGACCCAGGTACATTTGACAAACCTGTCTCGCGTATTGTCCATGCAGTGTCTAATGTCACTGTTTGTCTCATTGTTGATTGCCCTGAATCCCGACTGCAAAAACAGCTGATTTGGCTGGGAGAGCAGTGTTTCCACTGTAGAGGTAGTTTACATGGAGGCCATTATTCTATCATGTAATGCAAAAGTGGATCAAGTCAGCCAAGATAAGAGCCACACTTGGGTATTTGCACATGGTGTCTCTTAAACACCGGTGCTCTTACATCCTTTTTGAAGCAAGAGACACTTCAGGTGAAACGCTGACCGTGTTTTCCCAGAAGCGTCTTTTCTGATATCTTTTTGGATGTTTTTTCTATTCCCTATTAACATAGTGGATGCTTTCAAGCGGAAGCCAGAAGAATGGACCTGCATAAAAGACTGATGTGACAACACATGAGCATGTGTATAAGTAGTTATGATGTTGCTGTGTATATGTTCATTCATTTTGGTGTTTTTTAGCTCTCCACTTGAAAGCGATGTCATATACACATACCCGTAGAGAGTGGCTCTGCACTCAGGCTAATGAGGGAGTCCCCATATAATGTCCTCAAGAAAAAATAGGTGGATGGACAAATGTGTCTTCATGAGACAAATCAAAGCAGGTAAAAACCCATAACCTGGTATTGTGCTGACCTCTGACCAGTAATTCACTAAATAATGGACTCACCGCAGCCAAAGTCATGAGAACATTGACCGATCCTGTGGCCACCGTTACATACTGAACAGTCTCATCCGGTCACTCCGGCTTGTGCGTATATTGTATCTGCGTAGTAATAAACCTGTGCAACGTGAAGACAGCATACTTTATATAAAAGACATGTAAAAAGTTAAGAATATACAGAATATACTAAAGCAATGTCCTCTGCCGCTAGAGTCAGGCCTGTGGAGACTACTACATGGCACAGTACCAAATACCATCTTGGGGCAGCATACAGTGCATGGGATGCAGAGTGTGCACCCTCAATTTACAGGGATGAGCCTCTCTTTGCCCTTCATTAAGCAAATAAATGCAATGCGCAAATCTGCACCAAAAACACAGTAAATGCGCATCATGTTTTTGGTGCATTTTTATGCCAGAAGATGCACAAAATTTCTACAACAAATCCGCAGTGTGTGCACATACCCTTATAAGTTCTATCCATAGGTGAACAGTACACTTTTCATTTCACATTGACAATACAGTTCCTCTGATACTCACATGGAAGGGAAACAAATTACTGTACAATCTACTTCTTACACTGCTGAGAATTCTGTCTATCCAAAATACACGTGTTTCAATCAGCAGTACCCTATCACCTGTCTAAGGCCGGTTTCACATCACGGCAAGATCAGCCCCGGACCAGATTTTGAAAGAGAACCAGAGGACAAATATGCCCTCCGGTTCGGTTTACAGCCGGATCCCTCATATCGCAGTTCCCGGCTAGCTGCGGTCCTGAAATCACTGCAGGGGACAGCTCATGGTGCTGACGCTTAGCAGTGCTCGCTGCTAAACTCCAGCACCAGGCTCCCGGATCTGATTTTATGTCGAATCCGGTGCGATTCGGCACCATAGACCCCCATGTTAGGGGGCGCCGGATTGCGCCAGATCCGGGAGGATCCGGTTTTGTCAGATTTTTCTCCCGGACACAAACGCTGCAAGCAACAGTTTTGTGTCCGGGAGAAAAATCTGAATTCTCCTAGATTCTCCCGGACAGATGGAAACCGGATGGCAAATAGCTGCCATCCGGCTCCATCCGGCCCCATAGGGCTGTATTAGCGCAAAATTGGGTCAGGCCCTGTCAGGTTTACCCTGGACAGCCCCGGACCTGATCTTGCCGTGATGTGAAACCGGCCTTAGAGCACCAAGTCAGTGTGTAAGGGCACTTATAAGCCATGCAATGCTATGAAACCTGGGGAATTTACATATACAAATATCTGTTTCAGAGAGGAAAAGGACTTTAACTCTAGGTGTAGCAATCTGAGAGAGAGAGAGAGAGAGAGGAAGAAGGAGAGAGGGAAACAGAGAGAGGTAGACAAGGAGAGGGAGACAGGGACATGGAGATGAGACAAGGAGAGAGGGAGACAGGAAGTGAGGGAGGAAATGAGAGGGAGAAAGGGAGGGGGAGACAGGAAAGGAAGAGAGGGAGGGGGAGACAGGGAAAAGGAAAGAGAGGGAGGGGAGACAGGGAAGGAAGAGAGGGGGGGGAGACAGGGAAAGGAAGAGAGGGAGGGGGAGGAAGGAAAGGAAAGGAGAGACAGGGAGGGGGACAGGGAGGAAGAGAGGGAGACAGGGAGGGGAGACAGGGAAAGGGAAGAGAGGGAGGGGGAGACAGGGAAAGGAGAAGGAGGAGGGAGACAGGGAAAGGAGAGAGGGAGAGGGAGAGACAAGGAGAAGGAAGAGAGGGAGAGGGAGACAGGGAGAGGGAGAGAGGGAAAACGACGACAGGACGAAAAGGAGAGAGGGAGAAGAGAGGGAGGGAAACAGGGAGAGGGGGAGAGGGAAAAGGAGACAGGGAAAAAGGGAGAGGGAGAGAGAGAGGAGGGAAAAGGAGGGGGAGGGAAAAAGTGAGAGGAGACACAGGGAGAGGGGAGAGAAAGTGGAAGAGGAAGAGGAAAAAAGGGAGAGGAGAGAGAAGAGAGAAGAAGAGGAGAAAGAAAGAGATAGAAGCATCTCTGGTGGCCTGAAATAATTTCAGACCATTTTAGTCAGCATGCCTTTTTTTTTGGAATACAGGATAGGCATGCAGATTTTTGACAAATCTTCACCAAAAAAAACAACGCACCATGTGGATAAGGTCTTAAAATAGCTACTTCCAATAGTTGTCAGTAGAGTTTGTCTTCCTCCTCTCTGAAAGGGCTTCTATTCTGTGCCATTATAAAATAGTAATTTGTCTAGCTCCCCCTGGTGGACTTTGTGTGAGTTGCATGTCAGTGTGATTACATGTTTAATATAATATTGTTTAGTAAATGTGACATATTACACAATAAACCTTCTCCAAGTCATGGAACTCCAAAATGATCTCTAATGTTCTCTCTCATCTCTTATTTTTTTTAATATGAAGCACTTTATACTTTTAATTGTGTTCTTAGGGAAATCCCCTTTTCAATGAATATAGGTTTGACACATTAATTTAAAATATATGCAGCAAATGAGTTGTTTTTAAGATGTTCTGCAGCAGATGAAGAACTTCTTTGGTACTTGGTGGCACTTTGGCTTAAAAGCTCTATTACATTACTGTATACAATTTATACTGGCAATCCAAGAAAAACGTATTATATTTATATACATATTTTTTTGTGAGCAAGCAATGGGGTTTAGGATGGATTGGGGGCTAAAAAGTACATACAAAGCTAAAAACCACTGTAAGCCTGGCTCACCGCATTTATCCCTGATAACTGCTGTCCCATGTTCATGATGATGATGGAGATAAGCTGCCAGCGAAGCGGACGGAAAGTACACAGGTTCCCGACTGACAGACGTCCTTCTGCCTTCTCCGATTGGTCTTCTTGATACATTTCTTTTATTTCGTTATCAACGTCATCGCAGCCCCTTAAACGCTTCAGATCTTGGAGGAGGAAAATACAAGTCAACTTCAAAGATCCATGATGTGTGCAGGTCCCAAGGCCTGTACATGGGGAACTCAAGAACGCGGCTTCCTGGATAAACCATATAGATTGTCCAAGTCGTCTCACGAGACATTCTTTTTAAACCAAATGAGATAAACGGGTTGAAATCTGCGCTGCCAAAGATCCAATGATAAATCTGGAATCAAGACGTCTTGAGATGTGGTTTTTATTCGTCAACACTTTCAAGAAAACAATCTTCTTCATCAGGATAAACAAAAATGTGATTTGTATTGATGAAAAAGATTGCTCATTGAAACGCGTTGACGAATAAAACCACATGTCTTAATTCCGGTTTCATCATTCAACAGCGCAGATTTTAACCCGTTCATCTCCTTGGGCCTATGCTATAAGTGTGGTTCTGCAGCAGCCTTTTTCTCACATATGTATTACAAGGAGCTGTGCCTTCACACCTCCACCAGGTGAGCACCATCCCTCATTGCCTCCCTGATTTTTAATTAGGTAAGACCCTCTTGAGCTTTGGTCTTTTCCACCCTTTTGGCTCCATAGACAAGATTTTGGGGGGGTTTAAAATTCTTGTTTCCAGAACAAGCTGTAGTTTCCTAAACTTTCTACGGTCCAGCTAAAAATCTCCCACAATTTTCTTGGGGTCGGATATATGTCTACAGCGCTGGCATTGTGTGGACAACGCTGCAGACGATCAGTGAGCGATCTCGGGCGGACCCATTGAACTCACTGACTTGCTTTAGTAGTGTCAACATGACGTCAGCGCTGCAGATAATACAGACACCGGGAGCCCCGACGCAGACTCAGCACTGGACCTGCGGAGAATAAGTAAAGCACAATTTGCTGGGTTTATTTTTTAAACAAATTGAAGCCAGAGGACAAGAGTTTCCAAAACATAAAAACCCCTGTACGTTTAAGGGCAAACACAGATTCCCTTATGTATACCCCATAAATGCCTAATAGATGAGGGCCCCTCCTTTAAGTACCCCCACGTAATAGGAAAGCCATATTGGACAGTTCCCATATGAATGTAGTGCACAGTGTAAATAAAGAGAGCAAAAACCAGGAATGTACTAAAGGGGTTACTGTACCTCTGTTCTTGCAACAGGTGAGGAATCCAATGGGATTCATCATGCCACACAAAGACATTGCTTTCGGCAATTTGGCTGCATGCATTATATAATACTCACCCTGCTTGGCTTCATCCTCTTTGCCTTTTTGCAGCAATGTGTATCTTGGACTTTCAGGGAAGAAGGGCAGGATCATCAGCTGCAACACAGCAGGGATTCCCGTCAGTGCAAGGAGTATGGGCCAACCTGCCGCAGAACAGCCAAGGATTATTGGAGAGCACAGCAATCAACGCACAAGAGCTAATCTGCTCCTATATAAATAGTACGCAGCGAACTAATGTAACAATCATGAGTTAAAATAAGGGAACAGTAGTAAACGTTCCCAATTGTTGCATTCCTTACCATCTGAATTTCCAAGAATTATACGGATTCCAAATATCTGTGCCATAAGGATACCGATAGTGATCAATAGCTGGGGCATCACGCCAATAGCTCCACGGAGGTTTTTTGGGGACATCTCACCAAGGTACATTGGGACAACATTGGAGGACAGACCTGTGATATATGAAGCACATCAGATAAGGGAGTGATGGAATAGACCTCCCTATTTATATGGTCATATGAACATTATGGACAGAGATCCTTGCTGTGGATCTGCCCCCATAACACATGCACTTTGTGTTGTGATATCTGTTGGCAGAGACTCTTGACCTCAAAATTCAGGCTTATGTTTTATATGTCAAAAATGTCTTACCAGCACAGATGCCGATTACTAAGCGGCTGGCAATGATGACTTCAAAAGACTTGGACAGGACACTGGTTCCCATTAAAAGAGCCGGGACAATGGAGAAGATGTTGTTGACAAGCAAAGTGCCTTTTCTGTGGAAGATGGAAGAGATGTTTTTGTAGATTGGACAGACAGACTTACCTGAATGCACATATCCAAGTATCATCCGCTAGAAGAGATCCAGCAGCAATCCGTCGGCAAAAAAGTTGTGCAAGCTTAACTTTTTTGTCAATTTAAGAAAATATTGATTTTTGTAGGATCCGTTTTTTTTAACATTGGAGTCTTTGGAGAACGGATCTGGTAACTAATCACTATTTAGCCTCTGTTTTCTTTCATTTGTAAAGGATCTGTTTTTTGTCAATAGGATCAATTTCAAATAGAAGATAAATAGTGATCAGTTACTGGATCCATTTCCCATAGACTCCAATGCTAAAAAAAAAAAACTGATCCTGCAAAAATCAACTTTTTCAAAATGGACAAAAAAAAGTTGTGTTTGCACAATGGATTATACTGGATCCGATCTAACGGACGATTACTGAATATTTGATCTCAGTCTAACATTGCGATCCTCGTGATCATATAATCCAACCATCCAATATATTTGAGAGGAAAAAAAAAAAAACACAAACAGAATTATATTGAACCCAGTAGCACAGGGCATTATATGGGAGAATAAAATTATCATTTATTCACTTGAAATTGGAGCGCTGCGATTTTCTTGTTATTATTATGGCCGGAGTGGCTCGGGAAACTCATTTTCCCAAGTGACCACATGAGAGACCGTGGCCGTAGTGGAAGGCAGAACCAATAGAATTATCTTGATTCTGCACTTTATATTTTTACGGTATATTAATTTTTATCACTTAATTTGCTGCTACTGTTAATACATGTTACAATGATTGTCACCTGTATTCTTACCTGTAGCAGCAAATCAACAGCAAATAATTTACTGCTTTTAATAACGTACATGCAATAATATGTTCCCGTTCAGCCCTTGTATGTTTATTTCCAGTTGCCCACAAAGCACAATGCTCCCTCAGCACCCCCCCCCCCACACACACAGCATAGTCCCTGACACATATCATAATGTCTCCACAGTCCCCACACACATATCCCCACAATTCCCCATCATACACTTTTATGCCCTGACAGTCCCCCACACAGTATGAGACCCCCCACAGTCCCACACACAGTATGAGACGTCCAAGTCCCCCACATGGTATGAGACCCCAACAGTCCCCACTCACAGTATGAGACCTCCACAGTCCCACACACATGGTATGAGACCCCACAGTCCCCCACACACGTATGAGACCCCCAAAGTCCCCCACACATGGTATGAGACCCACACAGTCCCCACACACTGTATAATACCCTCACAGTCCCCACACACGGTATGAGACCACCCACAGTCCCCACACACCATGGTATGAGACCCACACAGTCCCCACACACTGTATAATACCCTCACAGTCCCCACACACAGTATGAGACCCCCACAGTCCCACACACAGTATGAGACCCCCACAGTCCCCACACACAGTATGAGACCCCACAGTTCCCACACACAGTATGATTCACAATTTTTATGACTAAGGGGTGAGAGCAGATCACTGTTTACAGCTCATTACCTGGCCAGGATTGCGGGTTGCACTTTGTCCAGTTCTGTATTATGGGGTTAGTACTAGAGATGAGCGGATCCATGAAAGTTTAGGTTCTGGCGGTTTAGCCAGATTTTATATAAAGTTCTGTTTTGGACCCAAACTTGAACCTCATTGGAAGTCACTGATTGGGCAGTTCGCCCCTTCGTCCACATACAACCAGCCATAACCAAAGCACTTCTGGGGGAGGGGGGTGGGTTTTGTGTTTTTTCTGTATACAACATCCAATAAGGCTGATTTTACCCCCAGTACATGCTAAAAATGGCTCGCATTGGGCTGGGCACCGAGTGTACCCGAGCATGTACTGTACATAAAGTAAATAGCGCACCCAAACTCCGAACTCGAACACTGATTTTTTGTGTAAAGTCTGTGATTGCAACAAACACCGAACTTTAAAGTTTGGGTCCGCTCATCTCTAGTTAGTAGTCAAAGCATTGGCTCCTACTATTTACCCAAGTGTACAAAGCAAAAATATATTCCTGTGACCCTTCTCTAAGATCTGGATGAACCAACAATGGCGTAAAGAAATAATAAAAAGTTCTACTGATTTAGTTATATATGATATCTACGGTAAATGTCTTCCACAGTACATACACACTCACCTGCCGATTTTGTTGACCATGGGACCCACCAATAAAGACCCGAAGAATCCGCCAAGAGGATATAAAGAGACGGTGAGAGACCAGAGTATGGTCTCCAGGTTTTTACTCAGCCGGGAGCCATAACGGTCAAGGTAAGTTTCATTGTAAAAGTTTTGCATAAACTGAAAAACAAATTAAAAGTATGGAGACGTGTGCCTATATACAGGAGAGATAACTCTGAATATCCTCTAGAGGGCGATACTGCTCTGGTTATAAGTCATCATGGACAGGAGACAGCAGAGCAGCTTAGAAATCAAACTGTATAGGAAACCGACAAAACGAGATGAAAACTCGGCCTATGATGATTTCATCAATCATTTTCAGGGGCAGTTACAAATCAATTCTAATCAACAAATGTGATTTATGATTAGAAATTTTACAATATTTTCTACTTTTGACCATGTGAATTTTTCCTTTTTTTTTGGAAAAAAAGTAATTTTCAGGAAAAAAAAACCAACAGGTGTTTAGGAAACTAAGGAGCAAATGCACAAATGTTACTTCTCAGAACTAGAAGGCATCTTAAAATATATTTCAGCTTTATTTTAAAGCTTAGAGATTATTAAATTGCCTTTTATTTTATCAAACAACCTTACATCTATCCATGGGCTGTGCTTAAAGTGTAACCGCCGTTTAAATTTTTATTTATTAGTAATGTAGAGCAAGTGATTATAATCAACTATCAACTATAATTTATTCATGAAATCAGAGAGGAAACACCTTTAAAGAAAGTTCTCCAAGATGTCCTCAGTAGGCTGATTCAGAACCACACATATGCTCGTTGATAGGGCAACTCCGTCTTCAGGGGTCGTGGCCTACACTGCCTTCACAATACAGCTGATAAGACTCTCAAGTTACTTCATGCTGCAACACATGGCTCTGCTGGGTGTTATCACAGCACAGAGCAGAGCCATTCAGATAAGATCTCACAGGAGCGGTTTGAGCTCAGCATGGGTCCGGCATGAGGTAACCACCCCTTGAAGATGGAGCTGCCTAACAACGAGCATATGTGTAGTCCAGAATCAGCCTACTGAGGACATCTTGTGGAAGTTTCCTTACAGGTGTTTTCTTCCTGAATTCATTAATAAAGTATATTTGAAAGTTGGTTATTTTCACTTGCACTACATTAATATTAAATAAAAATGTACACTTTATATTCCAACATATAACTGCAATACCAGGTACAGCCTATAGGCAGAAGAGGAGCTGTTTCAGAAAAAAAGCATGTTTTCAATGGGGTCCTATAATTTCTTGGAAGGAGACTAACTGCTTCTCTGTATGAATCATCTTTTACTGTAGATGTCGTGGGGTTTTTGGAATCAAATGCAAAATGTATACCTACTGCATGTCCAAAACGTAAATTTCATAAACAAAAATATTGGGACGCACATAATAAATTATTGATTTCATTTTTTCGCATTAATTTCCATTTTCCCCCAGTGTACAACATTTAGCCCCTCGCCAACCATCCTAAATTTTCCCCCATCACCTCTAAGTGATATTATTTAGAAGTGGAAAGAACAGTAGTAACTCAGCCAGAAAGTGTAGACCCCATAACATTACAGAGCAAGGGGTCAAGTGCTGAGGAGCAGAGGACAGCAAAGTCCCCCTCGCTCTGCTGACATCATAACTGCAGAGCCCAGACCTCTTCTGTAACATCAGCACAAACATTGCGCCCGCCGGGAGCTTCGTGGCCAAGCAGGTGCAGCCGTACATCACCAAGCACGATGCTGAGCATCGGATGGAGCCGTGTAAAGCCGCCACCACTGGACTGCTGAGGAGACGTGTTCTGTGCAGTGACAGATCACACTTCTCTGTGTCTGCCTGAGGAGTCTGCGTTTGGTGAAAGGATAACGTTACCCACTTGTCTGCATTGTTGTGCCCGCTGTAGAGATTTTGGAGGAAAGGGATAACACCATTCGTTGTTTTCAGGTCAACCTTAGGCCATTAGTTGCAGTGAAGACAAATCGTAATACTTCAGCACAAGGCATTTTGGACAACTGTCACTTCGAGCTTTGTGGGAACAGTTCGGGGAAGGCTCTTTCCTGTTCCCCATGACTGTGCCCAATGCACAAGGTCCATAAAGACATATATAGGGGGTTTGGTGGGAAAAACATGATCAGCCACACAGACCCTGGACCTCAACTCCATCCAACACCTATAGGATGAATTAGAATAGAAATTGTGAGCCCGGCCGCTCACTAATATCAGTGTCTGACCTCACTAATGCCTACAGGATGAAGGGGCACAAATTCCCACAGACGCCTCCAAAATCTTGGAGAAATCCTTCCCAGAAGAGTAGGAGCAGTTATAGAATGTGCAAGGTGTAAGTGTATGGGTGCAGGGGGCAAAGTCACACTTGGGCCCAGGGGCTCTAAAAGGCCTTTTTCATGCATATAAGACGACCAATACTATTGAAGACCAGTGCTAATTGGGGGACCTGTTGGAGACCTATTTTTGGGACCGATGAGCGTAACCTTATACCACTGGGTGTCCTAATTCCATTGTCTTACACTCTATCCTAATGTTCCTCAGTGTCATTAGATAGAAATAATCACTATATATAGAACTATTTATAATTAGTATATAATTGTGCCCATACCTGACCCACATACATATACAGAATGTACTGTCTGGGGTCAGTAGGACTCTTGCTAGTATTACTGCTTATGTACCATCTATAGTATATGCTGCTGCATTTAGGGGATATTCTAGGGAGTAACAATCATTGATTTCCCTACAATACCCATTTATGTCTGGGGTACTCACAGGAGCCGGAGAATTTACTGAAGCCACATTATATCCATACTGGAAAGATGATCCAATGGTGGACACCAGGGTGACAAGAAGAAGGACGGATGTCAGCTTCTATGAAACAAATAGGGATCAGAATATTAGAATAATGCAGAGTCATCACTGATCAGATATCAGCTCAAAAGAAAAAACATACAAAGATTTAAAACAAATCTGTCAGCAGGTGTTTGCTACATCATCAACATAATATAGGCAAAGAAACCCTGAATTTAATGATGTATCACATAGATTACTGGCTGAAGCTGTTCTGACACAATCAAAGAATTTAGGTTTAGAAACACAGCAGAGCTGAAAAGCTGCCCCTGCCCACACCAGGCGTTCTATAGAAATTGTACATTGACTGTGAGGGGTTAATCACACCGGGGGAATGTGATGGATTGCTGTGCGCATGACAAAGTAGTCCGGTAATGACAATCACAGGATAATAAAACCTTTAGTTTAAGTAAACAATAGAAACACACACTGAGAGCACAGTTGGTTTGTTTTATCCCTGAAGATGCGTCCTCAGCTACATAGCAAATCTGCTGACAGATTTCCTTTTAATGACAGCTACCCAATCTATTACGTACTTTAGAATACTAGATATAAACAGATATTTTAGGCCTGCTGACTGACACTCATGAAATCAGTGTAGAAGCCTTAGCCACGTTCACACATTGAGTATTTGGTCTGTATTTTACATCAATATTTAGACAAACCCAGGAGTGGAACAACCAGAGGAAAAGTAAAATAGAGAGATGTCATCACTTCTGTATTTGTCATCCACTTCTGGTTTGGGTTCCAAAAACTGATGTGAAAAACTGACCAAAAACTGAACATGTGAACATAGCCTTATGCAAATCAGTCTGGAAGTGCAAAGTTGGTGGGAAGAAGCAGTCCTAATACGGACACACACTTGATTTGCATATGGCTTCTACATTACATTTCTCAGGACTGACATATTGAAAGGCTACAAAAAAGGTGCTATTTTTTGGGTAGGGGGAACATGCACCATTTCACTACTTCCAGCTATAAAAATGTGCTGGACATTTTGCTTTATCGGACTATATATTTATGTAATAGATGGATGTGGTAAAGTACTGGTAGATCATTTCGTACATACCGTAATTTAAATTTGATCAATTTATAGGGTTACCTGTACTCAAGACAAGGCAAATATTTTGTGCCCCCTAACCTCTAACCTTTAGCACTCTCTAAACACAGTCCATCATTAAACCCATTGTCCACCAAAGACATCTATTGTAATTTGAGGAAAATACTGATGTAATAATTGTTTGTATTTTGTAGTTTATTTCTGCTTTTTGTTAAAATCGGACACAAAGGGGCCGATTCATACAAGGGTTTACGGCATTTTAAAAGGTTACAACATTTTCAATGCTTAGCATTTTTACCCTAGTCTTCACCAGATACACCAAAGTGGGAGCGGCATGAAAAGGACCTCACTCAACTACTGAATTCATCATGAGTTATGTGGATACACAGGGATCAGTGGGTGCTCTCATTTGCTGGCCCGGTCACCTTGAGAAAGACCGCATGTACCAGAACTCATCCCAACTGAATACCCGAACTCCTTAACCGTGGGTAGAACACTACTCAAAAAACACTGGGTGAGGGAACCACGCAATGGTAAGACTTTATTGGATCCCCAACAGTCAAAGGCATATAACACATAACAACAAAACACACAATGTAGTAGGCAACAGAGTCTCACCCTTATGCTGGCTCACCAGGATTAGAATATTTGTGCCTTCGGGGCTTCCAGGGCCAACTACGCCAATACAGCAGCACCCCGCTTTTGGCAGGCACTCACCAAGAAAGCAATAGCGGAAAGCCTAGGAAGCTGGCCGAGCTCAGCAAAGTCTGTAGCCAGGTGAGTGAATTGTCCCAGCCTAGGTTCTTCCTTAAGTAGTCTCTGATATTCCAGCCAAATACTAGAAGCCTAAGCTGAAATCCTACAGAATATAATCCAGTTTTGGTGCTCCTGTAGTGGAACCTGAAGCTCATAGACTTGAGGCCATGCAGAGTATGAAGATATGATGTTATCCTGGCAGCCGGAACAAAAATTCCTAGGTTGAGGTTATGGTCTTCTAACCAGGACTGGAGTCGCTAAATTGAACCCATGTAGCATATGAACTCATGGTGACTGAATGAAAGTCCTTTTATATAGCCCGAGCACTCATCTCAGGGTATTCTGGTATTACAGGATTGGTGGATTAAGGCTGTACTTTTATTGGTTGCATTTCAATCCGCATGCATCATTTCAGTTTGAGTAATGTAGACAGATGGGGTAAGGTAATTTACATTAAATTAGCAATACACAAACTCAAACAATAAAGGCTCCGAATAGTCTGGCAAGAAACAATATCTTAGCAAACATGAGATAACAAACAAAAGACAATACGTCTGGCCAAATTAAGAACTTTAACCCACGACATGCATTAGAAACAGCTGTTTAGGCACAAATTACACCATTTTATTAGTGTAACTTACTCCAGTGTTTAACCGGAGTAGCGTATCTGGTGAAGTGTACTGAATTAACCTGGTACATCTCACCCCATTATATTCCTTTATTAACATGCAATGTACAACATCCATCTTAATTAACTGGGCTTATATTTTTAAATAAAGTCTTCTCTTATGATGCAATCCATGTACAGTAAAAGGATTTACTTCATTACATACTTTTATCAACTATGCTGAAAACTGAATATTTGGAAGGAACTTGATTATTTAGAGTATCGCCATTCCAGAGAATTGGTGCATCTGGAAATTTTTCCAACACAGCGATATCATCTCACTAAGAAATAAACTTCTGGCTGTTGCATTTATTAGATGTGTGCTTAGGATCAGGATCTGAGCAACTGACAAGGGCCAAATTGTTGCCGTCAGGCAACGGTGTCAGACCATCTCCAAAATGGATGGAGGAAATAGACTTGGTTTCTAAAGTCACAAGACATCCATGCAATTGAGTCTCTCACAAGTCCAATTAATGAAAGCTATATGTCACGACTGCCTCTGCACAGCTGCACCCGATCTTTGCGGATGTAGATGGCAGCGGAGCGCTGAATTCAGTAATCGACAGCAGTGGTAACGTGCTATAGCCGTAACATCACCATTGCAACCGTGTCAACATAGACTAGGTAAACGACAGAGAGGCAGGGGGCAACACCAATTATTTCTTCTTTTATACATGCAATGTCTAAGCTATATAAAAAAATAAACCTGAAAAACCCCTTTAGGCCATGTGCACACATTGAACATCTGGTGAGGTTTTTTTTACTTCATTATTTGTAAGACCAATTGCACACGTTGAGTATTTGGTGAGTTTTTTACCTCAGTATTTGTAATGGGGCCGTCACACGCGTCAATGTCGTCAGCGATCTGATCGCTGCGACATTGATGGCTGATCACTGGTGAGCTGTCACACAGGCAGACTCACCAGCGATCAGCCATCAAGCGGCGCTTAGTTACCCGCTGTTTACCATGGATACCATCTCCCAGCACTTGCAGTGCGGCGCTGGGAACTGGCTGATCGTTAGTCTCCCGGTGTCACAGGCAGCGATGCTGCGTGTCCACCGGCGACCATCGCCAGGTTTTAGAGCAGGTTCTAAAACCTGGCGATCATCAACCAGCGATTTATCGCTGGTTGATGCGCCCTGTCACAAGAGTCAATATCGCTGCAACATCATGGGCAAAGCGATCGTGCACGCGATATTGATGCGTGTGACATCCCCATAAGAGTACGAGCATACGACGAGTATTTGGTGAGTTTTTTACCTCATTATTTGTAAAGCCCCTTGCACTCATTGAGTTTTTGGTTAGTTTTTTACCTCATGATTTGTAACCACTCCTGGTTTTGACTACAAACACTGAGGTAAAAACTGACCAAATACTCAATGTGAGCACGTCGCCTAAAGCTACATTCACACGTTGAGTATTTGGTGAGTTTTTACCTCAGTATTTGTAGCCAAAACCAGGAGTGGGTGATAAATCAAAAGTGATGACAGTGTTTCTATTATATTTTTTCCTCAGATTGTTCCACTCCTGGTTTTGGCTACAAATCCTGAGGTGAAAAGTCACCAAATACTCAACGTGTGCACGCGGCCTTAATGTTGAGATGCCAGATCTCACAAGACCCCTTCATAGGTCATGTGGAGTCTCAGTGAGTTATTGCTGTTTCAGTAGCAAACATTAGGCAGGTGGTTTTAATGTTATGACTGGTTAGTGTTCTCTCTCATCTATCCTATTGGCACCCTATTACCAGTTGAATAGTTTTTTGGATTAAAGTGGAGTGCCTCTTTGAACTTGATTAATAAAGATAAATCATCATAGTAAGATAAATTCCAAGATAAATTCCAATAATTGTAATAATAATACTTGTTAAAAGAGAACAAGAACAAGCAAATACACTAAATAGGTCACAGATCGTGAGGTAATCGTGGCCCCAGATTGTGAGGTAATTGTGGCCTCCAGATCATGAGGTAATAATGGCCCCGGATCTTGAGGTAATTGTTGTCCTGGATTGGGAGGTAATTGTGGCCCCCAGATCGTGAGGTAATAGTGGTCCCGGATCTTGAGGCAATAGTGGTACTGGATCGTGAGGTAATTGTGGCCCCCAGATCGTGAGGTACTAGTGGTCCCAGATCTTGTGGCAATAGTGGTACCGGATCGTCAGGTAATTGTGGACCCCAGATCATGAGGTAATAGTGGTCCCGGATCTTGAGGCAATAGTGGTACTGGATCGTGAGGTAATTGTGGCCCCCAGATCGTGAGGTACTAGTGGTCCCAGATCTTGTGGCAATAGTGGTACCGGATCGTCAGGTAATTGTGGACCCCAGATCGTGAGGTAATAGTGGCCCCAGATCAGGTGGCCCCGGATGATCACTCACCCCTTTCTTCTCTACAGACTCCACAGAATCCTCATTTTCGGTCTCCTGCGCCATCAGTGCTGTACTCCCTGAACGCTCGCCTCGCACTCCCAGGACCAACACTGCAGAAATATAGAAAGTAAAAAGAGACTTTGTTCTGAACCTTTGGCCATGTTATCAAATCAGGCAAAATTAACTGTTTTGTTTTGTAGGCTTTTTTTCTGACTGGGGACGTTGCCAAAATTTCCTATAGTAAACAGTAACAGCTACAATATAAATTAATGATAAAAAGTGCAGGCATTGGGACTGATGGAGTGTAATGATGGTTATATCATTATATTTAGGTCATTTGTATATTTTTAAAAAAAGATTAAAGTGGTTGAAGGTGAAATTTCATAATTAGTAGAAGTGCTCCACATACAGGAACAATATTTTTGAGGATAAGTAATACTCTGTGGTTGCTAGTGGAACATGCTGATTAGAAATATAATGAAATGGTTAATGATGATTTTTAATTAGATTATGAAGATTGCAAAGTATTCACTGATCTCAGGGAGACCAGTCCAAGAAAACACTGCGGGCAGCTGGCTAAAGCGCTCAAACACAGTGAATTCCTAGGCACATTGCCCCCTGGGAAATATGAATATGCAAATAGAGTCTGTGGAGCCTCGGTTAGGAGTCTCAAACACAGGACTAGCCATATATCCCTCCAGGGAAGGACCCAGCCAAGGGGTGGCTCCTTGCGGAGAACACCATAACCACCAAATAAAGTGGATGTATGTGGATGGATACCTGGCCTTGGTATTCCCTTGTCATATCTGTAAACTTGTAAAAGAGTTGGATATTGACTTAAAGGGCCACTTCATTTGGTGGTTATGGTGTTCTCCGACTAACCGAGGCTCCACAGACTCTATTTGCATATTCATTTTTAATTAGATTATGGCTTGTTACAAAATGAGCAGGAAAAACATTTTATTCCATTGTGCACACAAATTGCAGAAACACTTTTTATTTACAACTTCTGAGCTTTCCATCAGCTAATCCAAGTCTACAGTGTGACGACACAGCCTTTTACAATATGTGGCATTGGCTAGATTTTCTTAATTTGGCCAGACGTATTGTTCTTCTGTTTGTTAACTGATGAGAAGAGGGTCATTGTTTCTTGCCAGACTACTTGGAGCCTTCATTGTCTGAGTTTGTGTATTGCTAATTTAATGTAAATTACCTCACCTCCTCTGTCTACATCACTCAGCGGACAATTATGCATTTGGATTGAAATGTCAACCAATAAGGGCACAGCCGTATTCCACCAATGCTGTAAGACCACAATACCCTGAGATGACTGTTCAGGATATATAAAAAGGGCCTGCTTCAGTCATCTGGAGTTCATATGCTTCATGGCTTCATCTTAGGAACTCTGGTCCCAGTTAGAAGACCATAACCTCAGCCTAAGAATTTCAGTTCCGGCTGCCAGGAACACATCGTGTCTTCATACTCTGCCTGGCCTCAGTCTAGGAGCTTGGGGTCTGACTATAGGTGCACCAAAACTGGATCATATTCTTCAGGAGTTCAGCCTAGGATTCTATGAATCAGCTGGAATATCAGAGACTACTTAAGGAAGACACCCAGGCTGGGACAATTCGATCACCTGGCTAGACTTTGCTGTGCCCAGTCAACTTCCTAAGCTTGCCGCTATTCCTTTCTCGATGGGTGCTTGCCAAAAATAAGGTGTTGCTGCATTGGCGTAGTTGGCCCTGGAAGCCCCAAAGGCACGAATATTCTAATCCCTGGTGAACCAGTGGAAGGGTCAGACTCTGTTGCCTGTTACATTGTGTGTTCTTGCTGAGTATGTGTTATATGCTTTTGACTATTGGGGATCCAATAAAGTCTTACCATTTTGTGGTTCCCTCACCCTGTGTTCTCTGAGTAGTATTCTCCCCAGGGTTAACGAGTTCAATCGTTCAGTTGGGATGAGCCCTGGACCATGCAATCTTTCTAAAGGTGGCCGGGCCAGCGGACAAGAGCAACCACTGACCCAGTTTCTCCACATATAGCACCAATGATGCGGAGATCACGGCTCCCTGGGGGTTCCGTATTGTCACTAGTGATGAGTGACCACTACCATGCTCGGTGCTCAGTAATTGTAATGAGCAGTCAGATGCTCAGATAAGTGGAACTTGATTACAGAATATAATGGAAGTCAATGGGAAACGAGCATTTCTCCAGAAGATCTTCTACTCAAGTTTCTCATTGACTTCCATTATACTCGGTACTCGAGTCGTGCCCATTCAAGCGTCCAACTGCTTGTTTTTTAGTACCGAGCACCCGAGCATGGTAGTGCTCACTAATCACTAATTGTCACTTTAGAACTCCTTGTTGTTCTTTACTCTGAATATAGTTCTTAATTACAATGTCTGTATTTTGGGTTAGTTATCCAGCTGCAGAATAAATTTGGGACCAATGAGATGCCTCCATGAAGGTATTACTTGATCGATTACTCTGACAATATTTTTCAAGTGACAACCTTGCAAATTTCAGCTATCAACATGCTAAATTGGAAACCACTGAGTTCCCACCCATACCCAAGAAATGGGCTCTAAAACAGCTACATGCTTACACCTCTGCTCAATTCATTGTCTATAGGACTGCTCATGGGTATTACTGAGTCCTGTTCTCGAGGACCAGTAGAGGTCCCAGCCCAGCCTCAGGAAAGATGATAACTTGCTGATTGGGGGATCTCCACTAGAGATGAGTAGACCCATGGGGCATTTAGAGTCCCTTTTTCTCAGATGACAAATCCTTATTCTCAGCAATTAATCTCTTCGGTGGTTTGGTGAAAACTTATAATGTTGGCAAAAACTATTCAACCAATAAGCAACAGCTTCAAAACATTTAACTGTAGGTTATAAACTGCAAAAGTAAACATTTATGGAAGTAGATGGAATTAAGAAAGTTTAGTTCTTTCTAGATACAAAAGCATTTTACAGAATCTGCACACTATTTGGTCTGATTGTATTCACAACGCAGGAGATTTCATAACTTAGTCGACTTTTGCTTAGATACCGTACATAGTCCATTTGCGGTGATGCAACTGGTTAATTATATATTGCAGTTGCAGTCAGGTTAATCATATATGCTATAGGTATTTTTTTCAGAGCCAGATATTTAATCTGCGTACATGGGGTGTTTGGTGAACTGATGTCTAAATATACATCAGTGATTAAAAGTAATATCAGCAGGAAAAACTGGACATTAAATAATAAAACATAGGTTATACCATATCAACTAACTCATGTAGTAATAGTTTTAATGCAAATGCTATCATCTGGTTATGGTTTCAGAGTTAAGAAGACAGGTTTAACATCCGCACTGACCAAGAGGACACCAGAAATTTGAGGAGATCCTTTATTCCACTTCACCACCTTGCCGACGTGTTTCGTAGCCTCGGGCTACTTTATCAGAGTCCTATTAAGCCCTGATGAAGTAGCCCGAGGCTACGAAACGCGTCAGCAAGGTGGTGAAGTTGGATAAAGGAGCTTCTCAAATTTCTGGTGTCCTCTTGGTCAGCGCAGATGTTAAACCCGTCTTCTTAACCCCGAAACCTGACTTTTTACGGGATCTGCAGCGGCTGTGCCTTTGTGTTTGTCAAAGTGGTTGTGACTTGCACAACCGTATAAGGTGAGTGTGTTAGTTCTGTGCACTCCTTGGTGGTATGCTTTTACGGCCCTATGTGCGCTCCTCTTTTTTATTTTATCATCCGGTTATCACAGACGGCATGGTCAAGGGAAGGACTGAATAAACTTTCAATACAATATTGAAAATATACACACAAAAAAAAACTCCTAAAAATGTTTTAATAAAAATTCAAAAACTAATAAAAAGTGTACATAGTTTGCATTACCACAATCCTAATAAGTCATACTATACAAGTATCAATAAAAAAATGGTGGGGGAACAAGAGGCGCAATAGTGCCCTATCAAAAGTGACACTGACAGTATGGGTGGTTTATATAGATTCCATTCACCTATTCCAGTTGTGTAACCCACAACTGGTTTGAAGGCATGAAAGTAATATCAGCTGCTGCAGGACCTCCACCGACCACTCGCACGTGGAAAAACCGTCACAAAGTTTTGGGAAGCAAGGTGTGTAACAGTCCGCGCTGCTGAGTCCACAGGAAACACAAGGAATGCAAGATATATCTTGTAGCAGTATTCTTCTTTATTTCCTACGCGTTTCGGTGCAGTTCCATGCACCTATCCCTGAGGAAGGTGCATGGAACTGCACCGAAACGCGTAGGAAATAAAGAAGAATACTGCTACAAGATATATCTTGCATTCCTTGTGTTTCCTGTGGACTCAGCAGCGCGGACTGTTACACAACTTGCTTCCCAATACTATACAAGTGACATTTTCTTTATCCAGTATGGTGAACTGCACAGTGAAAAAATGCCATAATAACTCAAAAAGGGAATGTACTGCAGAATAGCACCAATGATGAAAATTATAGCTAGTCCCAAGTACAAGCTCTTACATGGTTAATCAAAATACAAAAAAATGAACAAGTCATAGATTTCAGGATTATGGTGATGCAAAACTATGTATATTTTTTAATTTATTCTTAATGTGATTTTATAGTACAAAAGGATAACACATAAATTGCACCTGGAGGGCAAGGTGTACTGTTGGTGATTTTTCATGGACCCGTAACTCTTATTTGGGCGATTATGATCCATGGCTCGATTTTAAAAAAAACAAAAAAAAAAACAACATGTTGGGTGATTTTTATTTTGTGAACAGACTTGTGAACAGCATTATAGACTATGATGGGTATGTAGAAAATGAACAAGTGAATGAAGCCTTAAAGAGGTTGTACAAAACTTTAATACTGATTGAATCAATGTTTGAACAGCTGGGGTCACCAAATCCCCCCCTCCCACCATAGATCAGCTGTTCTTAAAAGATAATACCTCCAGGGAGATAAAAAATTTTTTACTGTCCCTGCCGTCCTACATGAAGCTGAGCTGGGCACTACAGTTCTAGGATCTATAAATCACTTATAAATCTATAAAATCATATAATCATATCTGCTCCTCAGCTCTCACCCCTCCCTCAGGGGACAGAGACATTCGGTCAAGCATAGTACTAAAGTTTCAGAGACAGGAAGCTACCAAGTTAATATGGGGGAGGGGAGACCATTGCAGTGCTGAATCAATCAATGTAGTGCTTTGCCTCTGCTCCTAGCCTGGTACATGACAGTACACATTATGCAGCATCATATCATTGTACAGCAGAAGATCACGGTGTGCATTTCTATCTTTTTGGTGACATGATTGCTTTTGAAGGGAAATGAAGAAATGATGATAGATGATATTTGAAGGGATAGCACCCCTGTTTTTACATTACATAGGATGTATATCAGGGGCAGTATGTACTGCAGCCATGGGGCCGGCGGCCACTCCCCCTGTTCATACAGAAGTTCCCAGGGTTCATGCCCCCACCACCCCTCTTGCTCCCAGCAGCAGCCTGAGGCTGAATTTCTTTGTCCCCAAAGGGAGGGGTCAGAGCTGAGGAGCAGTTATGATTTTATTGATTTATAAGCAATCTATAGATGCTAGAACTATAGTGCCCAGCTTTGCTTCATCATGTAGGTGGTCAGGAACAGTCCAAACATTTTTTTTTTATCTCCCAGGATTAATGCTTCCAGCAGCAAGTGGCCGGAAATGCTCAGTTCCGGAGCTTCTCCATTTTTTCATAGTGGCTGCGGCCGAGTACTGAACATCAGCGACCACTGTCAGAAGACAGAGCAGCTCCAAAACTAAGCATTTCCTGCCACCTGCTGCCACAGCCGACACCGAAAACAGCTGATCAGTGGGGATGCCGGATGTTGGACCGCTGTCGATCAGACATTGATGACCTCTGCTAAGGATAGGCCATAAATGTTAAAGTATTGGACAACCTCTTTAATTATGACATATTAAAGAAATAACTACATTGTGGCTAAAAGTTATTAAAAATGCACTACGCGGAACAACTGACCGCCACGCTTCATAACACAATGGACAAATTTACCCAGACTTGGCAGATATGGGATCTCTCCATGGACTCACAACAATTGTAATATATGGAGGATATATGTTGATGTTCTTGAATTTTGATATTGGAAAATGTAATGTGGACTTATTATTATGAAATCACATTTGGTATTGTTCTGATTGTTGACATGACTTAAAAATTAATAAAAATCAAGTTGGAAAAAAAAAAAAAAATGCACTACGCAACGGCTGTTGCAAACAAATATTTCTTGCTAATTTCTTATCAGTGAGAGGAAGAATGGAAGGAACGATATATTCACACTGAGCCAGCAACATAGCATGAACTGATCAGCCACTGCTGACTGCTATAATCATGGACTGGAGAGGTTGGTGTATGTAATAGAATAATAAAGCCCAGAGTTAATATCATATTTATTAATAAGCTATGACTGTTTCAATGATAACATAAATTGCTGATGTAAGTTAGAAGCTAAAGTTTTAATCCAACTTCTTAAAGAAGAAAAAAAAATGACCAGAAAAAAAACAACTAAATAAGTTAACTCCCCTTTGCAGAAATTACCCAGCGATGATGCGCTGATGGTCCCCAAGATTTTGCTTACAAGCGGCTATCACGTGACCAATGCAGCCAATCAGTGGTCTCTGTGGTCACATGCCATCCTTTACTGGCATCACCATTCAGCATGGAGTCCATGATGCCAGCAGTATACGTACGACTGTGCTGTAGTTGCTGGGGTATGATCACTGAACAGTTTTTTAGGCCAACAACCCCTTAAAATCACACTTGTAACTATCCATATCCTATACCAGGGGTGGGGAACTCCAGGCCTCAAGGGCTGCCAACAGGTCATGTTTTCAGGACTTCCTTAGCATTGCACAGGGCTTGGAATCATCACCAGTGAACATGATTATATTATCATCTGTGCAATACTAAGGAAGTCCTGAAAACATGATGTATTGATGACTCTTGAGGCCTGGAGTTGCCTACCCCTGCCATATACACAGTCATATGAAAAGGTTTGGGCACCCCTCTTAATCTTACTCATTTTTATTTGTTTAAAATTGGGTTTTTACAACAGCTATTCAGTGTGATATATGTAATAACTGATGGACACAGTAATATGTCAGGATTGAAATGAGGTTTATTGCACTTACCAAAAATGTGAAATATGCATTATTTTAAAATTTGACAGATGCAAAAGTATGGGCACCTCAACAGAAAAGTGACATTAATATTTAGTAGATCCACCTTTTGCAAAAATAAAAGCCTCTAGTCGCTTCCTGTAGCTGTTAATGAGTTCCTGGATCCTGGATGAAGGTATTTTTGACCATTCCTCTTTACAAAACAATTCCAGTTCAGTTAAGTTTGATGGTCGCCGAGCATGGACAGCCCGCTTCAAAACATCCCACAGCTGTTCAATGATATTCAGGTTTGGGGAGTGATATGGCCATTCCAGAACATTGTAATTGTTCCTCTGCATGAATGCCTGAGTAGATTTGGAGCGGTGTTTTGGATCATTGTCTTGCTGAATGATCCATCCCCGGCGTAACTTCAACTTTGACACTGATTCTTGAACATTATTCTCAAGAATCTGCTGATACTGAGTGGAATCCATGCGACCCTCAACTTTAACAAGATTCCTGGTGCAGTCATTGGCCACACAGCCCCAAAGCATGATGGACCCTTCCCCAAATTTGACACTAGGTAGCAAGTATTTTTTCTTGGAATGCTGTGTTTTTGTGGCGCCATGCATAACGCCTTGTTGTATGACCAAACAACTCAATCTTTGTTTCATCAGTCCACAGGACCTTCTTCCAAAATGAAACTGGCTTGTCCAAATGTGCTTTTGCATACCTCAGGCGACTCTGTTTGTGGCGTGCATGCAGAAACGGCTTTTTTCGCATCACTCTCCCATACAGCTTCTCCTTGTGCAGTGTGCGCTGTATTGTTGACCGATACACAGTGACACCATCTGCAGCAAGATGATGCTGCAGGTCTTTGGAGGTGGTCTGTGGATTGTTCTTGACTGTTCTCACCATTCTTCTTCTCTTCCTTTCTGATATTTTTGTTGGCCTGCCACTTCTGGCCTTTACAAGAATTGTCCCTGTGGTCTTCCATTTCCTTACTATGTTCCTCACAGTGGAAACTGACAGGTTACATCTCGGAGACAACTTTTTGTATCCTTCCCCTGAACAACTATGTTGAACAATCTTTTTTTAAGATCATTTGAGAGCTGTTTTGAGGAGCCCATGATGCCACTCCTCAGAGAAGATGCAACTAGGAGAACAACTTGCAAGTGGACACCTGAAATAGCTTTTCTCATGATTGGATACACCGGGCTATGAAGTACAAAGCTCAATGAGGTTACCAACCCAATTCAGTAAAAAGTAGTTAGGAGTATTCAAATCATGAAAATCAGAAGGGTGCCCATACTTTTGCACCTGTCAAATTTTGAAATAATGCAGATTTCACATTTTTGGTTAGTGCAATAAACCTCATTTCAATCCTGAAATATTACTGTGTCCTTCAGTTATTACATATATCACACTGAAATAGCTTTGCAAAAAAAACAATTAAAAAAAAAGATTAAGAGGGGTGCCCAAACTTATTCATATGACTGTATTATAATATATAGACATACTATATATATATATATATATATATATATATATATATACACACACACACACATATATAATTAGCAGTGGAAACTTTCCTCTCCATGTGTCAAGGACAGAATTGGTGTGAATTAATTTGCACGAACCATGTCCATAGGCCATCCACAATTATCGGTGTCATTTGGAAGGGAGCCCTAAACATTACCTCTTATGTACTCACTTCCACATATTTTATTGTAATTAGCGAGGATGGAGCAACATTCGTGTAACGGAGCGAATGGGGATAAACTTCACACTAATTTTTTGTCTGAAATCTTCAATCCTTCATTCATTTTCAGCCCCAACCCCACTCCCCCCACCCAAAAAAAAAAAAAAATGCAGTTTGGCATTTTGATCCAAGTTTTAGATTTTTCTTTGTTGGAGTTCCCCTTGCAGTAATACAGGCTGGATATGTATCTATGTATCCTATAATCAGGATGGTACATAAAGGACTTACAGACACTGCACTGCACTAGCAAAAGTGATAAAAATTAGTTTTAATGAAGATTGAAAAACTTTGAAATTTAGAAGCAAATGAACAATGAAAATAAATTATGTGGAAGGGTATACATAGCATTTTATGGGGTTATCTGGGACTGTAACATTGATGACCTATTCTTAGGGTATAGTGACCACAGCTGCATCTGCATATCTACCCCATGTTCAAATGAACAGATGAGCAGGACCTGGGCACAGCCACTATTATGTTGATCGAGCTGTGCTGTGCAACTCCACAACTGAGTAATCCCAGCTGGTGGCTTCACCGAGGACACAGAACTAATGCCGTCATACATAACATGGGGGTGTGCAAGATGTTTAGTCAGTGGTTGGTATCACTAAATAAAATTAACGGTTAGCAGTGTCAGACTGGGGCAACAGGGGCCCACCATTAAGATTGACTCCGGAGGCCACTGATTAACTACATGCAAATATTAAATTCACAAATTTACCTATGCTTCTAAACAATAATATACTGGGTAGTTTGAGAAGATGCTTCCTTTATCTCTACATAGTGAAACAGGTGTATTGTGCCAATTATGTTCATGTTGGGGGTGATACAATACTGCAAAATGGCCCATTGGAGAATTCTCCGGTTATCCTGTGGGCCAGTCCAAGCCTGCTGGTTAGTATGGAGAATAATGACACATAAGATTTCAATAAATTTGGGTTTATATGCAAAAAAGGGCATTGAATGAGGCAGAGACATATTACAAGTCAGCATGTGGACAAGAGTAATGAATCTCATGCAAACTCTTCAACTACGGTTGAGTGGAGTACACCAGATCACAGCGATCTCTAACAACACTTGTGGTTAATTGTTGTTATGATGTGATTCTTTGGGTCCATCTGCTACCCAAGCTACATAAGACTGCGCCATTGGCCATGATTTTGGAGGATCATTACCTCCTGCAGGAGATACAATAAAGATTATTCTATTACAACTCCGCATTATATCATCAGACCACTGGTAACTATATCGCCCGCACACACTCACCTACAAACCTTCTCCTGGAGCCACGTTCTCACTTCTGTTTACGTAAGTTGGTGAATAAAGTAAATGTATCCTCCGCATTATGCCAGAATATGAGCACACCTCTTTGGCTCCAATGCAGGATAATGGGTGATACGCCAGCTTCACCTGACTTGGGTGTTTTCCAAACGTATCTATGGTAGTAAATTGCATAATGGTAATGATATCTTGTAATTAAATATAATTTCCATAGATATCAGGCCCATTTATCATTCCTTTGTACATGTGTCCAACTCCCCTACTGGACTATTAATATCTGAAGGGCAAAATGGTGCATAGAACCTTAAAGGTGCCACATACAGGTTATTCAAAGTGATTGTCCCTGTACTGCGGGTATTCTAAGACGTCTCAAAATGTAAGATGAATAAAAAGGAATTACAAAATCAGTTTTGGAATGAGTCATTTTTCCCCTTCCTCTGGTTTACCCGCTTAGGGATTCTCACCCTTTGTAACATATTCCTGGCAGCTTTACCTAATTGTTACCTGGATTCAGGCTTGGCCCATTGGCAGCCTCCGTCTCTCAATTTCCCTTTTCCTTTCTTTCTTCTGAGATTATTATCACGCCACAGGTGGATCCTAACAAGAGCTGAAGTGGAAGTTTCCTTCAATTGGTCAGGCTGTGGGTCTTTTTGCAAATTTGTTGACCTCTGAACCCACATCTTATATATAGGACCATACCAAGTTATAGATATTAGAGATCAGAGCTGCCCCCACTAGAATACAGGACCCAATAAAGAAGGGGGCCTGGTCCTTGAAGTAATTACTCTGCTTTCTTAAGCCTGAGACCCCAGCCATAGCTGCACCCTGCAGACACTTAAATGTATGGCTGCAGCAGAGGGGGCTGGTCGAGTTGCTTTGGCCACTTTACGCTGAGTGCTTGCTACGACTAGGTTAATTGCATTTGATTGCCTTCAGGTGTGTCACATGCAAATAGCCATGTGTAAGCGCCATGGTCAGTGGGGCAGGGCAGTGCGCATCAACCACTGGCGGCCGCACAAAGCAATGATGAAAGAGGAAGTGCTCTGTTGTCCACTCCCTCTTCCATCATTCTCCCCATGCTTGCGCTCTGATGTCTCAGTGCAGTGGAGTGCGGTGACATCACTACTGTGTGCCCACTGCCCACTGTGCAGAGATGTGCACAGAATGCTCGCATGGAGACCAGAGCAAAGGGGCTATTACTCTCTTCATTCTTATTACTCTTTCCCAGATTTCTCGCACAAAACCGCTAGAAAAGCAGGAACGTGTCACCCTCAACTTACACAAGTAAGGGTACCGTTACACGTCGCAACATTGCATGCAATTTCACTTGCAATTTGCTGGTTGCAGTGAAATCATGGACACATTGTTCTATTTTGTTGCTGTGTTCAAATGGAACAATGTGTCCATAATTTCACTGCAACCAGCAAATTGCCAGTGAAATTGCATGCAATGTTGCAACGTGTAACGGTACCCTTAGAGATGTTTTTGGTGCACAGACCAGTTTTACAGATCTAGAAACTGTGCCAAGTCTCATGCTCTGCAATTTGCCATCCACTTTTTTTTTTTAAGGCGATTCTTGTTCATCAATGTTCTGCCAGCAATCTCAGACATTTTACTGGTAGAAACAGATAATACTTGACAGCAGACATGGGTGGAAATATTTCTGTAGGGCTTCATATTGCATTACAGATTGCTCTGGCAACAATTTTGACACTCCAGTAGAGAGAACAAACTTACAAACCCTAATTAAAATCATATTCCTACATGTCAGAGGTTATATTCATCCAAATAAGTTATTACCTATACTCTGGATGTTAAAACTTAGATTTTGTGCCCTTGGGTCTTGCAATATCTGAAAAAACAAGAAATGTAGTAAAATATTTGTTGATATATTTCAAACTTGCGGTCTTAATTGTAACACACAGAGTACAAAATTATCACTCTGATCCACAAAGCCCTCAACAGTTCTGAACCACCCTGCATCTCTCCCTTATCTCTATTGGTACCTTTACACGCCGCTACTGGATGGTGGCAACAACCGGCTACTTCACGTGCACGAGCACGCACAAACGGTTGCAAATGGTAATCGCACCACCTTTACACGCCGCAACAAGGTGCGCTACAGTAGGTTACATCTATCTCTGGATACACCGCCGGGTGTCTCAAGTTACCTTCTGCAGAGCACCTTACCTCATTTATACACCGCTACAACAAGCTAATATGGGCGGACCTGGTGCAGCAGGGACAACACATAGGCGTGCCACAATTGTGGATTACGAGAAGTCCGTACGCTGATAGGACAAAGCAATAACATCATGATTGGGCAGGCATCGCAGGAGGCTGATTAATACATGACGCTCGAGCAATTGTGTAGAGTGACTGGTCAGCTCCTTAAATATGCCGCCCTATGCAGCGACTACCAATCGTAACGCAGGAGCTTCCTCCAATGATCGCTGAAGGGGGGTGGTTTCCCGGAGGCTGTGTCACGCCCCAGGTACATACCAGGTACATAGCATGGTGTAGAAACAACCCTTCTGTTCCTTCTTTACACGCCGATACAGGTCGCTACCATCGGCTTGGTAACCACCTGTTTTAGGGCAGTGCTCTGAAACAGGTGTTGCCACTGGCGGGTGGCTACAACCGTCTTCACACGCCGCTACCTCGGGTTGAATTGGCGGTGCAAGATACATTTCTCTCATGTACCCGGTTGTTGCCACCATCCAGTAGCGGCGTGTAAAGGTACCATATCACCTTTTTTCTCCACAGTTTCACGCCTCCCTACATCTCCTCCATCATCTCTATCACCCTACACCTGCCCTCCATTCCGCAAGTGACTCAAGACTGACATCATCTACAATCTGAACCTCTCACTCCCGTCTCCAAAGACTTCTCACGAGCTGCACCAATTCTCTTGAACATATCATCAAGATAAATTCCCATTACCCATAGTTTTAAGTGAGCTCTAACACACATCTCTTCAGACAGGCCGATAACCTCACCTCATCTAACTACTCCATTTCTGCCCTTCTCCAAATCTGGCCTTTTCGTTCATCTGTCTACACCCTACATATACTTAATAGCACTTTGTACTTGTAAAGATCCTGGCTGGTGACCGGTTCATGCAGCATTATGTGAATCCCCTATTATATTTATGGCTGGACCTTTTTACCATTTATCTTTCCTGCTTTCCCCATTTCCTCATAGATCTCATCATCTCCCGCTTCGACTATTGCAACCTCCTACTCTCTGGCCTCCCCTCTAGCACTCTTGCACCTCTCCAATCTATCCTCAACTCTGCTGCCCGACAAATCCACTTGTCGCCCCATTATTCCACAGCCTCTCCTCTCTGTTAAGCCTTTCACTGGCTTCCTAATGTCTAGAGGCTCCAGTTCAAAACCCTGACTATGACATACAAAGCCATACATAATCTTTTTCCTCCATAAATCTGTGACATGGTATCCCGGTACTTACCTACATGCAAGCTTCGATCCTCTCAAGATCTCCTTCTCTACTCCCCTCTTAGCTCTTCTTCCCACAACCGCATACAAGATTTCTCCCGTTCTTCCCCCATACTCTGGAACTCTATACCCCAACATATCAGACTCTCACCTACCGTGGAAACCTTCAAAAGGAACCTGAAGACCCACCTCTTCCGACAAGCCTACAACCTGCAGTAACACTCAATCTACTGAACCGCCGAACTACCTCAACCCTCTCTTAGTGTACCCTCACCCATCCCTTGTAGACTGTGAGCCCCGCGGGCAGGGTCCTCTCTCCTCTCCTAGTGTATCCTCACCTATCCCTTTTAGACTGTGAGCCCTCTGGGGCAGGGTCCTCTCTCCTCTCCTAGTGTATCCTCACCCATCCCTTGTAGACTGTGAGCCCTCATAGGCAGGGTTCTCCCTCCTCTCCTAGTGTATCCTCACCCATCACTTGTAGACTGAGCCCTCGCGGGCAGGGTAATCTCTCATTCTGTACCTGTGTGCGCCTTGTATTGCTCATGTTTATTGTACTTGTCTATGTATGCCCCTTTTCAGATGTAAAGCTCCAGGGAATAAATGGTTCTATAATAATAAATAATAATAATAGATTATAGCTTGCGAGCAAGGACCTCACGCCTCTTGTATCTATTGAATTGTGTTACTCTGCATTGTTTCAAATTGTATGTGTGTGTCTCTCCTCAATTGTAAAGTGCTGCAGAATATGTTGGCGCTATATAAATAAATTTATTATTATTAACAAATCTGCCTCCCCAAGATGATGTAATTTTAAGGATAAAGAAGAAATATTTTAGTGGATGTACCCGATTTATTGTTTTCCTTGCAATTACACTTATCTTAGGCTACATTCACACGGTGCACTGTTGTACTGTTAGTATAGCATTTTGGATCCATTATTTGCAGTGGAATTCAGTGATGTTGCTCTCCCAGCAAAGTCAATGCATTTCACAATTTGGCATTCAGGTACTGCGCTTTTTACGGATCTGTTCTTGGGCTCAAGTACAGATCCATAAAAAGAATGAGCATGTCAATTATTGGGTGCTTTTTACTCATCTCGCCATGTTCCCCCGGTGATCTTCAGCGATGCCCCCTTATACCGAGGCCACAGGACCGTCGGAAGGACCTGGCACTGTACCATGTGACTTGTGACATTACCCGGTCACATGTGCTGGTTGCAGGGTCCTAGAGACAGCGACACTGCAGGCTTCAGGGATATGAGGACACCGCTGGAGATCATCAGGGGAGCATGAGTAAAAGCGCAGCAGAATAACACAACACATTCACACACAGAAGGCTGTGCTTTGAGAGTATACATTCTTGGTGCACCAAAAGTGGATCCTCATAAAATGCCTCAAAAACGCTGTGTGTGAATGTAGCCTTAGGCCTTAGGATCCTACCCGTCTCAGAATCTCATCAGTGCTGTGTGTGAAGTGGCGCCATCTTGTGCCTGTAACTTGTGACTGGCAGGAAGTGAGAAGTTACATCACAAGACCTCAATGTATCTTTATACTGGGGCCCGAACAAGGCTCCCATATAGATGTATGGAGTTGTAACGCACCAGGAGACATGGAAGCTGGCGGGAGATCACAAATTGCCAGAAAAGGATGGGAGCGACGCTGAAAAAACATGAAGATGGAGGAGGTGGAGTATAAGACAGTGGGCCGGGGACTTCGATTCAAAGCACCAATCCAGCAGTGCAATAAAAAAAAAAAAAAACACCCGCAGGTGTGGAGCTTTTATTGTAATGGACAATCCCTTTAATCATGCAGTACACCCATCTCAACACCTGATTCCGGTCTTCTCACCTTTCTTGTACCATCCCTTGTCAACACCCATTTTATTTTTTCTGTTTGACATTATTATTGGGTTGTCATTTCTTGCATTTCTGTAGTGACTTTACAGTTTTCTCATTCTTTTGCATTGGTTGTAATATGTTTGTTTTGCAAATCCTACTGATGTTATCAAGTATCAGACTTGTTACGACAATGAAAATACAAGATTGCTTTAAAGATAACCCTGACCTTTGTGTGTGTCCTTATGCGGATGTAAGAAAGTTTATTTAATGCTGCAAGGTGCCAGGCAGGGAACATCCGTGTACTCGAGCCTCTGTATGTTCTAGAATTAGAGGAACGGAATGTTTTTTGGATCCCTCCTTAGGTGAAGAACCTTTGGCACGAACTTCTCATAGTGTATATACACGGAAAAATGACTATGAACGATCAGTCCTACACAGTAGACATCAATGTGATGATACACAATCTAGGGGCTTATATTTATCAAGTGATCCAGTATTGTGTAAGGACGAGGAAAACGTTTATATAACTCTCAATGATGCATATACAAGGTGGCCATATATATATATATTACGCACACCACCTAATAAAGAATGGTTGGCGTATCACTTCCTGTTGTGGCACATTCGTAGATGTGACGAAAACTTCCAGATGTGGGTGATCATGGCGGCCATTTTGAAGTTGCCATTGGTCCAACTTTTTTCATGGGAAGAGGGTCATGTGACACATCAACCTTTGAGAATGCTAGTAAAACAATGGGTGCTTGTTTAACGTACTTTATTCTTCATGAGTATTAACAATTATGACCAATTATGTGCTACCAAAGTGTTCTCCATGTGTTGGATTGTCAATACAACCCTTTCACCACTCATTGACACACTGTAGCAACACAGATAGAATGCTAGCACAGGCTTCCAGATCCGGGTGCGATGCTCAATCTGTATCTTAAGCATAGACAATTGCCTGTCAGAGGCGTAGGGCAAACTTTTTTGAATGTGAAGGTACAATCAAACATGGTTTGGTCTGACACATAACCCACAGTGGATAGATCCCTCCGAGACTGTTAGAACACAAAAATTGATGATATGGTGTGGTATATGGGGTACAAAATGTGACCATTCTTCATCAATGGAAACCTCAATGATATCGGAATCATGTAGCAATTTCAGATATCCAGTGGCATTGAGGCTTCCATTGAAACACCTTTATATATTCATGATTTTCTTTTAGTGCAAAAACAAATCTGTAGTTTATTATTCATATGAACAAAAAAGATTCACAACACCGCAGAACTGGTATAAACAATAAATTGCATTTATACATCCAGGTGTCACGGGTCCTTCTTGGGTTTCCCACAATCAACAGAGCGAGAGATGCGTGAACAGCCCAAGAACCTTTATTGCTTGAAAACATAAAAATCCATAAAAACAATCAATCATAAAATACTCCAGCAATATACTGGTCCAGGTAAACCAGGTTTCTCTAAATCCTTGTGTGAGTTGGTCTCAACTCAGTGTCCCACTCACTGAATCACATGTCTGTCCACAGAAGACCAATTAGTGGTGGTAAGTGGCCTATTTCAATTACCAACTATGTGCAGTGAAATCTGGGCACTTGCTCCATTTAACGCACAAAATGGCAGTTCCAGATTCATGCAACAGTAAGTGTCAGAATGGACAGATAATTGTGTAAAGGGCCTTCCCTCTCCTCCCATCACTCCAATCCAAAACAGTCTATGCACATCAGGTGGCAAGCATCACACATTGGAACGTCTTTACTTGGTTAGTCCTATGCCTGCCAACAAAATCATTAGACTCTCTGAGTATGAGAACAGAGTGGCAAGGTGAATACACAGTATGGCAAACACAGCATTGTAATCAGAAGTAAACCACTATGCACCCTCACACAGGGATATCCAGCGCGTCACTGTGGTGTCATATGATGATAGCTATTATGATGGCTGATGCTTTAAACACTCTGGTTTTTGTTTCCACATCGATGTATCGCTAATGTAGTGAAAAAAAATCAGAACTCCCGAGTCTGCTTAAAGGAGTATATTCATGGCTGACCAGATCAAATAGTGCGGCAATCATGGATACCGCCGTGTCTAGCGCTAGCCAAAGTCATATCCAGGCCCATGCATTGGACCTGATCAGTTTCGGCTGGGCTCCAGCGCATGCACAGCGCGCATATTGAAGCCGCCCGTAAACGCATAAGCCCCCAGAATGCACCGCGCCAGATATGATGTTCCGACGGCGCTTCAGAGTACCATAAGAGGCGGAAATTGCAAATAGAGGTGAAACAACAGAAGGAATGTTTAACGCCCTTTAAAAAGGTAACCTGTTACCCCCTTTGGCCATTCTAATCCCTGCCCACCTCCTTACACATGGTGTATTTGGGGTTCCTGTGACCACTCTATATGCCCAGTGGTCCCCCTGCATACCTCATAAATGAACTTTTAATATCTCCTGCACGGTATGGAAATTAGCTGAAAATGATCTGGGAGGATCTGCTCAATCTTGTCACCACCACCCGCTGGTTGAAATGTCCATCTCGCTCCTGTGAAAAGACCGCCCCTCCTGTGTACGTCACACTGCTCTCGCGCCTGTGCAGTGGCGCGGGTCTCCGTCCTCAGTGTCAGGGCACCTGTGACTGAGTCTTGTGAGATTTGGGAAGTCTCGCAAGACACAATCATGCACAGGAACACACAGAATCATACCCACAGAGGCACACACAATCAATCATATACACACACACAATACAAGCTAAGCCCCACAGAAACACAATCATACACACTGAGGTGCACAGGGACACACGTAATCATACACAATCAGACATACAATCATACACATCGAGTTTTACAGACACACACACACACACTCATACACAGACAGATATATTACAAGTTTTTCTGTTTTACTTGTGATTATTGGGAGCAGGAAACTGCAGGAAATCTGCACCAAGAATTGACATGCTGTAGATTTTTTCTGCAACCAAATCCGCAAGAAAAAAAAAATAAGCAATGTGTACACAACATTTTAAAATTCTCATCGACTTTGCTGGCATAAGGATGGGCATGCAAATTTGTGAGAAAGCCGCACAAAGAAAAAAAAAAAAAAAATGCAGCATGTGCACATGGCCTTAAAGTAGCATATTATCTAGGCAATACTGCATAAGCTGGGTATCGGCCAATTCATCAGCACTGAAACATTGTAGGAAATTCTCTGGACAGCAGTAATATCTGTATTGTATACGGAGCACAGGAGACTCTGTAGATTTAATCTAATTGTATCAATCTCCGTGTTGTGAGCATAGAGTATATTAAAAGGGGAACTACAGGGAGATAAAAGATTTTTTGTACTGTCCCTGTCCTCCTACATGATGAAGCAGAGCTTGACACTGCAGATCTAGGATCTATAGTTCCCTTATAAATCAATAAAATTATATCTGCTCCTCTGCACTCATGTCATATTAAAGATGGCTGGCACACCTCTATGTTGGGTGCTAGCTGAAAAAATACATAACGTTACTAGATAAATATCCGCTGCACACCAACATCAAAAATTCTAGCGAGAAAAAAAGCTAATGGCTGACATGTAATAATGCACAGTGTGAACTGGAGCAAAAGGCACAGTAAAAAACTACTCAAAGCTTATGTAAGGAATAACATGAGAACTTAGCTGATGTGATGGCCATTTTTTGGACTGTGCACCTTCCCCCCGCCCTGTAGCCGCAAGGAGACTCTGCATTTTATTTGTAGCTTTGGTTCCAGACACACCCCTTAAAAGCAGGTTTTAATTGCATTTAGTGCATATACCCATACACGCAAGTTCACACTGCAGACATAAGGTGACTAGAGTAGGACCCGGTAGAATGAGAGACCTTGCTGCGGTTATCGGGCTTGGATGTCATGGCCATCACATCAGCTAAGTTCTCATGTTATTCCTTACATAAGCTTTGAGTAGTTTTCTACTGTGCCTTTTGCTCCAGTTCACACTGTGCATTATTACATGTCAGCCATTAGCTTTTTTTTCCCCTCGCTAGAATTTTTGATGTCGGTGTGCAGCGGATATTTATCTAGTAGTGCTCCTCTGCACTCACCTCTCCCTCAGAGGACTGAGAAATTCAGCCTCAGGCTGCAACAGTGACAGGAGGTCTCAGGGGCGTGGACCCTGGGGACTCCATGTTAATCTTACATTCATGCCCCCTCATACTGCTGTATGAACAGGGGGCGTAGCTGCCGGTCCCATGGCCACATTACATCCTACCCCTGATGTACATTCAATGTAATGTAAGAATAAGGGTGTTCTCCCTTCAAATAGCAATCAGGTCATCAAGCAGATATAAATATATGCTGAGATCTTCTGCTGTACAATGATGGTGTACATAATGTGTACTGTCATGTATCAGGCTAGGAACACAGGCAAAGCACTTCATTAATCGATTCAGCACTGCCATGGTCTCCCCCCTCCCCCATATGCATGGTAGCTTCCTATCCCCTGAAACTTTAGCACTATGAATGACTGAATTTCTCTGTCCCTGAAAGGAGGAGTGACAGCTGAGGAGCAGATATGATTTTATTGATTTGCAAGTAATGTATAGATCCTAGAACTGTATTGAACGACTATGCTTCTTCATGTAGGAGGGCACGGACAGTGGGGAAAAAAAAAAAATGTATCTCCCCAAAGTTCCCCTTTTAAACAGTGCATTAATCTCCTTGGGGGCTTCTATACAAATAACCCACAAACTCTTTATTTATAAATATGAAAAAGTTTATTTCAGTTTTACATATACAATTCAAGTAACATTGTCCAATAGAACAGAATCCAAAGAAATAAATGAAGTTTCATAGACTGTGAGCATAGACATGAGATATGACTGCTTCAGATCAAGACCATGGGGGCATTCTCTTATACAGTACATCTTTTTAACTTATCTGATTTTTAAAGTCATGATCACATAAATTAGTTTATTCTCATGCTCAAATGAAAGTTTTCTTTATTTAGCACAGACAAAGAGTGCAAAGAATAAAAGTCAGCTGAACCATATGATTTTGTTTCTTCTGGATGACTGTTCTTGGTATGGAGGTTTGCCAACTTCCCAACAGATAATGTCAGGGGAAAGAAGCACTGGTCATGTTAAAGGGGTTGTCACCTTGTAGAAAAGTTTTTCCTAAAAGCTCCGTTAAAAGTATATACATAAAAAAAAATAGCCGTGCTTTACGCGCCCTACTGGGGTGCAGCGCTGTCTCATCTGCTGCTAGGGGCGTCTGTTCTGGTCTGCAGCGCTGAAGTCATGATAGTCAATCCAAGAGCTCGGTGGCTCTACTGATATGGACAGAACAAGCTGCTCAGCTATTGATGTCATTGCTCCAGATATAAGCAGACATCAGGAGCAGAGGTGGAGACTCTGTGATGGACTGGGCAGTGTGAGGAAGGCCCAGTTTTTACTTTTACTACTAATGGAGATTTTTGGAAAAACTTTTCTAAAAAAGGGGACAATCCCTTTAAATTTCACCGATCTGTGTTTTCAGGGAAGAGAGGCCGCCAACAGAGGTGGGAGACACATGCACACTCGACTGAAGTGAGTGCACGTCTATCAATCAGAAGGGATAGTTTGTGGATTAAGCAAGCGTTTGGCGGACAGCTACAGAATGGGTTGGAGCAGGCCTCTTGTCACATAATACAGGAAACATCTTGATAAATAAGGAAAACAATGTAAAGTTAAATTAAACTTTAGATTAGATATGTCCACAAGTTTTATTGCAAATAGTAACATTAACAAGTTCCTACAGCTTTCTGTTTACAGTTCCTAAGCAAAACTATGCGTCTCCATGGTAACAGACTACAAAAACAAGACTCTTTGTAGTCTAATCATGCAGCAAATATTTTCTTCTTGTCAAGTTACATTTCAGTAGTTTACAAGAAGTTGGCAGTTGAAAAAAAAGGAATATGTAGCATCAGACTGGTTAGGGTACGTTCACACATTGCGTATTTTGCCGCGTTTTTTTACGCGCGCTTTTCAAAATACGCAATGTGCCTTTTGTCTGCCTGCAAAGTGAATGGGAAATTCACTTTGCAGTGCAGACATTGCGTAAAAATACGCAGTGCGTTTTCCGGGAGAAAACGCAGCTCCGTAAACAATTGATATGTCAATTGTTTACGCAGCTACTTCTGCGTATTCTCCCAGAGGGGAGGAAGAATCCTGCTTCCTCCTCCCCTCTGTAACAGCTGTGGCCGCCCATTAGACTTCACAGTGTATTAATAAACACTGTGAAATCTAAATTAAACAAAAGCAAGTGAATGAAAAATAAAAAAGAATGAATACATCACCTTCCGACGCCTTCTGCCGCTGTGCGATCCCCGGTTCTAGTCAGATCTCTTCTGACAAGACCTGTGTGATACCACATGACCGCGAGCAGCCAATCAGCGATGGAACCGCCCGGAACGCCCCCCTCTGACATCACCACAGGTCCTGTGAGAAGACATCTCACTTAGAACCGGACACCGGAGAGCGGCAGACGGCACCAGACACCGGGAGAAGGCGTCGGAGAGGTGAAGTATTGATTCTTTTTTATTTTTCACACACTTGCTTTTGTTTAATTTAGATTTCACAGTGTTTATTAACACTGTGAAGTCTAATGGGGCGGTCACAGCTGTCACAGAGGGGAGGAGGAAGCTGGATTCTTCCTCCCCTCTGTGACATCACTGCGCTTTCTGGGAAAGAAAGCGCAGTGTGTGAAAGCCCCTGCGTATTTTGTTGCGCTTTTTTGCACGCCGAAAAACGCGGCAAAAAGCGCGCGCAAAAAAGCGCAGCAAAATACGCAAATGTGTGAACGTAGCCTTAGTGTGTTGATGTAGGAAATATGCATAAAATCTATAGGAAAAACTTTGTATGTATCCTCGCTAGAAAGTATAAAGTTGTATCTTTCTCTTTTGTATTTTGATGCATACTTGGAATAAAAATTGGTTGCAAAAGTGGTTACACCCTGAAGGGTTCTTAGAGTGTGCAATAGAATTAACTGTACAAATGTGGTGCAAGTGTCCTATTCTCGAGGACTAGGACAGTTCTTGTGGGTAGTCAGTGTTTGGCTACATATTTATGGATATACCCAAACCCAAAACTTTAAGAGCAAAAATAACCAAACTCAACCATTCATATGAACAGTGACCCCAAAAAAAAAAACAAACAAAAAAAAAAAAAAACTTCCTATGTGCAGATCTACAAGACGGGTCACATGGACGGACATTAGGGACTTGTACAAATAGTATAAAGGCGAGTATTGAGGTAAACAGAAAAACAAATCGTGAGTTCTAGAATCCTCGTGTTAGGAGTATGGGAGCAAAAGAAGAGGAAATCTTCCTCTATTTGAAAAGATAAAGGATTCATTTTTTGCAAGTAATAATGAGCTGTGGATTTTACCCCACGTTTTTGCGAAGGGTGAAATCTACAATGAAAGCGTTGCCTTGCTGCAAATTTCAAAGCAGGAGGAAAATGATGCAAGAAGCCCATTTTGCATTTTTTTCCAGATTTTTTTTTTAAATCTCATTGAGTTCCTTTATGCAAACCAGTATGGCAAATCTGAATCAAAACCAAAATCCTATAAGGGGTAATACAGCAATAAAATAGATTAGTTTTACTAATATACTTTGTTTCTAAGGCGATTCCAGCACCAATTGACTGATTTTGGCACAGTAGAGAATTTGGCCCATCCCTGTCAGTGAAGTGTTTGAAGGGGGCTGTCTGCCTGAAGCATGTCTAAATCTAACCCAGCCCCCTTTCTCCATCACAGGTGATCGGTGACAGTGAAAGGGGCTGGTTTGACTACTGAAATGAGTCAGACAGACGGTCATGTTTGAACAAATCACCGATATAAGATGGGGGAAAAATCTCTGCTGTTCCGAAACCAGTTTATGCCAATCTGACCCTTAAAAAAAAATCCCAACTGGACAACCCCTTTAACAATTGTGGCACATATAGTATTCCACAACAAATACTGAAAATCTACAAAACAAACCATTATTAGAATATAGAATACACTGACAACAATCACTGGAGTCTGAGACTGTAGTAAGAGGTATGGAAGATATCTAAGGCCACTTGTGAGATTGTACAAAAACCCTCCTGACAAACAAATACTCGATATATCCATAAAAAAAAAAATTCATATACAGTGCCGGGCTCCTATATATGAAAAGAAACGCTATAGGCTGGTATGTGAGCAGAGCCTTATCAATGCATTAGCACCATTATGGTGGAGTGTCCATACACATGGTCACACTAGATCACTTCGGAAAGGCCAATGGGACATGTATGAATAGTGGTAGGTAAAGCCGAGTCCACCTGTCCAGTAATCATCCTTTAGATCGGATCCAGCACAATCCATTGTACAAACACAACTTTGCACGTTTTTATTTTTGCAAGATCTGTTCTTTAACATTGGAGTCTATGGAGAACGGATCCAGTAACTGATTATTTATCTTCCATTTGTAACTGATGCAGTAAGATAAAATGGATCCTTTACAAATTAAAGAAAAACGGAGGTTAAACAGCAATCAGGTAATGGATCTGTTCGCCATAGACTCCAACGTTAAAGAAAGGGATCCTACAGAAATCAACGGCGGACAATGGCTTGTGCGGGATCCAATCTAACGCAGGATTACTGGACAGGTGAACTCAGACTAACAAGCGTTAATCGTACAAGGCCAAAAGTTAGGTAAAGTCGCCTTGAGTTTTTGGAGATTCCTTTTCTTTTTGAGCGGATTATCTCCAAAAACCAATTCATTCCTATGGAAAATCCATTTTATTGTTCATGGGGTTTTATTTCCCATTTTTCCTGAAAGAGGTTGTTGAAACAAGAAAACACCCGGTGGGAACAAAAAAAAGAAACAAAGCACACATTCACTCCATGGAAGAGGATTCAACAGGAAAACCTCTTCAAATTTGGTAATGTCAAAACAAACAAAAAGAGAAAAAAAAAAAAAAAAAAAATACAACTTTAGAAGAAAAATGAAGTATTGCAAAACGTTTCAAAACCACTTAAGAAAAACTAACAAAAACACCCCCAAAAAAGAGCGTTTAATTTCGGAGTCTCTGCTTGCAAAAAGTCATGGTTTTTAACCTGCTCAAAAACAAAACTCAGACACAACATAAAAAGATCTAAGGCTTAAAGGGAATCTGTCAGCAGGTTTTTGCTATTTTATCTGAAGACAGTATGCTGTAAAGGGTTACCACAAAATACAGGGATGTGTCTTTCACCACAAAGTGGGTTTACTTGCAGTGTTTGTTTTAGCTTCAGTAGCTTATCACTGCTCCGACACATCAGATGAGAGTACAAGTGAGGCACGCCCACCTCTGATTACAGCTCACTGTCTATAGAAATGCACATACAGAGCTTTGTTTGGGTGTGGGCAGCTCTTTGAGCTCTGCTACATGGCCGAATCTAAAAACTATGATTGTGTCAGAATGGCTGCACCTAGTAATCTGTGTGATGCATTGTTGTATTCAGGGTCTCTTTGCCTACATCATGCTGCTCTCAGATGAGGTAGCAAAAAAAAAAAAAAAAAAAAAATCAGCTGACAGATTCCCTTTAAGGCGACCTAGCTCCGAAGATTTTCCCAACCCCATGCTAAATGGTATTGTAAACTCTGAGCATTAGCCTAATAAAGTGCACATCAGTAAATCACGCTACATACTACTTCTGTAGAAAAAATACCCTGTATATACGGTGAGCCCGGTATATTCTGTGTAGACTAAGGCGCCGTATACACTGAAAATCCTGATTCAGTTTGATAATCTAAAAGGAAGACGATGAGCCGGCGGTGACGGGCAGGAGGTGATCACTGTCCTGGGATCGGGTGAGGAGTCCTCTTCGGGCCGTCTTGTGTTTCTACTACAGAGCTGTAGCCGGGTGCAAATCCCTCAGACAAGTCGGCCCTGCCGTTATATTTGCAGCAGCACACTGAAGCGATCACACGCGTCCGGATGACCTGAGTGCACAGGACAAACATGATGCAGTTCGCTCCTCCCTGGAAACTATTTCCAATGCCCTGAGGAAGAAAAAAAACAACAATGGATTAAAAGTAGTGAGTTAATCATCCAATGTGTCTACAATAAAGCCAAAATGTTTACATTATAATTTGAGCCTAGATGGGTTTTCCAGATTTAGAGAGTCTTACTTCCAAAGCTGAAAGGGAATCGGTCAGCATTGTTTTGCTATGTAAACTGAGGACAACAGGCTGTAGGGGTTAGAAAACAAAAATAAACTATGCCTCACTTATCAGGCTGTGTGCTATTGTTTTACGTAAACTAAAGGCTTTATCACATTGCGATTACCATTACAGGTCTACTTTGTCACCCGCATGGCAGTCCGACGCCTCACTGTCAATGCACAATCTCTATAGAGACCCTGGTGTGGGCGGGGGCAGCTCTCAACTGTTGTGTTGCTAAAACTAAATGTCTAAATGTTTTGATTGTGGAAGAACAGCTGCAGCCAATAACCTAAGTTAAGCATCGCTGGATTTAGAATCTCTTTGCCTACAACATGCTGCTCTCAGATGGAGGTAGCAAAAACCTGCTGACAGATTCCCTTAAAAATAAATAATTTATGCATTCAGAAAGGAGACTTGGCCCCTATGGTAATCACATTTGTACAGCAGATTTTACTTCTTGTGTTTTAAACAAAAATATATGTAAATGTGGAGGCTTTGGTGCATTGGCGAAGCCAAGCGCTCAGTGCACTGCTCCACCTGCTCAAGTTGCATCCTGTTCCTTCCCCGTATGATTGACAGCACTTACTGAGCGCTGAATTATTGAATCCTCAGCCCTGCACACCAACACTGCAGGAGCCGGGAGCAGACAGGCAATGTAAGGGTGTCCAGGCGCCCTTTGCTCCCCCTGTCCTGTCAGTGGGTGGCTGCATACACTGACATTGTCTGTGCGCCCTCAGCTCCTGCAGTGTCGGTGTGTGCAGGGTAGAGGATTCCAAACAGGGCGAGTTCTTTGGAACAAAGCTAATCATCACAAAGGCTGTATCAGAGGATGGTAATGAGTGATGGAACATTGCACCGCGCATTAGGTTATGCCAAGGGTGCACCAAAGCCCTTTTTATTTTATTTATTTATTTTTTATAGGGTCTAAGTCCCCTTTAGAAATGTTAAAATGGTTTGATTTCAGCTTTGGGTTGGGGGAGTTTCCCTTTAAGATACTGAAGGCCTATGGTATATTTCAAATTACTGGTGGTCGATACCCCCCTCCAATTAGCTGTTTTTCTATCAGCAGGCAGATGTGAACAGTACCGGACAGCATAGCTCCGTTCATGGTGCAATGAAAAAGAGAATTTTGTTTACGTACCGTAAATTCTTTTTTCTTTAATCATCAATGGGAGACCCAGACAATGGGGTTTAGGGCTCTGCCCTCCGGAGGTCACACTAGGTACTACAAGTTTGTAGACACCGCCTCCTCCGCTTATAAACCCCCACCGTAGGAGACATCCTCAGTTTAGTCCATAAGCTGCGAGGAGAAAATAAACCACACCCGAAACATCGGGAAGAATGCCGTGCACAGACGGTGTAACAACCCGGAAAACACTGTCTCAACAGAGAACAGATCAAATGCAAAACATGCAACGGAACAACTGGGTGGGTGCTGGGTCTCCCATTGACGATTAAAGAAAAAAGAATTTACGGTACATAAACAAAATTCTCTTTTTTCTGGTCATCATAATGGGAGACCCAGACAATGGGGATGTCCTAAAGCAATACCCCAGGGCGGGAAGAGTTCCTCAACAAGACGGATAACACATGGTTCCCTTTAAAGGTGGGCAACCGCCGCCTGGAGAACCCGCCTGCCCAAACTCGCATTCGCAGAGGCATGGGCATGCACCATATAGTGCTTAGAGAAAGTGTGCAGGCTGGACCAAGTGGCCGCCTGACACACCTGTAGAGCAGACGCTCTATGTCGCAAGGCCCAGGAGGCACCTACAGCTCTAGTAGAGTGTGCCTTCAAACCCACCGGGAGAGGCAAACCAGAGGACCGGTAAGCCTCCTGAATGGGAGCCTTGATCCATCTGGCCAAGGTCGACTTCGAAGCCGCGGACCCCTTACAGCGACCCATCGTGAGGACAAATAAGGAATCCGAACTCCTAAAGGAGGCGGTCCTGGACACATAAATGCGTACAGCCCTCACGAGATCCAGAGTATGGAGGTCGCACTCAACCTGATGAACGGGAGCGGGGCAAAATGATGGGAGAACAATCTCCTGGTTTAGGTGAAACGTTGAAACCACCTTCGGCAAGAATTCTGGCCGTGGGCGCAACACCACCTTGTCTTGGTGAACCACCAGAAAGGGTGACTTGCACGAAAGTGCAGCCAATTCTGAGACCCTTCTCAGAGACGTAATTGCCACCAGAAAGACCACTTTCTGGGACAGACGAGAGAGAGAGATGTCTCTCAGTGGCTCAAACGGCGGTTTCTGCAGAGCCGCCAGGACCATGTTGAGGTCCCAAGGGTCCAGAGGTCGCCTGTAAGGCGGAACCACCCGAGATACCCCCTGCAGAAATTGACGGACCTTCGGGAGGAGCGCCAAGCGCCTGTCAAACAGCACTGAAAGTGCTGATACTTGACCTTTCAGAGAGCCAAGGGATAATCCCAACTCCAACCCCGACTGTAGGAAGGCCAACAATGTCGGGATGGACAATGGCCACGGTGAGCGTCCACCAGAGGCACACCAGGAGAAAAAGAATTTTCCACATTCTGTGGTATATCTTCCTGGAAACAGGTTTCCTAGCCCTATTCATAGTGGCAACCACTGTAGGAGAGAAGCCTCTGGATGTCAGCAGCCAGGCCTCAAGAGCCATGCAGTCAATCTGAGGGCCCTGGAATTGAGGTGGAAGAATGGGCCTTGTGCGAGCAGATCTGCGCGTTCTGGAAGAGCCCACCGGTGTCCGCCTGACAGTTGCCACAGGTCCGGGTACCAGGACCTCCTGGGCCAATCTGGAGCCACTAGAATGGCTACTCTGCATTCCATCCTGATTTTCCACAGGACCCTGGGAATCAGAGCCAGAGGCGGGAACACATATGGCAGCTGGAAGCTGGACCAACTCAGGATCAGGGCATCCGCCCCCAGAGACTGAGGATCCCACGATCTTGCCATGTATTGGGGCACCTGATGATTCAGCCGTGAGGCCATCAGATCCACGTCCGGATGCCCCATCTGCCGCAGATGTCCCGGAAGACGTCTGGATGTAGAGACCACTCTCCGGCGTCCATCCCCTGTCGGCTCAGGTAGTCGGCCTCCCAGTTCTCGACCCCTGGGATGTGAACTGCGGAGATCAGGCAGCCGTTTTCCTCCACCCAAGCTAGAATGCGGTGGACTTTCGGCGAGGGCCTGAGCACTTCTGGTCCCTCCCTGATGATTTATGTAGGCGACGGCCGTCGCATTGTCGGACTGCACCCGAATGGGTGTCCTGACAGGAATTTCTGAAACGCCAGGAGCGCCAGATAGACCGACTTGATCTCCAGCACGTTGATCTGCAATGCCGACTCCGACTGAGTCCAGAGGCCTTGAGCCCTGTGGTGCAAGAACACCGCACCCCAGCCCTTCAGACTGGCGTCTGTGGTCACCACTAACCATGACGGTTTTAGGAAGGACCGGCCTCGTGACAGGTGACGTGGCTGGAGCCACCACTGTAGGGAGTCCCTGGTCGGTTGTGACAGCGTCACCAGCCGATTCAGCGAGATCGTCCTCTTGTCCCATCTGCGAAGAATCTCCAGCTGGAGAGGACGGAGGCGAAACTGTGCGAACGGCACCGCCTCTATCGCCGCTACCATGCGTCCCACCAGTCTCATCAATACCCGTAGGGATGATTGTGGTGACAGGAGGACATTCTGCACTCCTGAGTGGATCGCTAGCTGTTTGGCTTGAGGTAGGGACACCAGGGCTGAGTCCGTGTGGAAGTCCATGCCCAGATACGTCAATGACTGGGTCGGAACCAGGGTCGACTTTTGAATGTTGAGAAGCCACCCGAACTGTTCCAGAGACTTCATGGTCACCTCCAGGCTCACCCGACAAAGGTCTTCCGATGGCGCCCTGACCAGCAGGTCGTCCAAATAGGGTATGACGGCGTGTCCCTGCACATGCAGGAGAGCCATCATGGAGGCCATCACCTTTGTGAACACCCGCGGTGCCGAGGCTAGCCCGAATGGCAGTGCCACAAATTGGAAGTGCTCTTCCCCCACTGCGAATCTCAACCAGCGCTGATGAGCTGGTGCAATGGGCACGTGAAGGTAAGCGTCCCTGATATCGATGGACGCTAGGAAGTCTCCCTGCGACACAGCCGCGATCACGGAGCGCAGGGATTCCATGCGGAACTTCCGAATCAACACGTGACGGTTGAACAACTTGAGGTCCAAAACCGGGCGAAAAGAGCCGTCCTTCTTTGGGACAATAAAGAGGTTGGAGTAAAAACCCCTGAACCTCTCTTCCGTGGGCACTGGAACCACCACTCCGTCTCTGCGGAGTCCCTCCAACACCAGGTGAAAAGCCTGAGCCTTTTCTGGAGATGGAACCGACCGATGGAATCGGGGTATTGGTTTTGACGTCAGCTCTATCCTGTAACCTCTTGAGACTACGTCTCGAACCCACTGGTCTTGAACGTGAAGGAGCCACCTGTCCTGAAATCGAGACAGGCGTCCCCCCACCTTTGGGGAGGCAGGACGAGAGAGCGAGTCATGTCGAGGCGGGCTTGGGGGTGGCAGCCGCTGCCCCCGCCGGCTTCTTCTGACGACTCTTGGAACGCCACTGAGTAGCAGGCTTGCCCCCTCGGTCCGAGCGAGCGGACGTCGTTGATGACTGTGAGCTGGAGCGAAAGGACCACTGCTTAGGGTTCCTTTTCACGGTGTACCGTGGCTTAGGCTTATTCTGCGGGATCTTAGACTCAGCAGAATCCTTTATCAATTTGTCCAGCTCGGTGCCAAAAAGCCTGTCACCAGCGAATGGAAGATTCTGCAAAATCTTCTTAGATGTGGTATCTGAGTCCCAAAGACGCAGCCACAACAGCCTGCGGATCGCAATTGCATTGGTGGAGGCCACAGCAGAGCGAGTGGCAGTTTCCAAAGTTGCCGTCCTGGCGTAATCCGCATAAGCCCTTGCTCTGTCGGTAAGCGCCAGGACCTCTGGACTGGACCTAGCTAGTTCAGTGATACCATCCAAGCAGGTGGTAATCGCTTGTAGGGTCCAGACCGCGGCAAAATTAGGGGCAAAGGAAGACCCCACAGCCTCATAGGAAGACTTGGCGAGTTGCTCGACCTGTCTATCAGTAGCATCCTTCAGCGAGGAGCTATCAGAGGCAGAAAACAAGGAGCGTGCAGCAATCCTGGTCATGGAAGCGTCCACCTTTGGAGACTGCGACCATTCCTGAAGCACCTCCTGGGGAAAGGGAAAGCGATTGTCCTTGGGTTTACGGACATAACGCCGCCCAGGATGTAACCTGGGTGCTCTAATCACCCTTCCAAAATTAGTGTGGTCCATGAAGGATCCACTTGGTCTGGCCTCCGCCGCAGCCATCGATAGACCTCCTTGGGGTGTACAGTCACCTCCTCAGGAGGAGTGACAAGACGTAATGTCTCATTGATGGAGGACACCAGATCCTCCACCCCATCTGGAGGTTCAGACACAGACCCGAGAGTAGAACCCCCATCATCTTCCTCACCATCAGAGGAACGCTCCTCCTCAGAGAGAGCCTGGAGCTCGGGAGAAGCCTCACGACGAGCTCGCTTAGAGGGTCTCACAGTAGAAGTAAGAGACACCCGGGGTAACTGGGAGGAGTAGCTGGGTTTTCCAGTCTCCTATGAAGTGCCTCCAGGGATTGCGACATGGAGGACATCTGGGACAGCAGGGATTCATTGATCCTAATTCTGCGTTTCCCATGGCCCTGGGATCACCTGAACCTCAGGGTATAATCCCGGATTTGCAGACTCAGTAGTGGCAGTCCGGGTCTCTGGGCGTCCACAGTTATTGCAGGACCCCTCCACCAGTGTCCCGTTGCATGTAGCACAGGTAATGGTGACCACCGCCGCCTTAGCAGCATGCTTCCCAACTGAGGACATCGCCACAGTGGGAGAATATAAGCCAATTTGCCGTTCACAAAAACAAACCGGGAAACCCGGTGGCTTACCGACCGCAGTAAAGCGGTAGGAGGAAGCGGTGTGTGTGTGTGTGACCTCCGCGAGTTCCGGTCTCCCCTGAAGTGCCGACACGTGCTGCCGATAGATCCCAGCCGGGAAGTGAGGGAGAAGATGGCCGCCGAGAGCAAAGTCGTGGGCGGCGCCGAGAACACGCGGAAAGCACACACACACGCCCATCGGTGACGTCACCGCAAGGGCTGCTTCCCATCCTCCAGGCAGCCTCATTAATGGAGGTGACTAGAGCCCGCAGCGCGGGAAAGTGTGAACACAACATACACACACAGACTGTCAGTATATACAAACACCTGCAGTCCACAGCCGCAGCCCCTGTGATACACAGGGCGGTCAGCCAGGGTGACCCCAGCACAGGGCACACCGACAGAACCGCGGACCCGAGGGTACGCGCGGTCTGAGTGTCAGGACACATAAAGTGTCCGACACTACCCCCAGGCACACAGGAGACGCACGGGCCTCAGTGCCTGTCCGGTCTGTAAGCACCATTTAGGGAGGCCTCAGACTGGGCTGGCTCCAGTCCGGTCTGTAAGCACCATTTAGGGAGGCCTCGGACGGAGCGGAGCTGTGCAAGGCTCCCAACTCCCATTCTCCAGAGCCCCCAGGAAGGGATGAAAAAGGAGTGCGACAGCGTACCGGGAGAACACAGAGTGTCCAGGCATTTTGCCCTCCGGTACCTCCACCTGCGTGTTCCACAAAGGGTGAGCGGGGAGACTGTCGAGGGTCCCCGACGGGGACCATTTTACCTTGTCTTCAGACGCCATCACGTAAGCTGTGAGAATGCAGTGAAGTGCAAGCAAAGCGTGATCCTCCGAGCACACTAAGTTTAAAACTGAGGATGTCTCCTACGGTGGGGGTTTATAAGCGGAGGAGGCGGTGTCTACAAACTTGTAGTACCTAGTGTGACCTCCGGAGGGCAGAGCCCTAAACCCCATTGTCTGGGTCTCCCATTATGATGACCAGAAAAAGGAGCTAAGCTGCAGTACCCAAGAGGGGCCACTACAGTGTGAACGGCGCTGTGAGCCCCGCTCACTGTTCACAGCAAGCCGCCATCGGACCAATAACACCTGATTGGCGGAAGTGCCGAGTGTTGAACTCCAACCAATAGTAATCCTGAAAGACCCTTTTAAGGAGGTTTGGATAATCTCGTTAGAGCCCCTTGACATTGAAAAGAACATTTGAGCATGATGATTAAAAGGATTTGTCCATCTTCAGGGACATTATTCAATTAAAATTCAGGTTTTAGGGGCTAAAAGTGATTTTTGCAAATGGCTTTAACAGTAACTTTTGCTCCATTTGCCTTCTATAGTCTGTGTGTTGCACAGACTACTGCCAACTGCAGAGTGAGTCAACTAAGAATCGGTGAGTGAGCCCAGATGGGAGAATTTGTAACGCGCTACTCTTTTTTTTGGATCTCCTGTCAGATAAATTATGACCACATCAAAGATGAATATGCAGGGAAACAAAAAATCCTGCAACAGTCAAATGGTGCAAAATTTAAAATGAAACCCCCAAGAGAACCCAAGATGGACAATGCCTTAAATTATCTCCCCCCTCTGCCAGTGTATGGTAGTATCCTATACCCAAGCTATGGAGCTGATGATACGACATAAGGCCATGCACTTGTGCAGTTCGCAGAGGTCCCACTTACATGCAACACGACAAGGATGGAGTTGTGCACGGCTGGCGATTCGCAGAGATACAATATAAAGCGTATGGTGCTCCAGATACGGAGAAAGATGAAGATGATGGGGATGAAAATGAGCTTCTTGTCTGCTATGGCTCGAGGCTGGTGCACGGGAGCTGGTGTCAGGAGCGGACGGTATTCAGACAACGCCCTATGCTGAAGGAAGGAGGGAGAAGTCACATTACGGGGCGTCAGGCATCACGAGAACTCTAAGGAGCAGATGACCCCTAACATGGACTTAAGATTATATTTTTTTTTATCTATTTTTGTTCTGACATTTATCCATGATCATCTTGTTGAATTGGTTTGTTCATGAAGCCAGGAATACACTGCATCTAATGACTATCAATGGGGTCAATGTTGGATTTTTGGTGACTGATCGCAAATTTACCCCCACAGACATCAGTAAAAGTTAGATTATGAAAAAAATACAAAAAAACAAAACAATGTGGCATTGAAAATAAAATCCACATCGCAATGGTGCTAGGTGAATAAGTAACACTAGGGGGCGCAATATAGTTATCAATAGGTAAAATAAGGTCTATTTGATTTCATAAAACTGCATCAGTCTGTCTAAACGGGCTACCGATCACCCGACGAAAATGCAAAACACTCGTTCGTCAAGCATAAATCATTTTTAAGTCAGTTTCAAAATAATTGTTGTTGGCTGCACATGCCCTGTGCACTCAGGGTCTAAGGGGTGCCGCAACATCTCTGGATTCTGCCAAACCATTGTAAGGAGACTTATAAGCCATGCAGTGCTCCACTGGGAAATTACATATGCAAATAGCGTCTTCAGAGAGGAAGAGGACTACTCGACTACTATAGTGCCACCGATTGGAAGTAGTAATCCTAGTCAATATCAACCCATTTAGAAGCCTTGTCATATGACTTAGGATAGGAAGCCAAAACAGAAACTCCATTTGCAGACACTTGTTTCAGAGTGATTGCCATCAGTGCAGAGCAAAAGGTCTGAATTGGCTGGATGAAAAGCCTCCTATAAAAATGTTACCCCTTAAGATACCGTTACACGGGGCGATGTTGGGAGCGATTCCGTGGGTGCACACTCGCTTCCAGCATCACTGCCTTAGCTGTCACACGGGGCAATGTTGCCGCAGTGATCGCTCGCTGCAATGTTGCGAATCGGCGGCATCATCGCTATTGGGGTGTCACAAAGCAAAATGTAGTGAAATCACTGGTGCGACATCGCCCGCTTTTCCAACATGTTGGAAAACCTTGCAACTCGCAACCAGCGGTTTATCACAGTTGCATTGTGCTGACACACAGCACAATGCACTTGTGATGTCGCCGCAACATCGCTGAACCCGGGACTCTTCAGCGACGTTGCGGGCGAGATCGTGCCGTGTGACGGTACCATCAGACACCTTATTTGAGGAGAATGGGAAGCCTGTAACTTAGTCATGTGACAAGGCTCGTTAAAGTGTCGATATTGATTTTTAGTGTTGCTGCTTCCAATTAATGGGGGTCGGAGTTCTAGTTCTCGTCCTCTTTGAAAAAGTTACTTGCATTTTAAAATTCCCTGAGAAACATTGCCAGGCAAACAAGTCTCCTGACCGCTAATCAGAGACTTCTCATTCAGCCAAATGAGATCTCATAATCTGCACTGATGAGGGGTAAACGTCCTGAAACACAAGTCTGCAAACAGAGTTTCTGGTTTGGCTTTTATCCCAAGTCATATGAAAAGAGACTTGTTAAAGGGTCGATATGGACTCTTAAGGTACCGTGACACGCGGCTATATTGCTAGGCAATTTCACTGGCTGCAGTGAAATCATGGACACATTGCTCCATTTGTACACGGCAACAAAATAGCACAATGTGTCCATGATTTCACTGCAACCAGAAAACGGCCAGTGAAATTGCAAGCAATATTGCTGCATGTGACGGTACCTTTAGGATTGCTACTTCCAATAGGCGGTGATGGAGTTCAAGTCTCTTCCTCAGTAAAGAGACAGTCTGTGCAAACAGGACATATGCTGCAGAGAAGAATGGAATTCTGTATGTACAGAACAGATCTCCGGGAGATGGTACCACCTACAGTCCAGGATTGGACAAACTGGGTTCTTATTTCCCAAAAAATATCAATTATCTGTATACATATTATGTCGGCGGATTCGGCCTACTTTAGTCTGTATGTACAGAACGATGGTGCTGTGCATCCTAAAGCGCAGTCAGCCGATCAAAACAAGATATTAAACGATGGCTGATTAACTTGTATGTAGCCGGTCAGTGATCGGCTGTGGCCAACAAGAAAAAAAAAAAATGCGCCACAAATCCCTGTTTTTATTAGTCCAAAGTAGGCCGAATCCGCCGACATTGGTACATGCAACTGACAAGTTATTATGCACGCAGACAATTGATTATTTTGGGAAATAAGAACCCGGCTTGTCTGATTTTGGATTGCAGATAGAATGTCTCCTGGAGAGGTCTGGCGATGACTGTCTTATAGGGAACACAGGGGCACTCGGCTGAATGAGCACTGCTGTGTATGACAGATGGCTGAGACAGCTGCTGGAAAAATGCTCGGCCGACAGCCATCTAATGTGTATGGCCGGATTAGACTCCTGCTACTATAGGGGAAAAAAAATTCTCTATATCCTATAGAAAGGGTTTATATTGACCTTTGGATAGGTCATCAATGTTAGATGTGGGGCATCTGTGACACACAGGGTCCTGGTGGTCTGTCCTCCGCTGATCAGTGATATAGTTGCTAACGATTTGCCATCATTTAGATTAGTGGAATAAACCTTTTCTTCCTTTAAAAGTTAGGACATATGTAGGGGGTAAAAAGCTTATGGGATTCCCCCACATCTCGATACAAAAGGTGAAATATTACACATGGCAATCACTTAGTTTCGGCTTATGAGGAAACAGACATTATATCCTCTAACAATCTAACTTTACGGGGACAGATGAGCATTTCCTGACATACAGGAATATCCCTCTACCTAAAATAGTTTACAAAAGAGAATTACTCATTACAAGTGAGATCAATCTTTACAGGACAGGAGATGGCGGCTATCATCTGCCCTGTAAATCCCTTGAAGAGAATAAAAGCAACAGTAAACCTAGAAAAAAAAATTATAAATGTTAACAAGGAATATTTGGCCTTGGTTTGTCAGACTGTAGAGTTCCTGAAAAGATCCTGCAGAGAAGGCAGGGGTGAAACACCTGCCGATCTGTTTTGATTTCAGCTGGTGACAGCTGGGAAGAGGGAAGGCTTAGTGAAGGGGTGAGGCTTAATCTTTTGGCTGATAGTAGACAGAAAAGTTTGGGGATAATAGATTTCTCAGTTTAAATTGGAATATGAGACAGTAGGACACAAGCTAAACAAGAGAATTAAGGAGGATGAGTTAGGATTTTGTTTGTGATTTTTGTAGGTTTAGTGCTCTTTTTATATATATTTGGTATGTTCTCCCTGTGTTTTGTGGGCTTCCTCCAGGTTCTCTGGTTTCCTCCCACACTTCAAAGACAGCGATAGGGAATGTATTGTGAGCTCCAATGGGGACTGTGGTGAGAATGTATGTAAAGTGCTGTGAAATATAATCACTCTATATAAGCAATGCATAATAAATAAAAAGTTTTAAGAATGTGATCATACCGCTCTACCAATGTGCTTCTTTATTCGCAGGTACAGCACCGGTAAGATCAGATAAGCCAGGATCTCCCACGCCTTCCCAGTTAGAAGCATCCATGTTAGCTTGTCTTTAGCATCTATGTTGATCCAACACCAGCCGACCGAGACGTAGGATGCATCATAGCCGATCTTCTGGAGGCACACCGCAGCAACAGTGATCACCAGAGGAACACCCCAGCTGTGCACAAATAATACCACGTTATACATAAAAAAAAGTAATTAATGCATCCAAATCACGTGTACATCTAACAACAGGGACCTATATAAGGACAGTATATAAAGTACACGACCATGTGTTGTGCAATTTACACTTTACTGCCCAGACAGCATGCAGTCACAGTCCAAATCCAACTTTAGTTTTTTTTTTTGTCTTTGTCAACTTTAGGCAAGTAGAAGACTGTGTATAAGCTGCGGTCACTGGTGGCCTTGCCTCATTCTCCCACGATACAGGTCCTTGATTAAATCATCTGACTCCACCATACTGTCACTTTTCAAACCCAATATAACAGAAGAACAGCTTTTCTTTCCTATATTGGGGAATGCCCCTGAAAAAGCAGGAATGGCGAAACTCAGAACCAGACAAAGAATTTGTCATCGTGCTTGAAAATTTTTTTACCATGAGGACAAACTACCTCAATAAGGCGACAGTGACTGAACTCTGAACACCTAAGGGCAGGAGTGTTCAAAACGTTTAAGATTTAAAGGGTACTTTTGAACATTTTAATTGTCTAATACTATAGTGATAAGTGAAGGTCCAACCACGAGACATTACTCTGCCTAGTAGACAAGACTCTGCTCAATTCTCAGGATCTGTGGGGGTACCAGTGCCCCGAAACCCCAATTACTTGCCCAATACTTAATACAGATCAAGATGTCCATTGATCTGCCAAATGTCAGCTATGCATGGTTTTATCTTACGACACTATGATCAGTTTTGCTTGTTCCATGTGACCGTTTTTGCCATCAGCGATTTTCTCATATGCCAAACAAAAAAAAACAAAACTCATAGATGTTTCTCCTAACAAAAAGTCAGTAAAATGAGGACGGCACACAGATTGAAGTCCAGTCTATGTGCAATTTTGATCTGTGACTAGGATGAAAAAAGGATACGCCTCCGTGTAGACAGTGGGTGACCTTATTTGCTGGCCCGGCTGCCCTTAAAAAGACAGTATGGACCAGCGCTCTTCCCAACTGAACACCCGAACTCCTTCCCCGTGGGCAGAACATTACTCAGACAACACAGGGTGAGGGAACCACACAACGGTAAGACTTTGTTAGATCCCCAATAGTCAAAGGCTTATAACACATAACCAGCAAGAACACACAATGTAACAGGCAACATAGTCTCGCCCTTCTGCTGGCTCACCAGGGATTAGAATATTCGTGGACTTCGGGCTTCCAGGGCCAACTACACCAATCCAGCAGCACCTAGCTTTTGGTGGGCACCCACCGAGAAAGGAATAGTGGCAAGCTTAAGAAGCTGAGCGAGCTCAGCAAAGTCTGTAGCCAAGTGATCAAATTGTTCCAACCTGGGTTTCTTCCAGCTGAATCCTAGACTGAATTCCAGTTTTGGTGCTCCTTTAGTCGGAACCGAAGCTCCTAGACTGAGGCCACATAGCATACAAACAATTGGTGACTGAAGCAGGTCTTTTTTAATAGCCCAAGCCTCAACATCAGGGTATATCGTATTCTTAGGGTATGTGCGCACTGGTCGGGTTAGGGCCGGATTAGGTGTGTAAACCGCCGGTCGGTTTACATAAATTTCATGTAAATTTATATGTTAATCCAAACCGGCGTTTGAATTAACATTGAAACCTATGTAAACCGACACCCGGTGTCCATACACCGGCGGTTTACACATGCTCATCCGTTGCTAACCCGCTGGGTTCCCAGCGGGTTAGCAAAGAATGAGCATGTTCTATAATCCGGCCGGTTCTGCAGCGGCTGCAAGCAGAATCATGTACTGCTTCCAGCCGCTGCAGAACCTCCACCGCTAACCCGCTGGCCACCCGCCCGGCACCCGCCTCACATACCCGCCAGGATGCCGGTGGACGGCTCCGGAGCTTCCTGGCGGGTCCGCCCAGCCACCGCCGACCAACCCGCCGGCCAGTGTGCACATACCCTTACAGGAGTGGTGGGATAAGGCTGTCCTGTTATTGGTTGGCATTTCAATCAGATTGTACAATTTTCATCTAAAAAGACAGAAGGGGGCTGGGGTAAATTACATTTTGTTAGCAATGCACAAACTAGGACAATGGGGCTCTGAGCAGACTGGCAAGAAACAATGACTTAACAAAAGAACAACACGTCTGGGCAATTTAAAAACATTAACCCACGCCACACATTGAAAAATTCTGAGTCATCATATTTTGGGGAGATACTACACACACACACACACACACACACACACACACACACACACACACACACACACACAAAAATGTGAGCAGCCATATAGATGAAGAGGTACATGTTCTGTCCATGGGGAATTAAAAAAAAAAAAAAAGAGAATTTTGTTTATGTACCGTAAATTCTTTTTTCTTTAATCATCAATGGGAGACCCAGACAATGGGGTTTAGGGCACTGCCCTCCGGAGGTCACACTAGGTACTACAAGTTTGTAGACACCGCCTCCTCCGCTTATAAACCCCTACCGCAGGGAACATCCTCAGTTTGGTCTACAAGCTGCGAGGAGGAAATAAACCACACCCGAAACATCGGGAAGAATGCCGTACACAAAACGGTTCAACAACCCGGCAAACACTGTCTCAACAGAGAACAGAGCCAATGCAAAACATGCAAAGGAACAACTGGGTGGGTGCTGGGTCTCCCATTGATGATTAAAGAAAAAAGAATTTACGGTACGTAAACAAAATTCTCTTTTTTCTGGTCATCACAATGGGAGACCCAGACAATGGGGATGTCCTAAAGCAATACCCCAGGGCGGGAAGAGTTCCTCAACAAGACGGAAAACACATGGTTCCCTTTAAAGGTGCGCAACCGCCGCCTGGAGAACCCGCCTGCCCAAACTCGCATCCGCAGAGGCATGGGCATGCACCATATAGTGCTTAGAAAAAGTGTGCAGGCTGGACCAAGTGGCCGCCTGACACACCTGTAGAGCAGACGCTCTATGTCGCAAGGCCCAGGAGGCACCTACAGCTCTAGTAGAGTGTGCCTTCAAACCCACCGGGAGAGGCAAACCAGAAGACCGGTAAGCCTCCTGAATGGGAGCTTTGATCCATCTGGCCAAGGTCGACTTCGAAGCCGCGGACCCCTTACAGCGACCCATCGTGAGGACAAATAAGGAATCCGAACTCCTAAAGGAGGCGGTTCTGGACACATAAATGCGTACAGCCCTCACGAGATCCAGAGTATGGAGGTCGCGCTCAACCTGATGAACGGGAGCGGGGCAAAATGATGGGAGAACAATCTCCTGGTTTAGGTGAAACGTTGAAACCACCTTCGGCAAGAATTCTGGCCGTGGGCGCAACACCACCTTGTCTTGGTGAACCACCAGAAAGGGTGACTTGCACGAAAGTGCAGCCAATTCTGAGACCCTTCTCAGGGACGTAATTGCCACCAGAAAGACCACTTTCTGGGACAGACGAGAGAGAGAGATGTCTCTCAGTGGCTCAAACGGCGGTTTCTGCAGAGCCGCCAGGACCATGTTGAGGTCCCAAGGGTCCAGAGGTCGCCTGTAAGGCGGAACCACCCGAGCTACCCCCTGCAGAAATTGGCGGACCTTCGGCAGGAGCGCCAAGCGCCTGTCAAACAGCACCGAAAGTGCTGATACTTGACCTTTCAGAGAGCCAAGGGATAATCCCAACTCCAACCCCGACTGTAGGAATGCCAACAATGTCGGGATGGACAATGGCCACGGTGAGCGTCCACCAGAGGCACACCAGGAGAAAAAGATTTTCCACGTTCTGTGGTATATCTTCCTGGAGACAGGTTTCCTAGCCCTATTCATAGTGGCAACCACTGTAGGAGAGAATCCTCTGGACGTCAGCAGCCAGGCCTCAAGAGCCATGCAGTCAATCTGAGGGCCCTGGAATTGAGGTGGAAGAATGGGCCTTGCGCGAGTAGATCTGCGCGTTCTGGAAGAGCCCACCGGTGTCCGCCTGACAGTTGCCACAGGTCCGGGTACCAGGACCTCCTGGGCCAATCTGGAGCCACTAGAATGGCTACTCTGCATTCCATCCTGATTTTCCACAGGACCCTGGGAATCAGAGCCAGAGGCGGGAACACATATGGCAGCTGGAAGCTGGACCAACTCAGGATCAGGGCATCCGCCCCCAGAGACTGAGGATCCCACGATCTTGCCATGTATTGGGGCACCTGATGATTCAGCCGTGAGGCCATCAGATCCACGTCCGGAGTGCCCCATCTGCCGCAGATGTCCCGGAAGACGTCTGGATGAAGAGACCACTCTCCGGCGTCCATGCCCTGTCGGCTCAGGTAGTCGGCCTCCCAGTTCTCGACCCCTGGGATGTGAACTGCGGAGATCAGGCAGCCGTTTTCCTCCACCCAGGCTAGAATGCGGTGGACTTCGGCGAGGGCCTGAGCACTTCTGGTCCCTCCCTGATGATTTATGTAGGCGACGGCCGTCGCATTGTCGGACTGCACCCGAATGGGGTGTCCTGACAGGAATTTCTGAAACGCCAGGAGCGCCAGATAGACCGCCTTGATCTCCAGCACGTTGATCTGCAATGCCGACTCCGACTGAGTCCAGAGGCCTTGAGCCCTGTGGTGCAAGAACACCGCACCCCAGCCCTTCAGACTGGCGTCCGTGGTCACCACTAACCATGACGGTTTTAGGAAGGACCGGCCTCGTGACAGGTGACGTGGCTGGAGCCACCACTGTAGGGAGTCCCTGGTCGGTTGTGACAGTGTCACCAGCCGATTCAGCGAGATCGTCCTCTTGTCCCATCTGTGAAGAATCTCCAGCTGGAGAGGACGGAGGCGAAACTGTGCGAACGGCACCGCCTCTATCGCCGCTACCATGCGTCCCACCAGTCTCATCAACACCCGTAGGGATGATTGTGGTGACAGGAGGACTGCTTGTACTTCTGATTGGATCGCCATCTGTTTGACTCGTGGCAGAGACACCAGGGCTGAGGCTGTGTTGAAGTCCATGCCCAGATATGTCAAAGACTGGGTCGGAACTAGCGTTGACTTCTGAATATTGAGGAGCCAACCGAACTGTTCCAGAGACCGCATGGTCACATCCAGGCTCTCTTGACAGAGGTGTTCTGATGGCGCCCTGACCAGCAGGTCGTCTAAATAGGGAATGACGGCATGTCCCTGCATGTGCAGGAGAGCCATCATGGAAGCCATCACTTTTGTGAAAACCCGCGGTGCCGAGGCTAGCCCGAATGGCAGTGCCACAAATTGGAAGTGTTCTTCCCCCACTGCGAATCGCAACCAGCGCTGATGAGCCGGTGCAATGGGTACGTGAAGGTAAGCGTCTCTGATATCTATGGACGCTAGGAAGTCCCCCTGTGACACAGCTGCGATCACGGAGCGCAGTGATTCCATACGGAACTTCCGAACCAACACGTGATGGTTGAACAACTTCAGGTCCAGTACTGGGCGGAAGGATCCGTCCTTCTTCGGGACGATAAAGAGGTTGGAGTAAAAACCCCTGAACCTCTCTCCGGGAGGTACCGGGACCACCACTCCGTCTCTGCGGAGACCCTCCAACACCTGGTAAAAAGCCTGAGCTTTTTCTGGTGACGGGACCGACCGATGGAATCGGGATATCGGTTTTGACGTGAGCTCTATCCTGTACCCTCGCGAGATCACGTCTCGAACCCACTGATCTTGAACGTGAAGCAGCCACTTGTCCTGAAAGCGAGACAAGCGGCCCCCCACCTGTGGGGAGGCAGGATGAAAGAGCGAGTCATGTAGAGGCGGGTTTGGGGGTGGCAGCTGCCGCCCCCGCCGGCTTCTTTGGACAACTCTTAGAGCGCCACTGGGAAGCGGGCTTTCCCCCTCGGTCCGTGCGAGCGGACGGTGCTGATGACTGCGAGCTGGAACGAAAGGAGCACTGTTTTGGGTTCCTTTTAACGGTATACCGTGGCTTAGGCTTATTCTGCGGTATCTTAGACTCAGCAGAATCCTTAATTAGCTTGTCCAGTTCGGTGCCAAAAAGCCTGTCACCAGCAAACGGAAGATTCTGCAAAATCTTCTTGGATGTGGCATCTGAGTCCCAAAGACGCAGCCACAACAACCTGCGGATCGCTATAGCATTGGCCGAAGCCACAGCTGAGCGAGTGGCAGTTTCCAGAGTCGCCGTCCTGGCGTAGTCCGCATAGGCCCTTGCCCTTTCGGTAAGTGCTAGGACCTCTGGACTGGATCTTGCCATGTCAGAGATACCATCCAAGCAGGTAGTAATCGCTTGTAAGGTCCAGACCGTGGCAAAATTAGGGGCAAATGAAGACCCCACAGCCTCATAGGAAGACTTGGCGAGCTGCTCGACCTGTCTATCAGTAGCATCCTTCAGTGAGGAGCTATCAGAGGCAGAGAAAAGGGAGCGTGCAGCAATCCTGGTCATGGAAGCGTCCACCTTCGGGGACTGCGACCACTCCTGAAGCACCTCCTGGGGGAAGGGGAAGCGATTGTCCTTGGTTTTACGGACATAACGCCGCCCAGGATGTAACCTGGGAGCTCTAACCACCCTTCCAAAATTAGTGTGGTCCATGAAGGAGCCACTTGGTCTAGCCTCCGGCCGCAGCCATTGATAGACCTCCTTCGGGTGCACCGTCACCTCCTCAGGGGGTGTCACGAGACGTAAAGTCTCGTTGATAGAGGACACCAGATCCTCCACCCCGTCTGGTGGTTCAGATACAGACACAGACCCGAAATTTGAACCCCCATCATCTTCCTCACCATCAGAGGAACGCTCCTCCTCAGAGAGAGTATGGAGCTCGGGTGAATCCTCACGACGAGCCCGCTTAAGGGGTCTCGCAGCAGAAGAGGGGGACACCCGGGGGTAACTGGATGGAGTAGCTGGGCTATCCAGTCTCCTATTAAGTGCCTCCAGGGATTGCGACATGGAGGACAGCTGAGACAGCAGAGATTCATTGATCTTATTCTGAGTCTCCCATGGCCCTGAGATCACCTGAACCTCAGGGTATAGCACCGGAGCTGCTGACTCAGCAGTGCCAGCCCGGGCCTCCGGGCGTCCGCAGTTATTGCAGGACCCCTCCACCAGTGCACCATTGCATGTAGCACAGGTAATGGTGGTTACTGCCGCCTTAGCAGCACGCTTCCCGGCTGAGGACATCGCCACAGTAGGGGAAAATAAGCCAAATTGCCGACAACAAAACCGGGAATCCCGGTGGCTTACCGACCGCAGTAAAGCGGTATGAGGAAGCGGTGTGTGTGTGACCTCCGCGACGGTTTCCGGTCTCCCCTCTGGAGTGCAGACGCACGCTGCATAAGAATCCCAACCGGGAAGTGAGGGTAAAGATGGCCGCCGACAGTGAAACTGTGGGCGGCGCCGAAGAGACGCGGGAAACACACACACACGCCCAGCGATGACGTCACCGCACGGGCTGCTTCCCATCCTCCAAGCATCCACAGCATGAGGGAGCCGGAGCCCGCAGCGCGGGAAAGAGTGTAAAAACATTATACACAGACTGCATGTACACCATCCACAGCATGAGGGGACAAACATCCGCAGCCTACGGCCTCAGCCCCTGTGACACACAGGGCGGTCAGCCAGGGTGACCCCAGCACAGGGTACACCCGCAGAACCGCGGACCCGAGGGTAACGCGCGGTCTGAGTGTCCTGAAACACAAAGTGCCAGACACTACCCCCAGGCACGCAGGAGACACAGAGTGCCTCAGTGCCGGTCCGGTCTGTAAGCACCATTTAGGGAGGCCTCGGACGGGGGTGCAGCACCAGTCCGGAGTGTAAGCACCATTTAGGGAGGCCTCGGACTGGGCTGGCTCCAGTCCGGTCTGTAAGCATCATTTAGGGAGGCCTCGGACGGAGCGGAGCTGTGCAAGGCTCCCATCTCCCACTCTCCAGAGCCCCCCAGAGAGGGATGGGGAGGAGCGTAACAGCGTACCGGGAGAACACGAAGTGTCCAGGCTCTAGGCCCTCCGGTACCTCCACCAGCGTGTGCCACTAAGGGTGAGCGGGGAGGCTGTCACCGGTCCCGATAGGACCGTATTACCTTGTCTTGACGCCATCACGTAAGTAGTGAGAATGCAGTGAAGTGCAAGCAAAGCGTGATCCTCCGAGCACACTAAGTTTAAAACTGAGGATGTTCCCTGCGGTAGGGGTTTATAAGCGGAGGAGGCGGTGTCTACAAACTTGTAGTACCTAGTGTGACCTCCGGAGGGCAGTGCCCTAAACCCCATTGTCTGGGTCTCCCATTGTGATGACCAGAAAAAATTGATATTAGTAGGATTTGGAGCAAAAAAAAAAAAAAAATGGCAAACTAATATGAAATTATTTACACTATATTAGCATGTAGAAGCCAAGGTAAGCGTCTGACCGATCCAAGATGCTATAAATATTCCCCTCTCAGTGGCCAGAACTTCTCGGATTGCGGCTCGTGATACCGATGACACAGTCTATTTACTTTTTGTCTGACCTCTTGGGAGAAGCTCAGTGCAGACCTGACCCCAATCTTACAGAGGAGCAGGCTTTTACCCTTTTCTGCACAAAGCTCTAGAGACAGAGGATTTAGCGTAACAGTTTGTAGGCATTAATGCCATTGTATAGGAGAAGGCAGAGGAAAAACACACAGAATTCCAAATGTCATCTGTCCAATACTAAAGATGAGGAGATGTCACATAATACGAGCGAAAATATACCTGAGAAACAGAAAAAAAAAAAAGCCAAGCTGAGGCCAGTCATTCCGATCCTCGGGATTTTTTAATTTACAGATCAATTAACGCTTTAACAGGAAAAACTCATACTAAAGGGTACGTGCACACTACATCTTTTAGATGTATTGAGTAAAAGTAACAAGTGTCTTGCAAACACCACCTACAAAAATGTTGGGTGTCTTAGGGTCCTTTCACATCAGCGGTTTTGCGCTGATCGCGGCAGTTGCAGTGAAAAAAAACGCAACTGCCGCGATTACTGCATAACCTCTGCACTTGCGCACAGTTGCGGCAAGCCCCATGCAATGTATGGGGCTTGCGGTAAGTGTGCGGCCGGTGCGGTTTCGGCACGTGCGGCCGTGAAAAAAAACAAAAAACGTTTTTTTTGCGGCCGCACCTGCTGCAAGTGCCGATACCGCACTTACCGCAAGACTGCATAGATATTGTATGGGGCTTGCCGCAACTGTGCCGCAAGTGCAGCGGTTATGCAGTAAACGCGGCAGTTGCGTATTTTTTCACCGCAACTGCCGTAAACCGCTGATGTGAAAACACCCTTATGGCCCCTTTACACGCAGCTACAGGTAACAGGTTTTCCACAGGTAACTTACTGGTTGCAGTGAAATCATGGAGACATAGTTCTATCTTGTTGCTGTGTACAAATGGAACTATGTCTCCATGATTTCACTGCAGCCAGTAAGTTACCTGTGGAAAACCTGTCACCTGTAGCTGCGTGTAAAGGGGCCATAAGTCTGTTCGCACCCCCCGTTAAAAGAAGCTCAAAAGACGGCACATATGAACATCAAAGTGGTCTTAATAATGCAATACATATTTTTCATCCTTTTTAGTTAATGCTTTTTCAGGTGGTATACGGAACATATCCGCTTTAAGAAGATACAGTAGGCACAATCTCTTTGGATATGTCCATCATTATATACTCCATAAAAAAAAAAAAAAAAAAAAAAAAAAAAAAAACACACCATACATAACCAGATGCAACTGGATGCTGCCACTCTGGTATAATGCGGGATCAGTGTAAGGCTCCGTTCACACTCAAGTGTTTTTTCTGCGTTTGATGATCACTTTTTATGGTGCTAAAACGGATCAGGTTTTCCAAAAAAACAGATCGCCTATTCACACTGTGCATTTTTGATTTTTGCTGCGTTTTTTTCCCCTCCATCTACAATGGTGCTCTATGGGAAAAGAGCAGTAGTAAAATGTCCAATAAATTGACAACCTCACAAAACGTTGTCTGTCTGAATGACGAATCTGGAAACCCATTGGTTAGCTGGGATAACCTGGGCATTGCCAATCACTGCAAACAAGGGATTCTCAAATAACGCTGCAAAGACGCTATGTGGAATCCAGGGGGGGATTTTATTGCACATTTTACCTGTATTCTCCCGGATTTAGAAAGAAAAAAAAAAAAAAAAAAAAAAAAAAAAAAAAAAAAAACACACCACAACTAAACTTTGGACTGGGAGGTTTCTCATGCAAAGGTATTGCTTCTATGTCCTTTTTTCCCTTCCATTTCTGGAGAAAACAAGCTATGTAATATCCATGTACAGTGCCTACAAGTAGTATTCAACCCCCTGCAGATTTAGCTGGTTGACACATGCGAAATTAACTTGGCATTGTGACATTTGGACTGTAGATCAGCCTGGAAATGGGAAATGCACTGCAGCCAAAAAGATTTTTTTTTTTTTATTTAAAGCGTTAAAAGTTAATTCAGAGGGTCATTTATTATTCAACCCCTCAAACCACCAGCATTCTGTTTGGTCCCCCTAAAGTATTAAGAAGTAGTTCAGGCACAAATAACAATGAGCTTCACATGTGTGGATTAATTATCTCTTTTCCCAGCCTTTTCTAACTATTTAAGACCCTCCCCAAACTTGTGAACAGCACTCATACATGGTCAACATGGGAAAGACAAAGGAGCATTCCAAGGCCATCAGAGACAAGATCGTGGAGGGTCACAAGGCTGGCAAGGGGTACAAAACCCTTTCCAAGGAGTTGGGCCTACCTGTCTCCACTGTTGGGAGCATCATCCGGAAGTGGAAGGCTTATGGAACTACTGTTAGCCTTCCACGGCCTGGACAGCCTTTGAAAGTTTCCTCCCGTGACGAGGCCAGCTTGTCCGAAGAGTCAAGGCTAACCCAAGGACAACAAGGAAGGAGCTCCGGGAAGATCTCATGGCAGTGGGGTCATTGGTTTCAGTCAATACCAATAAGTAACGTACTCCACTGCAATGGTCTCCGTTCCAGACGAGCCCGCAAGGTACCTTTACTTTCAAAGCGTCATGTCAAGGCTCGTCTACAGTTTGCTCATGATCACTTGGAGACCTCTGAGACAGACTGGTTCAAGGTTCTATGGTCTGATGAGACCAAGATCGAGATCATGGGGTGCCAACCACACACGTGACGTTTGGAGACTGGATGGCACTGCATATGACCCCAAGAATACCATCCCTACAGTCAAGCATGGTGGTGGCAGCATCATGCTGTGGGGCTGTTTCTCAGCTAAGGGGCCTGGCCATCTCGTCCGCATCCATGGGAAGATGGATAGCACGGCCTACCTGGAGATTTTGGCCAAGAACCTCCGCTCCTCCATCAAGGATCTTAAGATGGGTCGTAATTTCATCTTCCAACAAGACAACGACCCAAAGCACACAGCCAACAAAACCAAGGCCTGGTTCAAGAGGGAAAAAAATCAAGGTGTTGGGAGTGGCCTAGTCAGTCTCCTGACCTTAACCCAATTGAAAACTTGTGGAAGGAGCTCAAGATTAGTCCACATGAGACACCCAAAGAACCTAGATAACTTGGAGAAGATCTGCATGGAGGAGTGGGCCAAGATAACTCCAGAGACCTGTGCCGGCCTGATCAGGTCTTATAAAAGACGATTATTAGCTGTAATTGCAAACAAGGCTTATTCCACAAAATATTAAACCTAGGGGTTGAATAAAAATTGACCCACACTTTTATGTTTAAAATTTATTAAAATTCAACTGAGCAACATAACTTTTTGGTTTGTAAGATTTATGCTTCTGTTAATAAATCCTACTCTCGTTTGCAGTTTGAAGGCTCTAACTTATTTGCATCTTATCAAACCAGCTAAATCTGCAGGGGCCTGAATACTACTTGTAGGCACTGTATGTAATATTACTAGGGCTTTAGCCAATTCCTGTGCGATAAAGTCCATAGCACGAACTCTAACTTACTGGACTAATCAGCTCTGCTTAAATTGGATATTATTCAAAACGTACAATTATACCAATGCATCTACAGAAACAAATATAAGATCACATACCAACTAAACACAAATTCCCAAACTAATCCCCTTGAGACAAACCCCATTTCACACTAAGATTTACAGGGAACCAACCAGCAGGTTTTAGGGCTATAAAGTGTAGCCAGTGCCTTACAGGCTCTGGGATGCTGAATGCAATCATACCATTACTTGAATGATTCTATGTTTGACTGCAGAGAAAAGGGTCATAGAACTCCTGGAAAACAGGGCAGCAGATGATTGATGTGTGCAGCACTGCGTCACTTCTTGGAGTGGTTTTCTTTTCTTCCCCTGTGGGCATGCCTTTCGCCTGTAAGCCAAACCCTCCTCCCTCCCTCATCTATACTTTCAGTTTAGTCCGGCTATGGCTGGAGTATAGAGACAGTGCGCAGGAGCCACAACCTAACCAGGTGAGCGGTTATCTAATTATCTCCATCATAGTAATAAGACTCTACATGCGCTTCATATATCTCCTTCCAGTTTGACATAAATCTTGCATTCTCTTCTGAAGACATTCACCCTGAGGCCATAAGGTTCTACAGAGGGGATTTATTATTAAAATGCTAATATTTGACCAAAATTACTCCTTTCCAATAAAGTTGCACTGAGATTAATCATGAAGACTGTGAAGTCATCTGGGAAAGGTGCAGGATGAGTAAAAGTCTGGCTCAACTCACTAGTTTTCTTCTTTATTTCAGATGTACAATATTGAATAAAACATAAGTATGCTATGTAAGCAATTGCATCTATGCATTTTGAGTATCTATGCAGCATGATTAAGGGCCATCCGAAACACGTCAGTGCAAGTGCTGACATAGGTCATACATGGGGCATCATATAAAACATGAATGTACTATGTAAGGAAAACTGCTCTGTTGACCTTAACTTTTTCTACTTATTGCTGAATTCAGGCCATGGCGGAGCCCCAGACAGCAGGTGGTCTCCATATATTGTGAGCTGGGTGTTCTTAAGGTGCATGCACACGGTCCGGAGGAGCTGCATGTTGGACCTGAGTGAAGCTGTGGGTGGCCGCAGGGAGACCCCAGCCGCCCTGTACTCACCATGTGCGGCGGGTTCTGGGGCGGCTTCTCCCTGCAGTCACCCGATGGAAGCCGCTTCCAACTCCGCAGCATGAAATGAACATGCGGAGGAGCGGACTCCCGGCAACCTGCACCGCAGCTCCAAAGACGCTACAGGCTGGTTACGCATAGTGAGGATGGGATTTCTTGAAATCCCATCCACTTTGCTAGTACTGTACGACGCAGCGCAAAGACGCTGCGTCCAAAACGCTGCGTATCCTGATCGTGAGGATGCACCCTTACAGGTGGGGGATGCTACTGAACATGGTGAATGTTGGGCACCAGGTAATAGACCCAAGGTACAAGCTCTATGTGCCACGTGCTCCATGTTAACTCGTTATCCAGTCATGTTGCCCTGACAAAAGTCACTGAAATAATGACTGATGACTCGGGATAATTTTGCAATCACTTCACATCCTGTGATATCGGGTCCCAAGACCCTCCCCCCCCAGTGGTCATATTCATATTTAGGCTGAGGTCACTTTCTTTCCTCCAAAATCTGCTCTCTTGGCAGTAAAAAGGCTCCTACAAAAACAAAGAATTGACAAGTTGCAGTTTTACATTATAGTCAGGGGAAAAAAAAAAAAAAAAAAAAAAAAAAGCAATCGTGCAGATTTCTGAAATCTCAGAGCTTTTGCTGGTGCCCTAAAAAGCAGAATTTGCATAAAAAAAATAAAGCATTGAAAAATTGCAGCAAAAACGCAGCGTGTGAACACAGAGCTTAAGGAAGATACGAATTGCAATTGCACCAACAGTTATGAGCAAATTGCTATATGTATGATTAGTGGGAAGCATGGTGGCTCAGTGGTTAGCACTGCAGCCTTGCAGCACTGGGGTCCTGGGTTTAAATCCCACCAAGGACAACATCTTCAAGGCGTTTGTATACTCTCCGTGTGTTTGTGTGGGTTTCTTCTAGTTCTCCAGTTTCCTCCCACACTCCAAAGACATAGTGATAGGGAATGTAAATTGTGAGCCCCAATGGGGACAGTGATGATGTATGTAAAGTTATGTGGAATTTATGGTGCTATATAAGTAAATAAATATTATTATAAAAGTGTGTGCAGCGGCCTCTGCAGCATTAATCCCATTATGACTGTTTTGCTGGCAGTTGCTGAGCCGGAGCCGTTTATACAAATTAGGCAGAGCTTTGTGTCAGCGTCACGCCCGATGTAGCAGAGCTAGTTATGCTAAACCAGTCAGGCTGTAGAGACTATATTTAGTGGTTAGTCCTGCTGCTTTCATGAAGATTATTCTTGTGCCTCCCTCGTGTGATTTACAGTCTGTGCAATCTTGAACTCTTTGGTCTGAGGTGGGTCTCTGAATCACAGAAACAATCATCTCCAACAGCAATTAAAAAGATAAGGACACCTTTGGCCCTTTTTTGTTTTTACTTATTGCATTTTGGGATTAAAATATTTTTGGCAATTGGGTTTCATTCAAAATTTAGCATAAATTAACCTAGAATGTTTTGGTAATCTTGTTTGGAGTCTGTAGCTCTCATCTGTCATTCACTGAACTCCTTTCTGCTCATTTATGACCACATTAAAGAAAACTGATTTATGACCACATCTAAGATCAGCTTATCTCAGCTGAGACTTAACCCTCTATACACATTAGGCTGAGGACACGGATATCATCTGGATTTTCTGACGGCCTGGTGTACAGGGTGCCCTGGACAGATGATTGTCGGGGGATATAAGGATGCATTCATGTCCGATTTCAGATCGTCTGTCACTTTGTTCTCCTGGGGTTTAGAACCATTGGCCAAATGTGTAGGGTTGTACATCTTGCCCACGTATGTACTGTATATTGTGGCGTGTGTATAGACTGTATATCGTGGAGCATGTAAGAACTGTATATCTTGGCCCATGTATGGACTGTATACCGTGGCCCACGTATGGACTGCAATGCCCGGGCTTTTAGGGCATTTCCTGGCCTGATCATACAGTCTCACACGAGGCATAAAGTTGAGGTCAGGAGACCCCCGATCAGTCCAGACATTGCAGGACAGAATAAGGCATACGTCCAATCTGAACCTGGACTTAGGGCACTTTCAGATTGCAATGTACATGGTGTACATAGTCCCAGCATGGCTTACATCCAAACCCACCACAAAACAGGATTTGGATGAATGCAACGATGGGGCCATTGACTTTAATGGTGCTGAAGGAGCCAACGTGTGCTGTGTCTTGTACCATTTTTGGGAGTAAATGTTTAATGTAAGCGGACACCCAAAAGCAGCCTGCTACATTTTGCGGGTGGTTTGGACGCAAGCCCTAACGGGACCACTGAACGCAATATAATAGTAGTCCCAGGCTGACACAGCACATGTAGACTCACCATAAGGGTGGAAACACACTATCCTACCTACATGCGAGTCTCTCAGAGGAGACTCAGATCAGTGGCCCTAAATGGCCTCTCCCTCTCTGGACGGGAGTGTCAGCTGCTTGTGTTTTTGTGCAGCATCACACTCCCCTCCAGTGAGGGAGAGGCCGTTCAGGGTCACCGATCTGAGTCTCCTCTGAGAGACTCGCATGCAAGTAGGATAGTGTCTTTCCACCCTAAACAAGCGAAAACTCTTCCCATCACCAAGGCCAATTATTGCATGATTGGGATAACTCCTTGGAAGCGTGGCCAGCCGTACCATGTATGGAAAGCCTTAGGATACCTTTACACGTCGCAACATTGCATGCAATTTCACTTGCAACTTAAGGCCCCGTCACACGTGTCAACCAAGGCTGCGATGTCGGAAGCAATGTGCGGGTGGCGCGCTCGCTTCTAACATCGCAGCCTTGGTGTCACACGGCAGGATGTTGCCGGTGACGCCGCAGCGATGCGGGCGGAGCCATCGCTCACTCGGCTGGGATCAGCCCAATGAGCGATTCGCAGCAATGCTGCGGTATAGCCTAATCGCTGGTTGCAGATTGACAGGTTTACTTTCATCCTCGTAAACCTGTCAACCTGCGACAAATCGCAGTTGCGTCGCGCTGTCACACAGCATGACGCACTTGCGATATCGCTAGCCACATCGCTGATGCGTCACTTTTCGGCAATGTCGCTAGCGACATTGACACGTGTGACAGGGCCTTTACTGGTTGCAGTGAAATCATGGACACATTGTTCTATTTTGTTGCCCTTACAAACACTCCACCAGAGCAAACTCGCTGACAATTTTCAGTTTACTCGTTCTGCAGTCAGCAATTTTCAGGAGACTTATACACCCGTGAAAGCTAAATGATGCCACATTGTTTATGAAACTCAATTGCAAAAAAGTGTTAGTTTGAAATGCATCTAATAAAAAAAAATAAATAAATAAAAATATTATAAGGCTCCACATCGATTAATGTGAATCAGAGGAAAAAAAATAAGTACACCATCCAAACCGCAGGGAGACAGGAGAGTCCAGAAGTATTTGGCTGCAGCCTATTCCCCTTTATTAATTAGAGGCTCAGAGGCAGAGAGGACTTCACCGGGCTCAGAAAGCTCATAGAAGTGAATGAGATGGGACCAGGCATGAGCAGCCACATCTGCACTCACAGAGACAAGTCGGGACCTTCCCTATGGATCAGGTGCTGCGGCTGAGCCGTCAATGTCGGGGATGGGAATCTCCCTATACCCGGACTCCACACACTGCAGTGAGGAGCGGTCAGACAAGTGGTTATTGTTCGTTGTCCCAGATAGAAATGTGCAGAGTAATCTGCAGCCGCGGTCACATGAAATCTTGTTTACTCGGATGACAGAAGAGGAGTCGAGTTCTCGGAGCATTCCTCCACTACACAACACAGAACTAATCCACGAAATTAGAAACATCAACAAAATCAGCACAAACGACATTACAGAAGTGTGAAGACACCAAGCAGACAAAGGCCGTCCTGTAAAGATGAGCGACAGGTTTATCCTTCAGTCCCAGCGCATTACATGTGGCCCTTCACCCCCTCGATGCATTGTGTGTGGCCCCGTTGCCCCCCTTCCCAACACATTGCTTCTGGCCCCATCATACCACCCACCCCCCCGTTGCATTATATGTGGCCCTGGTGCATGACATCCATCCCCATCGCCCCCATTATACAGCATCCAGCCCAAGTACCCCCGGTGTATAATATCCAACCCCACTGTCCCTGATGAATAATATCCATCTCCCCTCCATGCCATCCGCCTTTACTTCCATGTGACAATGGCCGGTATTGCAGGACTCACTGATACCACCACAGTTCTGTAATAGGAGCAAATGGTATAACAAGTCCATTCATGACATTTCTTCTCTCCTGAATCTATCCCATCACCTGTGAGTGATATTATTGAGAAGAGGAAGCAACAGCAGCAACTCAGCCATGAAGAGGAGACCCCATAATGTTACAGAGTGGGGGGCCGAGTGCTGAGGGGCAGAGGACAGAAAAGTCCCCATGGCTCTGCCAGACCTCGTCTGATAACATCAGCACAAGACTGCACCCGCCGGGAGCTTCATAGCCAAGCAGCTGCCGCCGTACATCACCAAGCACAATGGCGAGCGTCGGATTGTAAAGCCACCACCACTGGCCTCTGGAGGAGACGTGTGCTGTGCCGTGATGGATCACACTTCTCCATTTGTGTTGGATGGACGAGTCTGGGTTTGGTGACTGCAGGAGATCGGTACCTGCCCGATGCCATTTTGCACAGTTTGGAGGAAGAGGGATAATACACAGTGAAACACAAATCTGCACATCGTGCGCATGTGTATTAGGCGGCCGTCACACGCTACGATCTCGCTAGCGATATTGTAAGCGATCACGTGCACGCGCGATCGCTTACACTATCGCTCACATCGCTGGTGAGATGTCACACAGACAGACTCACCAGCGATGTGGACCAGCGAGATCGCTGGTAACTATGGTACACATCGGGTAACTAGGCGCCGCGCGGCGCTTAGTTACCCGACGTGTACCATAGTTACCATCTCCCAGCATCGTGACATCGTTCATCGCAAGATGTGAGGTACGGAGCTCAGATCTCGATCTTGCGATTTGAACACTTCTCGCTCGTCGTATCTTGCCGTCACACGCACAGACATCGTTCACGCGATGTTTAATCAGGCGCGTTCAAGCGATATCTTTCAAGATATCGTAGCGTGTGACGGCCGCCTTAGATTTATTTAGCCTAATCTGTTAGCCAACTTCTGTGTATGAGGCCACCTGAACATTCCCTGACTGCAGATATGATGGCGATGTACAATCACTTATATCGGATTATGGCATCCTTGATTCTTTTTCTCAGGGAAGATGAGCAGATGCCATAAGGCGTCCGTCAGCCACTTTCTCCCCAATGTAAATCCCTGCATGCGGAGCCGGGCGCACAGCAAATGACACAAGCTGCTGTCTGTCCTGCCGCCTCCTCTCTACCGTCCTACTCAGATTGGAGTGAAGTCAATGACTTTCGTTGCCCCTTATGGATCATCACTGATGACGGCTCTGGATTTCTGTTTTGTCCTATGAAGGGTTTCAGACTCGTCACGCTGACACGAAACTATTGCTGGTTTCAGTAATGTTTTTTTTAGACTAGAAAAGGGAAGGAACTCAAATACAAATTACAATAGATTTTTAGTAAATAATATAGAAGTTATGTGAATTGTGCTGCAACAAGCTGCAGCCCAGCAGGGCCGGCCTCAGGGGAGGGTCCAGGTGGCAGCACCGGCCTGGTGTCCCGGGCTCCCAGACCTTGTGATGCTCATCTTATACTTGTGCTCAAAACTGATGACAGACATGGGAGTTGCTGAGTTATTAAAACAAACGTTTAACACCCCCCATCCCCTCCCGGGTCCAGCACAGTCTCTCAACCGCTGCCCCGGTCTCTGGCTGCAGAGGTGATGTGACATAAACAGCGCTGCAGTCAATCACTGAGCTCAGCGGCTCTCCCTATGTGGATAGCACAAGATGCTGAAGTCAGTGACTGGCTGCAGACAGACAGACACCGGATGAGCAGCGGAGACTCAGGGCTAATCCGGGAGGGCGAGTAATACTCCAGGAGGACGGCAGCAATGCTCAGTGTCTGACAGATTTCATGGTGATGGATGAATACTCATGTCACCGATTGTACCAACCTGATGAGATGGAACCAGTAGACCATGTGCTCTGCGATGCTCTGCCGGGATCGGACTATGGTGATATAGAGGTAGACGGCCACTGCCACCGTCCAGAAGAAGGAGCTTGTGTTAGCGAAGGTGGAGAGGGCCCCCTGGGCCACACAGTCCCAAGTGGTGTCCCCGAAATCTCGCAGGACTCCATAGAAGTAAGAAGCAGCTGATAACAAGTCCGCCACCGACAGGAAGAGAAGCAGCTGGCGAGGACGACTCCGGAGCTCAGGCCAACGAATGTGGGTATAGATGATGAGCAACGACCCCAGGAAAGAGAGTGCACAGGACAAGAGGACGGTCACCTGCTCCGACAGGTACAGGGTCTGCGGGGAGGCATCCATCCAAGCCATCGGGGGATCCCCAAACCTGCCAAGAAAGAACAGCAGTTACTGGCAGCCCCATACATCACCGGCAACTCCGGGACCTGGATCCATATAACCCAGAGGTATCAATACAGACTAGAGGTGTCATCAGCACAGAGTGTCAGCACAAGGACACCGCAGAGCAAGACGAGGTCACCGGCACATCCGGTCTCCAGTGGCCGCAGACGTCCAGTGTGAGGAGAACAGGATTCACGTGGTACAAAGAAAGAACGTGGCTTACTGCCAAACAGGTGCGCGGCTCACCGACAATATAACAATCATGTAATTCACTGCCATCATTATATCCGGAGTTTATGTCACTGACACATAATGTAACAGGCACCTACTGCAGCTTACTGACCTACACCCCGCGGTGACCTGCCAGGCTAGAGGCCAACTACAAACTTCTATGAAAAGCAAATCAGTGCCATTTCCTTGGCGCAGAGAGGGGGCACAGCGCACACTGTGTGGACCGGGGGGGGGGGGGGACAGCGCAGAGAGGGGGCACAGCGCACACTGCGTGGACCGGGGGGGGGGGGGTTGGGCAGCGCAGAGAGGGGGCACAGCGCACACTGCGTGGGGGGGGGGGGGGGGGGGGGACAGCGCGAGAGGGGGCACAGCGCACACTGCGTGGACCGGGGGGGGGGGGGGGGGGGGGAGGGGGGAGGGGGGGGGGGGAGCGCAGAGAGGGGCACAGCGCACACTGCGTGGACCGGGGGGACGCGCGGGGGGGGCACAGGCACATGCGTGGACGGGGGGACAGCGCAGAGAGGGGGCACAGCGCACATGCGTGGACCGGGGGGGGACAGCGCAGAGAGGGGCACGCGACCTGGGTGGACGCGGGGGGGGGGGGGGGGGGGGGGACAGCGCAGAGAGGGGGCACAGCGCACATGCTGACGGGGGACGCGGGGGGGAGGGGGGGGTGGGGGCACAGCGCACAGAGGAGGGGGGCACAGCGCACACTGCGTGGACCGGGGGGGGGGGGGGGACAGCGCAGAGAGGGGGCACAGCGCACACTGCGTGGACCGGGGGGGGGGGGGGACACAGCGCAGAGAGGGGGCACAGCGCACACTGCGTGGACCGGGGGGGGGGGGGGGACACACAGCGCAGAGAGGGGGCACAGCGCACACTCGGCGGGACCGGGGGGGGGGGGGACACACAGCGCAGAGAGGGGGCACAGCGCACACTGCGTGGACCGCGGGGGGGGGGGGGGGGGGGGGGACAGCGGGACCACACGCTGACCGAGAGGGGGCACAGCGCAAAGGGGCAAGGACACCGGGCGGGGGGGGGGGGGGACAGCGCAGAGAGGGGGCACAGCGCACACTGTGTGGAGCGGGGGAACAGTCTGCATGTGAGCACCAAGGTCAGTAATAAAGAGACCTTAGGGTCAGCAGCCCCATGTAAGAGAGCAATGTGAAAATAAAGGACAACAACAAGACGAATAAAATGAAAACAATCCCACATAAACAACAAACAAAACTAACTCCAGGCCGCCCCGGGCACACAACATACTGCACACCGGACACTGCACACCGGACACTGCACACCGGACACTGCACACCGGACACTGCACACACACCGGACACTGCACACACACCGGACACCTCCAGGTCTCGTCTGTATGAAACATTCAGTAAAAAGAAAAGATTAACCGGATCCAGAAATACAAAGAAGAATGTGCGGATTATCCTGAAGAGATCACAGGTGTGAACACCGCCCGAGTACACAACCTGGAGGAGAAGAGCAGGAGACAGAGGAACCAGGAGACAATACATACATTGGATACAGTGTGATACACACATTGGATACAGTGTGATACACACATTGGATACAGTGCGATACACACATTGGATACAGTGTGATACACACATTGGATACAGTGCGATACACACATTGGATACAGTGCGATACACACATTGGATACAGTGCGATACACACATTAGATACCCAGCAGTCACCTACCCGCAGCCGCTCGTCTCTCCCCGGTGTCAGGATCTCGCTGCCAGCGGAGCACAGGGAGGAGCCTCTGCCCGGGACATCCGGAGACGGCAGGAAACGTCCGCAGAGCCGGGAGGAATGCGGGAGCCCGGGCTGAGCTCCGACACTGCGCTACACACTGTGGGAATGTGCACCTGTGTCCTGCCGCCAGAGGGCGCTGTGCTCATTTTATCCTGCCCCCAGAGGGCGCTGTGCTCATTTTATCCTGCCCCAGAGGGCGCTGTGCTGCTCCTGTTCCTGCCACTAGAGGGCACAGAGCACCTGGGTTCTGCCACCCGCATCCTGCTGCCAGAGGGCGCTGTGCTCCTGTGTCCTGCTGCCAGAGGGCGCTGTGCTCCTGCGTCCTGCTGCCAGAGGGCGCTGTGTTTTTGCATACTGCCACCAGAGGGCGCTGTGCTCCTGTGTCCTGCTGCCAGAGGGCGCTGTGCCCCTGTGTACTGCTGCCAGAGGGCGCTGTGCTCCTGTGTATTGCTGCCAGAGGGCGCTGTGCTCCTGTGTCCTGCTGCCAGAGGTTGCTGTGCTCTTGCGTCCTTCCACCAGAGGGCACTGTGCTCCTGTGTCCTGCTGCCAGAGGGCGCTGTGCTCCTGTGTCCTGCTGCCAGAGGTCGCTGTGCTCCTTTTATCCTGCCCCCAGAGGGCGCTGTGCTCATTTTATCCTGCCCCAGAGGTCACTGTGCTCCTTTTATCCTGCCCCCAGAGGGCGCTGTGCTGCTCCTGTTCCTGCCACTAGAGGGCACAGAGCACCTGGGTTCTGCCACCCGCATCCTGCTGCAAGAGGGCACTGTACTCTTGTGTCCTGCTGCCAGAGGGCGCTGTGCTCCTGCGTCCTGCTGCCAGAGGTTGCTGTGTTTTTGCATACTGCCGCCAGAGGGTGCTGTGCTCCTGTGTCCTGCTGCCAGAGGGCGCTGTGCTCCTGCGTCCTGCTGCCAGAGGGCGCTGTGTTTTTGCATACTGCCACCAAAGGGCGCTGTGCTCCTGTGGCCTGCGTAGTGCCACAGAGAGTGCTGTGCTCCTGCATCATGCCGCCAGAGGGCGCTGTGCCACTGCATTCTGCCACCAGAGGGTGCTGTGCTCCTGTTTCTGTCACTAGAGGGCGCTGTGCTACTGCTCCTGCCTCCAAAGGGCGCAGAGCTCCTGTGTTCTGCCACCAAAGGTTGCTGTGCTCCTGCTCCTTCTGCCAGTGGGTGCTGTGCTCCTTCTGTCCTGGCACAGGTAGGGGGGTGCTGTGCTGGGTTGTCTCCTGATCCCAAAGTTTATGAGTCCCTATATACTACTGAATATAGACATTTAAAATACTTTGTACATGTCAGAATTGGAGTTTTTTTTGGCAGGCATGTTACTATCGAGGTCACAAGGGGATGATGGGAGCCCGCTGACCCCAGAGCCTTCTTCGGCTGAAATGCATTGTTGTACTGACTCCCCTGCACTGCAATACACGCTGCCTGCCAAACTGAGGCCAGCCGCTGACGGCGGCGCACCAGGTATTGGTGTCACATGGCAGGCCCACCGATGTTAGCTGCCGGCCACAGCGCAGGCTGCAGGAGGACACCGCGCGATGTGGGAGCCGGGGAAGATCAGTAGAATGGTTTCAGGTTTTTTATGCATTAAAGACAGAACGGGAAACATAAAGTCATGGCCGAAAGTGCTGATACCCTTGAAATTGTTCCAGAAAGTGAAGTATTTTGTTCAAAAAATTATTACGTGTCATCATATACGGTTATTTCCTTTGTGTGTATTGGAACAACACAAAAAAATACAAAACAGAAAAAAAGGCAAATTGTACACAATTTCACTAAAAACCCCAAAATGCGCCTGACAAAAATGTTGGTTCCATTCCAAAATTGTGGGTAAACCACTTTGTTTCAAGAATGTGACGCTCGTTCACACTCCCCTGTGGCACATAACAGGTGTGGGCAATATGAAAATCACACCTGAAACCAGATAAAAAGGGGAGAAGTTCAGTCAATATTTGCATTGTATGTTTGTGTGTGCCACACAGGGTCAGCTTCAGCACCTGGGCAAATGCTGGGGCCCTAGACAGTTGGGGGGCCCACTCACCATTGGGGACACTGTCCTCTCCAGGGGGTCCAGGGCCTCAATCATAGTCACAGCTGTGTGAAACTATCGCTGCAGCAGCAGGGCCGACCGCATTTGAAATCTTCAGTCCTATGCTGCCAGACCGCCCTCCGCTCTTCTTCATTATTGCAAAGTTTGTACTGCACAGGCACTAAAGAGGCTGCCATGCGCAGTACAGACAGGAACTCACCTGAAGAAGGAAGTCAGCGCCAGGAGAGGATCCTCCAATCACTGCTGAGCGTGCTAGGACTGGATCTGAATCTCCTGTCATCAGAGGTGAAGCCACCCATGGCTGGGTGTTAGTAATCTGTGGGTCTGTCGTCCGCCTCCTGTTCCCGGCTCATACAGAGCACTATACTGTATATAAAGATCAACAATATATCCTGTATTACAGTAGGTCTGTATGTATATAGTGATAGTCTTTGTTCAATATAGTGCTGTGTATACACTATATATAGCCTGCAGTCTCTGTAAATAAATAAATATATATACAGTCCACCCAGCAGCCCATATATTATATATATAGTTATACAAGCCCACCCAGCAGCCTCTATATTAAAGTCATGAATCATGGTATATGTTAAAAGGGCCCCCAAGACAGTTTCTCCCAGGGCCCACAAAAACCTGGAGCCTGCACTGGTGCCACACTAAGCATGGAGAACAGAAAAGGAGAAGGAGAACCGTCTGAGACTTGAGAACTAAACGTGTTGAAAATGATCGACAATCTCAAGGTTACAAGTCCATCTCCAGAGATCTTGATGTTCCTTTGACCCATGGTGTACAACATAATCAAGAAGTTTACAACCATTGAACTATAGCTAATCTCCCTGGACATGGAGAAAATTTGATAGTTCCTGATAGTGGTGGCTAAGCCCCAATCAAGCTCCAAAGAAATTCAAGCTGTCCTGCAGGCTCAGGGGGCATCAGTGTCAGCGCAAATGAACCATCCACGTGTGAATTAATGAATTGCTGTGGAGGAGATCCAGGCGGACCTCACTGCTGACACAGAGGCATAGAAAAGCTAGACTGCAGTGTGTCAAAATGTACATAACTAAAATTCTTCTGGGAAAGCGTCTTGTAGACAGGTGAGACTAAAGGACCCATCACACACTAAGATATCGTTAGTACGTCACGGCTTTTTGGGTGGAGCAACGACGTCGTAACGACGTTGTTACATGTGACAAGTACAAACGATCAACGATAAGTCGGCTGATCGTTCATTGTAGGTTGGTGAACGAACCTTAAACCAAAAGATGATCGTCCGTCCAACCTGCAGCATCGGTGTGTGTGACACCTCGATAACGATGTCGTTTACGATTTTGCCTATTCAGAAGTGAAGGACGTAGACGATCAATGACGCAAGTATCGTTCGCTTGTCGCGGAATCGTTGCTGCGTCGTTGAAGCTATCTGTACGTGTGACACCTCAGCAGTGATCATTGAAAGTCGTTCAAGCGATCTCGGTGAAGTCAGATCATTGGTCAGATAGTTCGGACGTTGACGTGTGTGACGGGGCCTTAAGATAGAGCTTTGTGGTAACATCATTCTACTGTTTACCGGAAACAGAATCCTACAAAGCAAAGGACACAGGACCTACAGTCACATATGATGGAGGTTCAAAGATGTTTCGGGATTGTCCTGCTGCCTCTGCGTGAAACTAGTGTCAGAAAACTGGGTGTGCATCCTAGGTCATGGGTCTTCAGCAGGATAATGACCCCAAAACATCAAGAAGCCCCAGAAATGGAGGAAACAAAGTGCTGGAGAGATCTGAAGTGGCAGCAATGAGTCGGATCTAAATCCCATTGATCACCTGTGGCGAGATCTCAAAATTGCTGTTGGGAGAAGACGCCTCAATATGAGAGACGGGCAGATTATAAAAAGAGGAGAAACTCCAGGTGAGAAGAAGCTTGTGGATGTTATAGAAAGCGACTGATTGCAGTTATTTATGCCAAAGGGGGAAACCAAATATCAAGTTATGGGTGACAACAATTTTGTCCCGCTCAATTTTGGAGCTATTTTTGTGAAATTGTGTTCAATTTGTCTTTTTTCAGTTTTTTTGTGTTGTTCCAATGCAGGGGCGGACCGTTACCCCCGGGGTCCCTGGTGCAGGTGAGGAGGGGGGTGCTACAGGGCGACGGCGCGGCCCGGGGAGGGAGGAAGCTGCTGGCCGTCGGTGCCGCGGCACGGGGGGGGGGGGGGTGCGCTGGGATCCGCGGGCGCAGTGCTCTCCTACCTGGTGAGCCACGCTGGGCACTTGTAGGAGCCAGAGGGGCAGAGGAGAGGAGGGGCGGGATCAGGCAGGGGAAGCAGGAGGCTCTCTACTTCCCTTGCCTGATCCTCCTCTCCTTTGACAGCGGCTTGCGGGGTTCGGCTGGGGGCCCCCTCCAGGCTTGAAGGGGCCCCCTAGCCGGTCGGGGCCCTGGTGCAGTTGCACCAGCTGCACCAGTGTAGTTCTGCCCCTGTTCCAATGCACACCAAGGATGTGAATGTGTGATTGCAATAATTTTCTTCATTTTCTGGTACACCTCGGTCCACCAAACCACCGCACGACCAACCCTAGCCTCTCCTAATGTATCATCACCCGTCCCATCGTAGATTATGACAGCGTCCTCTCTCCTTCTGTACCTGTATGCCATATGCTGTCCATGTACCTTGTGCTTGTCTTTGTATACCCTTCCACATGTAAAGCGCCATGAAATTAATGGCGCTATAATATTAATAATAATATTGTTTTCTTGCATATTCTTGCATACCCAAAAGCCGCATTGATTGAGTAGAGAAACTCTGGATTTTAGGAGCAGAAGCACTGTTAGCACCAGTTTCTCAATGCAAAGTGAAGTGCAAAGTTATCATCTGAGCGATCCATATAGAGAACACAAAGATAAAGGTCAAATTACACTTCACATTATGACTGTGATATGATCCAAATTAATGACTTTATTTTGGGCTCATCCATAAATATAGGCACCAGATGTCAGTGGTGACACCGTGCTGCCTCCTCAGTCAAATGTGTACGATTTATATCATGGGACACAAGCAGCGGCCAAGTATCGAGGAAAAGAGTCCAAGACTTAATATTCTACTTTTTAGTAATACAGTATGGACAGGACTGTGGTCGCCAAATGCTCAATGTCCTAGAAAAACAAGAAATCCCTCTATTCGCCCTTAGAAAATGTGAATGTCACCACTATCAAGAACAATCCTACAGTACGAAGTTTACGTAGTTATACATGAGGCTCGCGTGCCGATATTAAAGGGGCTTTCCCAAAACTCCAAGCTGACCCCTGTCTAAAGGAGGGGGGAGAGTATGCCGGGGAAGGGTGGGGGATCCTGACCGTTTAGACCCCAAGTGATCCCAAGAATAAGAATCTGCAGTCTTGGATGGAGCAGAGATGCTCTTGTTCAGCCTCTGCTCCATTCATTGAAGTTGACTGCCAGAAATGGCTGAGCGTTGGACTTGGTTTTTCCAGCAGTGTCATAGACCATGAATGAAGTAGGGGTGAAACATGCACGTTTCCACTGGATGTAATCCCCTATGGCCTATCCTATGGTTGTCCACACTATTGAAGTCATCAAGTGCCATGGTTGCCTTTGCATAATCCACCATCTCCTCCATGTTATTTCATTGCATTTTTATTTATAAATCTTTGTACTTCATCAATTTTTTAACATCAATAAACAATTTATTTCTTATGAGTCCTTATGTAGTGCCATCATATTCTATACTGCTTTACAGACATCATCACTGTCCCCATTCGGGCTCATAATCTTAGGTCCCCATCAGTATGTTTTTGGAATTTGGGAAGAAACCGGAGAGCTCAGAGGAAACCCACACAAAGTCGAGGAGAACATACAAACTCTTTACAGATGGCGTCCCTGGTGGGCTTTGAACCCAGGACCCCAAAGAAACAGTGCCAGCCACTGAACCACCGTATAGTGCTAACCACTGAGCCACAGTGCTTACTGGTCATCATAATTACTTGGTTAGGATAGAATATTATCCTGGACCCATGGAAATTCTTTTGCAACATTGTGATCTTCTCACCGATTTGGGGAAAACAGAGATTTTTTAACTATTTAAAATGAAGTATTTCCCTTTGTGGAGGTGGAGCTGCCCCAAGTGTATATGTTGGGGTAAATAAGACCTGTCACTTGCTAAACGTATTGAGGTAAAAATCTTGTAAAAAGCCCTGAGCTCCCCTGATTCTGTCGCTCTTTTCCATTTTGTTCTGTGTCGCTCCATTGCAGCGATATTAAAATTTGTTGTTTTGGAGGGCAGTATGTGAAATCTCTGCTTGTAATCAAACTTCAGAGTCTTCTCTGGAGGCGTACAGTTTCACCAATACCTCCGAGATGCAGCCAATCCTAGCTCGGAGGCTGATCTAGCAGTATCTAATGCTGTTGAACTGTGATTGACAGCTTTTGGGAGGGGTGAAAGTGAACGCCTCTAGAGAAAACTCTACAGTTGGATTATAAGAAGAGATTTCACATACTGCACTCCAAAAGCAACAAATATTAATATCTCTGCAATGGAGCGATGCAGCACAAAACAAAAAAGTGCAGCAGAATTAGGAGAGCTCATGGAAGTTCTTTTTAAACAAGTGATGGGTCTCCTTTAAATTCTACCAGATCAATATCTGCATATAGTTTTTGCTTTTTGCCTTCAGATATGTTAGTTTTCTACTACACTCAAAAAGGCTATTGTTTAATTGGCTTACATGTGTGTTATGAAATGTAAATGATGCTATCAGGGGCACATCATTCGTAGTCATACTCAACCATGGAGCCTCAAGGGGGACAAAGTCTCCTTACAAACTGAGAAGACCCCTTTGTTATTAATGGCACATGGTAAGTGGGGGCGATGATACACATTGGCCATTACACTTTTGAGTTAGTGGATGAGTAATGTTTTGGGTGTTTTTTTTTCGCTTTTCAGAACGACTGTTCCTAATTATGTTGTTAAGATATGGCTGCAAACAAATCTATTTTATTGTGTTACACGAGTCCGTGAAACAGGCATGAAGCCTTCCTCACCCCTCCAGCCCTGGAAACCGGAAAGTAATGTCCAGTGTGGGGATGACTCACAAACCTCACATCATTCCTCTATAAAGGAAAGTGATGGTCTTCATTAAATGCAGGAAATATTTGGAAGCGCACACAGTTTATGTGGATGATGTAAAGGACTTTGTTGGTGGCGTCTACTGGAAGAGGAAGACCTATTCATGTATCCGGAATGTATTCAATGTTTATCCTGTGGTTATCGGAGGATAGTTATTATAATGCATAGCTGGAAAGAGCACAATTCATGGTTCCAAAATGTTGCATTTGTTAAGGGTCTATTCCATTTTACATTGAACAAACAGCATTGGGATGGAAGTTGATCCAGTTCCCGAAAACAGCATGGCAGCATCTTGACCACCCAGGGCATAATCCATCCGGTCAAACCGAAGATCTGTTGACCCTATTTTTGATGTTTTTAAGGTGGATGCAGCTTACTCAACCTGATGCATGTCTGAACTTGTCTCAACATGACCTATGTATCATCTGAACATTATTTCTAGATGCTGAAACATCCACATACATACTTTTACTGGACAGAGCCAGCCCAACCCAAGCTCTGTCTGGACATGTCTGTAAATATACCCTAAACGACACTTTCTGGGGCTGTTCCTTAAAAGCAGAGTATCTGTATGCAGTGTATCGAGTATCAGTATGTCAACCTTTCTGAAAAAAGAGCTTATCTGGATGTGAGGGTTGTAAATGAGGATGATTGCCTAAGGTCTCACATGTCTATATTGCATCATTTTCTAACTTTCACCAACCCAACCCCAATTGAGCCAGGACGCCTGGGTGCAATGAGTGAAAGTCTGGCGACCGGTGAGATGGCAAAGCTCTGAGTATAGTGAACTGAGCTTGCTGCCTATGCAGAGGGCAGTAGCCAATGAAAGACTCATCATAGCTGTTGCACTCTGCATAGTATTGAACTGTGCTCTGCGGTACTCACCTGTAGCTCTCTGCTTCTCCTCACTTGTAATTTTGAGAGAAGAGGCAGAGACCCACCTGGGCAAGTCGTAAAAAATGTAAAAATGCTTCTCTTGTAAAAAAAAAAAAAAAAAAAGATAGAATTCCATTAATCTTTTTCTAACCCTAATCAGGGTTGGGGTAATAAAATACTCGCATAAAAATGTAATAAAAAATGTCACAACAAGGTACAACTTCTCATTTACCGTATTTACATTTTTTGTTAGATTTCAGTAAACAGAAAAAACTAAAGAGCCAAAAGACAGCATAATGTAGAGACAGAGACCCTGATTCCAGCCATGTGTCACTTACTGAGCTGCTTGCTGCAGTTTTGATAAAATCACTTTCTTCAGACCTCATTCAATCATACGTTTCACAGTTATATTATTAAGAAAGGAATCAAAGCATTTCTGCTATAAAAAAAATACTGCTTCACACCAGCACTAAAAGTGTGTAAAAAAAGGAAAAAATGCAGCAAGCAAAAAATGCTGCAAAAATCAGAGCAGATTGGTATTGTGAATTTGGTGCAGTGTTTTGGGGTTGTCTGGGCTTTTTATAAAAGTGTATATTTAGACTGCAAAATGCTGACAGTTTGTAATTTACTCCCTGTCAGCATTTTGCAGGGTTACCTAGATATCCCCTTTCTGTGCCCAGAGGCCACCGACCAAAGGTGTATTTGTTTTGGAGCTTGGGCATAATATCACAACTGGGCATTTACACCCAGTCTCCTACAAGCATGCCCCAGACTTCAACAAGCCCTCCCCACATAGCAACAAACCCTCCCCAGTCCAAAGCATGCCAGCCTCCTTCTCCCCCCAAGTCTCCAGCATGCTCAGTCACTCTGGACTCCATTCCCCTATGTAAACGGTGATAGAACGGCAGTGGTAAGCTACTTCTCTGAAACACTGTGCCGAATCCGCAGCTGTGTGAAGATGACCGCTCTCAGTGCTGCGGTGTGTGCACGCACCTCCTCCAACTGTGCACGCGCTGATGTGAACCTCATAGGCGCCCCATCCCTTCTGGGAAGCAGAATGAATGAACTGCTTACTGCACAGAGGGGACGGGGGGGGGGGGGGCGGGCTGTGAGGCTCAGTGCACTTCAGATCACATCAACTCAAGCACAGGTGGAGGAAGTGAGTGCACACACAGCAGCACTTAGAGCGGTCATCTACTTCACACAGCTGTGGATTCGGCACAGTGTTTCAGAGAAGGAGCTTACCACACAGTGCAATGTAGCTCTACCACAGTTTACAGAGGGGAATGGAGTCTAGAGTGGCCGAGCATGCTGGAGACTGGGGGAGGGGAATCGGCATGCTTGGGACTGGGGAGGGCTTGTTGAAGTCTGGGGCATGCTTGTAGAAGACTTGGTGTAAATAACCAGTTGTGACATTATGCCCAAGGTCCAAAACAAATATGCCTCTGGTCGATGGCCTCCACACATGCAAAAAGGTTATATCTAGGTAACCTTGCAAAATGCTTATAGGGTGTTGTGGCACCCCTGCGTACAGAGTGGCCACAAGAGGGAACTGCAGTCAAGCAGAGGGTAGTCAGCTAACACAAAAGCACCCCAAAACACACCCACAGAATACAACACCAAACCTGGAGCCCGGGACTCTAGGCGGGCAAGGAGTGGTAGGGTTTAGAGGGAAGTGGGTGGGACATAGTCAAGGTGACAGCACTGGGATAAAAGGAAAAAACCAGGAAGTAGCAGTAGTAGGCCAGAGGGTGCCGAGCAGTAAAGACCAGGACTAGGCCAGTACAGCTGGGCCAGAGAGGAAAACGGCAGCATTGCCAGGGAAAGACTTTGAAGTGGAGAATCCCTTTTGGTGCAGAAGTCGCACGGGTAGGAAAGAGCCTGGTGGTTCCCTAGTGCAGCAGGGACACCGGAGGCGAGGCCAATACCAGAGCGCTGGCTCTGAAGAGAGTGGAGATTCAAGCCCAGTTCACAGACATCCCAGCGGGGAGGTGCAGATTCCATGTCTGATTTCCTAACTCTATGAGACACAGCAGCGTTCAAGGGCTCAAAAACACTAATCCCAGTGATAGGGTCACAGTGAAAGGACCCATGCTGCCTGTCATACGGCACACAGGAACTGGAGAAAGAAGGGCCTGAAAGGAGTCAGAAAGAGGGGATATGACTGGAAGGAAGGCTTGACTGCAGGAGGGGTACCGGCAAAGAGTAAACTGTGTGTGAAATGTACTGAGAAGTTGTGAAGAATTCAAGTAAAACCCGATGAACCCTGCCAGAGTCTCCAGTGTTTGCTTCCATGCATGTTAAACTGTTATTTTACCCTGTCAGGAGCAGCTTAACCCACGGCGGGCTCATCCATCCGGCTGCAGCACCATCCTCCTGGCAGAAGCAAGCAGCAGCGGTGGTCCCCATCGTCCACAACCCATGGGTGGTGTCACGACTATCCCTGTAAATAACCCCTTTACTTGTGGGCTCGGGACGCGGTCTGGACCAAGACAGCCGTGATAACTCCTGTGATATCCCGGTATGGCACCGAGTACCCCGTGCCAGTGGGCTCCACAGTGTAAATTACAAACTGTCAGCATTCTGCTGCCTAGATACACACAGAGATTCTATAAAAAGCTTGGACAACCCCTTTAAAAGTAATTTATTAAATACTCAATTTTATCGGTCGGTCTAATAAACCCTGTAGACTTTATAATTGCTTTTCTTTTCTATTATACCTATATGCAATAATATATGCAGAGACTTAACTTGAAGCTCATGGGCCTCGATGCGAAAGCTCCAACGGGGCCCCCAATTATTACAAATCTTTAACAGCAATAGTCTTTTTCTATAGGCCACAGGGACTTTTGAGGCCCCCTAGGCTCCGGGGCCCGAGTGCGATCGCAACCCCTGCACCTGTTGTAGTTACGCCCCTGAATATATGCAACAATAACATAATTAATAATAAACAATACAGTCAATGGTGAATTGGTCTTTGTGAATCTTCTGTCTTGCTGTTATACACCCTTGTTATTGGGAGTTAGCAGAACACATACCAAGCCAAGAACCGCCGCATACTCTTCCCACCTGTCGCTCCATCACTTCACTGCTGGTGACAAGTTATTAGTGGCTACAAATAACAAGGGATGTGGCGGAGTTTCTGTGACACACCTCACTGCTCCGGTTTCTGGAATGTACATATGTATCAACATAGTATAGAAGATTATAGTGCTGGGTAACCCTATAAACCTGGGAGTAACTACCAGAGCATAGGGGATATAAAGGGCAGGAGAAGGCAGCCTAATACAGATCACTGGAAGGGAAGGAAAATTATACAGGTGGCCAGTGGTGTAACCTGAAGCTCATGGGCCCCGATGCGAAAGCTCCAACGGGGCCCCCAATTATTGCATATCTTTAATAGCAATAGTCTTTTTCTATTGTTCAAAGGGACTTTTAGGGCCCCTGGACTCCAGGACCCGGGTGCGATTGCAACTCCTGCACCTGCTGTAGTTACGCCCCTGCAGGTTCCAGTGAAGACACATTTCATCCTCCATCATCTTTAGCTAAAGCACTATGTACCCTAGATGTAATGTGGAGGAGTGGATGTGTCCATTGCTGCCAATATTTTTATTAATGTGATGGTGAAAGATCACACAGAGCATTATCAGAAAACCTTGTCTTGATCCCAAAAACAAAATGAGTTCACACATCCTGTAATCATCCGTCAGATTGGATCCAGTATAATCCATTGTGTAAACACAACTTTTTATCCGCAGGATCCATTTTCTTAACATTGGAGTCTATGGAAAATGTATCTGTTACCCGATGGAATGAAATGGAAGATAAATAGTGATCAGTTACCGGATCCGTTCTCCATAGACTCCAATGTTAAAAAAAACGGATTCTGCAGAAATCAATTTTTTTCAAAACGGACAAAAAGTGGTTTTTGCACAATGAATTATACTTGATCCGATCTAACGAATGATTACTGGATATGTGACCTCAGCCTTAGGCCGGCTTCATACCACGGTTTTTTGTGTCCAGGTCTGTCTGGTGTGAACCGGACAGACCCGGTTCAGAATTTGACCCTCATGGATCCCTATGGGTTCGGATGGCTGCTATTTGCCTTCCGGTGTTGTGATTTTCCAGGAGGATCTGGTTTTGTCTGAATTTTGCATCGGACGCAAAACAGGAGTCTGCAGCATTTTTTGTGTCCGATGCAAAAATCGGATAAAACCGGATCCTCCCGGAACCTCCTGGATACGGCGCCCATATCATGGGAGTCTATAGGCGCCGGATCGCCCCAGATCCGACAAAAAAAAATTGGACTGGTTCGTGGATCCATGGTACTGAAGAGCGGCGGCTGTTAAAAGCAGCTGTGCTCATTTCAGCACCCCGGCCAGCTCCCTTGTTACGTGTCAGGTAGAAGCGCTGATGTGTGAAACGGCAGTAGTCACGGTGGCTTCCAGCTGCTCCCTCTCATCCTGCTCCTTCACCTGCATGTTAAGTTCTTAATTTTATTACAATAAAGATGTTTTTATTCCGGATGGGTGCCAGTCTTCCTACTGGACTGGTCGCAACGTTTCTGCACCTGGGACCTTTGGTGTGCACCTCCAGATTTCCCTTCGGACTTAGCTCCCAGTGGAATCCAATGCATGGTATGTCCACACTTTTCCTTTCACTATTTCCATGATGGTGGTGCAATTATATGCCTGAATCTCTTGTCGGTATTTAACTTTGAATGTTTGTTGAGCGAAACGTAACTACAAACCATCAATTTATAACTTATATAGTCTGGAAGGATGTTGGCTGTGTTCAAACTTTTCATCTCACATTTGCCGGTCCACAAAATGTTGTTCCGTGAAATATTGCCAGAAAGATCTGGTACAGTTATAATGTATATCTTTATGTGTGCGGTGTGTTTGTAAACATCACTTACCATCACCTATGATATATGGGGCAAAGCAATAGTCATCTCTGCAACATTTTCATGGTACGTTTGGTGAAAATCAAAGATGTCTGCCTTAAAGCATAAGCACCGTTTATATTTTTATTACATAATAATGTAGAGCAAGTGATTATAATAAACTTTAAAATAAACTTTGTAAGTGAAATCTGGAAGAAAACCTTTCAACAACCTTCCAGAAGATGTCCCCACTAGGCTGTGTCTAAACCAGATATACAGTGGGCATGGGAAGTATTCAGACCTCTTTAAATTTATCATTCTTTGTTTTATTGCAGTAATTTGTTAAATTCAAAAAAGTTCATTTTTCTCTCATTAATGTGCAGTCTGCACCCCATCTAGACTGAAAAAAAAACAGAAATGTAGACATTTTTGAAAATGTATTAAAAATTTAAATCACGGTCACAATTATTCAGACCCTTTGCTCAGACATTCAGGAATCACACTGTCCATGTGATATGCGAGTCTCTCGGACGAGTGTCGGATCATTAACCCTGAATAGCCTCCCCCTTCTGGACGGGGAGTGAGGAGCTGCATAGAAATACAAGCAGCTGACGCTCCTGTCCTGACAGTGAGAGGCCGTTCCAGGTGACTGATCCGAAACTCATCCAATTGCCTCGCATATCACACAGATAGTATGAATCCATCCTAAGTCACATGCTGTCCATTTCCTTGCGATCCTCCTGGAGATTGTTCTACTCCTTCATTGGAGTCCAGCTGTGTTTAACTAAACCGGTAGGACTTGATTTGGAAAGGCAGACACCTGTCTATATAAGACTTCACAGCTCACAGTGAATGGCAATCTAAATAAGAATCATGAGGTCAAAGGAACTGCCCGAGGAGCTCAGAGACAGAATTGTGGCAAGACAGAGAACTGGCCAAGGAAACAAAAGACTTTCTGAAGTACTCAGGGTTCCTAAGAGCACAGTGGCCTCCATAATCCTTAAATGGAAGAAGTTTGGGACAACTTCCTAGACCTAGCTGTCCGGCCAAACTGAGCAATTGTGTGAGAAGAGCCGAGGTGGGAGAGGTAAAGAAGAACCCCAAGATTAATGTGGCTGAGCTCCAGAGATGCAGTAGGGAGATGGGAGAAAGTTACACAAAGTTAACTATCACTGCAGCCCTCCACCAGTCGGGCGTTTATGGCAGAGAGGCCTAACAGAAGCCTCTCCTCAGTGCAAGACATATGAAAGTCCACATAGAGTTTGATAAGAAAAAACACATAGAGGACTCCCTGACAATGAGAAATAAGATTCTCTGGTCTGAGGAGACGCAGATAGAGTTTTTTGGTGATAATTCTAAGCGATATGTGTGGAGAAAACCAGGCACTGCTCATCACCTGCCCAATACAATCCCAACAGTGAAATATGGTGGCAGCACCATGATATGGGGTGTTTTTCAGCTGCAGGGACAGGACAACTGGTTGAAATTGAAGGAAACATGAATGCGGCCAACTACAGAGATATCCAGGATGGAAACCTCTTACAGAGCTCTGGACCTCATACTTGGCCAAAGGTTCACCCTCCAAAAATTCAGCGACCCTAAGCACACAGCTAAAATAACATAGGAGTGGCTGCAGAACAACTCAGTGACTATTCTTGACTGGGCCAGCCAGAGCCCTGACCTAAACCCAGTTGAGCATCTCTGGAGAGACCTGAAAATGGCTATCCACCAATGTTCACCATCCAACCTGACGGGACTGGAGAGGATCTGCAAGGAAGAATGGTAGAGGATCCCCAAATCCAGGTGTGAAAAACTTGTTGCATCATTCCCAAGAAGACTCATGGCTGAACTAGCTCAAAAGGTGCAAATACTCAATACTGAGCAAAGGGTCTGAATACTTATGACCATGAGAGATTTCAGTTTTTCTTTTTAAATAAATTTGCAAACATATCTACATTTGGTTTTTTTCAGTCAAAATGGGGCATAGTGTACATTGATGAGAGAAAAAATGAACTTTTTTTTAAATTTACCAAAAGGCTGCAATGAAACAAAAAGAGAAAAATGTAAAGGGGTCTGAATACTTTTCATACCCACTGTATGCTGGTTGTCAGGGATATCCATCTTCAGCCCCACACCATATAAGGGGATGGGGGGCAGGGCCTACAGTGTTAACAGCTGGTCAGAGTCTTGGGCTACCTCAGACAGGGATAGTGTGAGCTCAGGCTGTCAGTACACATCTCCTAAGGGTGGAAACACACTATCCTACTTACTTGTGAGCCTCTCTGACGAGACTCGGATCAGTGACCCTGAACAGCCTCTCCCTCTCTGGACGGGAGTGTCAGCTGCTTGTGTTTTTGTGCAGCATCACACTCCTGTCCAGAGAGGGAGAGGCCGTTCAAGTCTCGTCGGAGAGGTTCACATGTAAGTAGGATAGTGTGTTTCCAGCCTAAGAGATCTTATCTGACTCCTCAATTCACATCGCTCCGCTCCGTGCAATCAGCTGACAACACAGAGCAAAGCCGATGTAAATGGAGAGGTGTGCAAGAAAATGAGAATGTACTCAAAGCTTTTCTTTAAATGCATTATAAATCCCCACTTACTACACAGACTTTACTAGAACAAAATAAGCCAGAACATTTCAAAATAAAAACTTTATTTCTTCAGTTATAGAAGTTATGTTTTATTATATCATAGAAGTTTCACAAACCTCGAATGTATGGTGTGCAGACATGGGCGTTCATTGCAAATTGTATCCAGTTGAGACTGTGTTCAGACGAACATATGAAAACCATTTTTTTGTCTTTAAAAAGCTGACATATTAAGAAATACATTGTTACGTATTTCCATTTTTCATATCCATATTACCACTGTGTGTCCGCATGCCATCCCATCCGTATGTCCATTGATTAATTCTCTGTGCCATCCATATCTCTTTACTGAACATCCGTATAGTATACGTGTGTTATACATGAACAATTTTATATATAATAAAGGACAAATACAGTTTCCTATGTTAATAATTGTAATGTATCTGTGGAAAACACACAATATTTGGATGGTAACCCGTATGTTACAGTAGGAAAAGGGTAGGGAAAGGCAGCTCACCGGTATGATTCCGTTCTGTCACGTCCTGGAGTTATAATCCGCACGGAAACCGCCCTGGTATCGGGCACGATAATCAGAATAAGAAAAAAGATCCAGCGGAGAATTTCCGGAATGCTTATTTATTCGCTATACAAAACCTCCATAAAACAGCGGGGTGTGCATCAAGCCAACATGTTGGCTTGATGCACACCCCGCTGTTCTATGGAGGTTTTGTATAGCGAATAAATAAGCATTCCGGAAATTCTCCGCTGGATCTTTTTCCTTATTCTGTAACCCGTATGTCATCCATTTTTTTGCACACCAATTGACATAAAATGGAATACGGAATACGGAATATGGATCAAAATAGCACATGATCAATTTTTTTTATGTTAAATATGAGTCATGTAAAAAATGTCATAGAAATTTCCAATTGACTTGCATTGATCCGTGTGTTGTCCCATATGCTACCCGGACAGCAAATAGATATTTCATACGGTCGTCTAATCCAGCCCTATGGAGGAGATGGTTTATTGTCTTCACTGTATCTTTCGCCGGCTCCTCTTCCTCTCCTCTTCCCCTCACGGTTGGGGTTCCTCAGGGTTTGGTCCTAGGTCCCCTTCTCTTCTCTCTATACACTGCCCCTATTGAATACCAGAGCTTGTCTGCTGTCTCTAACATCATGTCCTCTCTACTGAACGTCTCGTGTTTCCTCCCTCTACTAATCCTCCTAACCCCAATATCACCTCTTCCGTGTGAGGTTCTATCATTTCTCCCCAGAAGCACGCCCACTGTCTTGGGGTTATATTTGACTCCGATCTCTCTTTCACATCCCACATTCAGTCACTCATGTCACCTGCACCTCAAAAAATATCTCTACAATTTGACCTTTTATTACCGTTGACTCTGCAAAAACTTTGTTTTCAAATGATTTTTATTGAATTTACTATGCAAAACAGGTAACTCACGAATGCATTACTGAGCGTATTAATTAAAGAATAGAGTATACAACTCGATAATAGTAATACTAATAATAATAATAGTAATGACTCTGCAAAAACTTTGTTGCTCTTATTCATTCTTGTCTGGATTACTGCAATCCTCTACTAATCGGCATCCCTCTTACTAAACTCTCTCCTTTCCATCCTGAATGCAGCAGCCAGGATCATATTCCTTTCCAACCGCTTCAACAATGTCTCTATCCTGTGCCAGTCATTGCACTCGTTGCCAATCCGCTATAGAGTCCAATATAAAATTATCATTCTCACCCACAAAGCCATCCACAGTTCTGCACCGGCCTACATCTCCTCCCATATCTCTGTCACCCTACCCATCCTCTCCACAGTTCTGCACCTCCCTTCATCTCCTTCCTCATCTATCACCCTACCTGTCCTCTCCACAGTTCTGCACAACCCTTCATCTCCTTCCTTATCTCTATCACCCTACCCGTCCTCTCCACAGTTCTGCACTGCCCTTCATCTTCTTCATCTCTATCACCCTACCCATCCTCTCCACAGTTCTGCACAACCCTTCATCTCCTTCCTTATCTCTATCACCCTACCCGTCCTCTCCACAGTTCTGCACCACCCTTCATCTCCTTCCTCATCTATTACCCTACCCGTTCCTCTCCACAGTTCTGCACCACCCTACATCTCCACCCTCATCTCTGTTAATCACTCTACAAGTGCACTCCGTTCCGCAAGTAACCGAAGACTGACATCATCTGCAATCCGAAACTCCCACTCACGTCTCCAAGACTTCTCTCGAGTTGCACCAATTCTCTGGAACATTTACCTACCAAGGACAATTCAATTAATTCCCAATATACAGTTTTAAGTGAGCCCTAAGAATGAATTTCTTTATACTGGTCTATCACCTCACCCATCTAACTATTCCCACTCTGCTCTCTCCAAATCTGGCCTCTGGTGTCATCTGTTTACACCTTAGACTTCTGTATAGAACTTTATTTTTGTCAAGTTGTTGGTGTTTTTCCCATTTTTATTGGTTCCTTTTGGGGTCTGCAGATGTTTTCAAGTGATTCATCAATTGTGACTTCTTAAAAATGTTGCAACATTTGACGTATATGTTCCCCAGCCCCCCCCACCCCCGTAATGATTTTGTGTCTGTTTGAAATTTTTCCGCCCAAATTTTTGCAATATTTTAGCAAGACCGCAAAAAAGGTGCAAAGTAAAAGGCAAAAATGGAGCAATTTTTGTTTTCCATAAAATGAATAACAAAAAAGGAACTTAGGAAGTTTTAAAGAACTTGCAAAAAGACAAAAAACATCAACTAACGACAGTAACAAAAAGAAACGTGACTTGGAAAGAATCGGGTAAAATACAAGCTTTATCACCCTCCATCGTCTTGTATTGTAGATTCATGTTTCATGTAAGAGTTATATAAAGATAATGCAAACAATTCAGTCCTTAATTAATAATTCTTTATTATTTTAAAGTGACAGTAGCTCATTAAATATTATGGTACCTCTTTTTAACAAGTCATTGTACAATAAATGTCTCTGTAGAAGTCGTGTGCAATAACTATAACCAAGACTGAATTGTATCACCCTTTGGGGAAAACACTGAAGTTGTCCATGAGTTTTGGCAACGCTGCAGTTTCACCCAAATATATTAAAACATTAATGTAAAGGTCCCATTTAATGATGGCAAGCAAAAATAATGACGAGGAATTCATAGTCAGACGTCGTATTGAAAAAAAACACCTTTTATTGTGCAGTGAATAGGTCATATGTGCAGAATTTATAAAACTTTTTTTTAATGTAAATTACCACTTTGAATTTCTCACCAGATGTTGGTAACAACCAATCCAATACAAATGCTTTTTGTTGAGCAATGGAGTCTTGCATGGTGAGCGTGCATACAGGAGCGTGCATAGAGGCCAAGGAAGATGAGGGCATTACTTATTGTTTTCTTTGAAGGAATTGTATCTGCTGATTCCAGGTCTTTCTGTAGTTCTCCACAAGTGGTTCTTGGCTCTTGGACAACTCCTCTGTCTGATATATTGAGGTGAACACTGGTTGTGGCTGGTTTATGGCGAAATTATGTGCTCTCCACTTCCGCGTTATGACCCCAACAGTGCTGACTGCAACTTTCAGTAGAATAGAAATTGCAATGTAACCAATGCCATCAGTAAGTTTTGCAACAATAAGGTTACAAAGGTCTTGAGACAGCTCCTGGTTTTACCCATCGTGGGATGTTTCTTGTGTGGTACCTTGGTGATCAGACACCTTTTTATAGGCCATCTGTTGAACCAGCTGATATTATTTTTCACTAAGTGGCAGAATTGCTTTTTATTTACTGATAGACTTCAGAAGGTGTCATGACTTTCCATGGCTTTTTGCACCTCCCCTTCTTCATGTGTCCAATACTTTTTCCCTGTGTCATTTCTCATTAGTACACAAAACGTAATTTCTGGACATCTTTGGTTTGCCTATGTGGATTAGATGGGTTGTTGCCGACATCTGGTGAGAATTTATGTCAATAACACCTTTAGAAATATATTGGTGACATATTCAATATTATTTCACCCGCTGTATACACACACATGTATACTGCCCATGAGGATAATAAATTGATGACTATACATTCTAATAGATGTGTATATGTATTTATCCAAACGTTACCTGTCGGGTGGGATCCTTTCATGTGTTGCATGATGTTTTGCACCGCACCGCCAGCACTTCTAACCTCACTGCTGCAGAACTTCTTTTCGTCTAAAATGTGCAGAACTTCTAGGGCGGTATATTTGCTGATTGCTAATTCGACGTCACAACAACCAGCTAAGACACTGCCAAAGAAACACTCACAGAAAGAACCAAACCTGGACGTCGGCCAGCGCTTGTGGTCCTTTCCTAAATAGAAAAAAATAGGAATACTCAAAGCCTGTGTGTGACCTTCTCCTGGCGACCAGAAGTGATTCACATTGCATTGTGGTTTACAATTATAGAATTAATGATTGATTATAGTGAAAAAAATGCTCGGCAGAGGAGACAAACACCGGATAATGGAGAAAATCTGTTATATTGAATCACTGCAATGATTTGGTTAAGGGAAAAAACAAGACTAAATAATAGAGTGACACATACAGAAAACTGTCGGAGGGCAAAGGTGAATCTGCAACTAAAATGACTGGATGCAAATAGGAAATCTGCAACGTTACTGATCTACCATGTGACACTGATCCAGTAAGGAAAAAAAACGGATCCATTACAAATGTAAGAAGAACGGAGGTGAAATAGTGATCAGTTACCGGATCCATTCTCCATAGACTCCAATGTTAAAAGAACGGGTCCTGCAAAAGTCAATTTTTTCAAATACTAACAAAAAAGTTGTGTTTGCACAATGGATTCTACTGGATCCGATCTAACGGATGATTACCGGACAGGTGGATTTAGTCTACAGTATATGCAGGTGCATCTCAATGAATTAGAATATCGTTCAAAAGTTTTATTTGAGTAATTCAATACAAAAAGTGAAACACATATATTATATAGAGTCATTACACACAAAGTGATCTATTTCAAGTGTTTCTTTCTGTTAATGTTGATGATTATTGTTTACAGCCTATGAAAACCTCATGGAATACAGCAGCGCGGTGTTTAACCCTTCATCCTCCCTACTCTATAGGCACCACGCTGGGACTGTAGCAGCCGTGATCTGCTTTTATAGTGGTTGTGACTCTCACAACCACACAAGGTGAAGCCTCTGATGCCAATTTAGGTCATATTTTAGAGATAATGACCTTCGGGTTTTCATTGGCTGTAAGCCATAATCATCAACATTAACAGAAATAAACACTTGAAATAGATCCCTCTGTAATGACTCTATAATATATACATTTTATGTATTGAATGTAACTTTTTGATGATATCCTAATTCATTGAGACGCACCTGTATGTTTACAGAACATCTTGTATAGATTGTTGAAGCAGATCACCTTCAAAATCCATGTAAAAAAAAAAAAAACGTAGGTTTTTTTTTTTATAAGAAACTTTTAATATGGTTTTTTTATGCATGAAAAACAAAGGCTATTACCAGAAAACTACAGCAGAAATTTACCCTGTACACAGATTAATTATTAAAACTTTCCTGCAGTGAAAATTAATGTGATTTTAGTCAATGATAATATTTATCAATAGTTTGAAATTCCTTTATAAGGCAAGGTAATCCTATAAGACAATGCCAATGATTGATTTTCTAGATCTGCAGATCTACTGTAACTGACATTATTGTTCCTATGTTTGGTGTTGTTGATCAGATCAGTCATGATTACTTATCGCTCAGCTTTCCACCCTCATACTCACCTGTTGTTTCCTAATGCAGTTTCTGTACATGGGTTTATAGACCGGCCTTGAGCTAATTTATAGTTATGTTGTGCAATACTAATCTGTGGTTGTCACTAAACACTGACTGCAGAAATACAATGCCTATCCTATGCTGTTAAAGGAATCCGGAACAAGACACTTGACTTCCATTATATCTGAATGCTGAAAAGTCAGATGGAGATTTACAGAGGATATTTCCCTTGTAAAGGAAAAAAATCCCCGAGTTCCCTTGATTCTGACGCTTTTTTCTGTTTTGTGCTGCGTCGCTCTATTGCAGAGATATTTGCGTTTGCTGTTTCGGAGTGGAGTATGTGAAATCTCTGTTAGTAGTCCAACTAGGGATTGCTTGCTCAACAAAGTTGAATTTGCTACCTTGTAAAAATCTCCATGATCCCTTGATTTTGATGCTTTTTTCCGCTTTGCGCTGCCTTGCTCTATTGCAGAGATATTTATATTTGTTGCTTTTAGAGCGCAATATGTTAAATCTCTTGTTTGTAGTCCGAACCGGGCATTTCTTTCCCGTCTTCTCTGGGGTCGTGTGTCTTTATATTTCCCTCCTAAACACCGCCACTCACAGTTTGACAGCTGGTCTAGGAGTCTCACACACCCTGAGCTGTAATGGGCAACATTTGAGAAGGAGGGCTGAAAATCAAACACTTATGGAAAAGACTCAGAAGAAATGCCCAGTTGATCTTCAATTAGGGATTTCACATATTGAGCTCCCAAAGCAATAAATATGAATATTTATGTGATAGAGCAATGCAGTGAAAAACGGGGAAAAGTGGCAGAATTAGGGGCGTTTTTGGGATTTTACAATCATTTAACTGAATTATTTTTTTTTTGTAAGTGACAGGTCCTCTATAAGAATTTTGCCGGAACTATCAGTAGTGGGCTGGAATTCAGCACATAACCCCTCTAGGAAGATAAATCTCAATCTCACCATCCAAATATGTTTTCCATTACATATAAAACTGTCTGTGCGCAATAACGTAATGTTGACCGAAATATGGAATCAGCCGATCAACTAATGTGTATGGCGGCCTACCAATTCTCATACCGCTGATGTCAGGCTAGGGTCACACATAAGCCCTTGGTCCGTTTTTGGCTTCATTTTTGGCACTTTTTTTTTCTAATTCCAAAAACTGATAGAAAAACGGATTGGATGTAATAAACACCCTGTCCGTTTTTTTCTGCACTTAAAAACATTGCCATGTCCGTTTTTGAGCCAAAAACGTTGCTAGCAATGTTTTTGGGGTCAGTTTTTCAAATTAAAAAAAAAAAAAATTTTTTTTTTTAACATGGGCCCTATGGAACAATGGATCCGTTTTTTGGGGTGCCTTAAAAAACGGATCCGTTTTTTTGAGAATTTTGGTCAAAAAATGACTAAGTCCAAAAACGTTCAGGGGTGTAGGAGGCTCAAAAAGCCCCCCAAAAAAAAACGGATTGGTCATGGAAATCACTTCCAAAAACGGATTTCTATTTGTGACCCCAGCCTCAACTGAGTAGTTAGATTTTAAAATGCAAAATCCATTTGGTTTATAGGGCAGATTAGTCTCCACCAGAGATGTATGATCATCCAGAAGTGTGGATGTACATGGCGGGTTCGTCTCAAGTGTATGGCTAGTTTTACATCCAATGCCATGTGGGCAGGGTGTGTACATCAATCCCCATGGCTCTGTAGTATGGAGCACAATGTGCTGGTATGTGATACTTATTATTATTATTATCATATAAAGGCCTTTAGCTCGATCTTGAGTCATTGGGACTTGATGAATGAATGCTCTGTAGGAAGATCAATCTTGTGCAGCCTCTCATAGGTCCACCAGGTTCTTCTAAAAGCCTAGATAGGTCCACCAGGGTCTTCTCTAAGTCTAGATAGGTCCACACCAGGGTCTTCTCTAAGTCTAGATAGGTCCACCAGGGTCTTCTCTAAGTCTAGATAGGTCCACCAGAGTCTTCTCTAAGTCTAGATAGGTTTACCAGAGTCTTCGCTAAGCCTAGATAGGTCCACCAGGGTCTTCTCTGCCGTTATCTTGATTGTATCAAGTCATCGGGTTGCTGGTCTTCCTCTTCACCTTGTTCTTTCCTTTCCTCCAACTATGATTTCTTCTCCAGTAATTGCTCTCTCCAGTATGATGTGTAGACAAGTCGTAGATTGGTGATATTTGCTTCCAGTGATGTCTGGCTTGATTTGTCCTAAAATTGAATTGTTTCTTATCCTTGCCATCCATGGGTATTGATCACATCCTTCTCCAGCATCACTTTCTTCTTCTGTTTTGTCATTTTATCGTCCAGATATTGCATCCAGAGAAGACCTCTGTATTTCACTATGTTATGGAGAAATCCTTTAAGGGAGCATGAGCACATACTGTAATGGGGAACAAAACTCTGCATGGCATCAGTGTAGCACCGTAGACTTCTATTGGTGCCATATTACAACGTCATACAACTTGTACTGAGCTGTAATATTACTATTCCCACAAGCCCCACAATCTAATGCATATTATTAGCAGACACAGACATTTTGCAGCCCATTCCCAAACCATAATATTTCTACAAGAATGTTCTGACCGATCCATCAAGGAACAAAGGTCATGATTACTTCTGCACCATGTCTGCCCACACCCTTATAATGTGTAACAAATATTTCCGGAGCATCCCACGATATGTCAAGCCACAAGAAGACGAGCGCTCAGCCAATGCATGAGAGCGTACCGGACACAGCCGGGACCCATAGCCTTTCTATTCAGACTGATTACTGCTGTTTGCGCTCATGTATGAGCTCAGTCATCACTTCCGCCTTGTGGTTTCTTGGTTGAGATCTTAGAACCCAGATCATCAATGAATAAATTGTTGTTTTGTTTGTTTTTAAGAGAACCTGTCACTTATCATAAACATGGTGGAAATGAAGAATGGTTCTATGGTCCCTTTAAATGACCTAGGATAACCCTATCACCATACTTTCAAGTGTAGCTAAACTTTTTGCAGTACTGTAAGATATCATTGCCTCTAAAAAGCAACCTGTCACTTGCCATAAATATATAATTTTTTTAAACCTTGTGTAAATGCTATTATTCTCCAGAATCTGGCATTATTTTTCTTTTGTTCCTACTCCTTTCCATTCCTGAGATATGGCCTCCTCTTCTCTCTATGTAATGCTAGTCTTGTTAGCCAAGTGGGTGTACTCATCCAGAAGACATAAACAGAGAAGAGTTGAGGACATCACCTACTTGGCTAACAGACTGTTTTACATACTGTGATTAAGAGGCCATATCCCAGGTGAGGAGCAGGAACACACAAAAAAAACCAATGCAATACTCATGAGAATAGTAACATTTACACCAGGTTAAAAAATGACGGTTATGGTGAATTACAGGTCCTCTTTAAGAGGCAATGATATTTCACAATACTGTAAAAAGTTTATCAAGGTAAGTATGATCCACCGACATGTCCTCTTGTGTTATGGTAAAACCAAAAAGTCTTTATTCAATCACATTAAAATCCAAGATCACAATCGGGGTGACGCGTTTCGATCTACGACAGTTCTTCATCATGGCCATGATAAAGAACTGTCATAGTTCGAAACATGTAGGACGTTGGGGATCCCTGTCACCCCGATCGTGATCTTGGATTTTAATATGATTGAATGAAGACTTTTTGGTTTTACCATAACACAATCGGACATGTCGATGGATCATACCTATCTTGCTTTAGTTTTGATCACCGCCCTAAATTGCTTTTATCCATCCCATGGACTTATCTTTATACGGTAAGGTGATTTAAATTATTCAATCTATTGTTGCAATTAGTTTAGCTACTCTTTAAGCATGGTGATAGGGCTATCCTAGGTCATTTAAAGGGGACCATAAAACTAGTCCTCCACTGTGACAAATTAGAGATTTTACAGATAAAGCTAGTAATGGTGATAAATGATTTGCATATTACATGGTCATGTGTACACCAAATGCAGATTTATGGTAATATTCCATATTTCTAGGCTTACCTTAATGATCGCTCTAATCAGTCCACATTCCAGGACACCATGCTATCATCAGATGTGCCAGGTATAGAGATCTGTGGAGACAGTGGAACACTGGGTCATCAAGAGCTGAATGATCGGGTAAGTCATGACATGAAGCAGCGATCTATTGCATGTAGTTATGGAACCACAACCCTCAGCATGCTCTGCCAGGCCTGTACCTACAGCTCCCAGATGTTTACCAGCTCTGCCACCCTCCTCATGACTTCATATGAAGGAAGAGATGTGGCCGGGTCAACAACATACTTAGGACAATGACACATTTAAGAGAAGCTTTCACACCCAGGGTGTGCATCTAAAAGCTAATTGTTTCTATATGAAGGCTGAGATACCCTCCCTTCCTTCATTTATGTGTTTTATATCATGAATCATGAGCAGCTCAAGTAGGTTAAACAGAACCATTAATGTGTGAGTAAAGGCACCCAGACACCTTAAAGGCAAGTCCACCTGTCCAGTAATCGTCCATTAGATCGGATCCAGTATAATCCATTGTGCAAACACAAATTTGTCCATTTTGAAAAAATTGATTTTTGCAGGATCCGTTTATTTAACAATGGAGTCTATGGAGAACGGATCAGGTAATGGATCACTATTTATCTTCCATTTGAAACTGATCCAGTAAGAAAAAGCGGATCCTTTATAGATGAAAGAAAAATGGTGTCTAAATAGCGATCAGTTAACAGATCCGTTTTCCATAGAGTCTAATGTTAATCAATGAATTGCTGCCTTATCCGGTCTAAGGGTACCGTCACACCTGGCGACGGCCCCGGAGATATCGGTGGCGACTGGCGGGAGCGCGCACGTAATTGGCACCCCCACCAGCGTCGCCGTCCCCCGTTTACACGGGAGACACCTCGGGCGATGGGCCGGCGAGCTGAGAGGTGGCATCGCCGCTGTGGTGTCTCAAAACCCCAGTGGCGATGCAGGGCAATGGGAGCCTATGGCTCCAATCGCATGTCAGCTCACCGGCGGCCGTTTACATGGGGCGATGTGGACACATCACCCCAGATTGGCCGCCTGGTTTCACATCACTGATGTAAAACCAGGCGAACACTCAGAGGCGCCGACATCGCCCCTTTACATTAGGCGATGCAGGGGCGATGTCGGCGCCGATAGGCCACGCCTCTATGTGGCGCCCCGCAACGAGTGCGTCACAAGGGAGTATTGCAGCCGCAATATTCTCTAGACAAAGCAGTGCAATGGTTAACTCAGAGATCCAACCCAACATACAACACCTAGAACAGGGGACCAATCATAGGTCCTGGTGGGTGGAGTGTTAGGGTAGTGAAGTAGAACACACAATAGTCTAGCACAGTCTAGTCTGGAATCTAGAGCCTAGAACACAGAACTTGGAGAGGAGCGGGGGCTCCGCACTCCGTGCGGGCCCCTGGGCCGTCACCGGTCGGGTGTCAGCACCTGAGGCCTTAACCACCGGGAATGGGCATATCTACACGGGTTCCCAAAAGACTCCCGTGCCCACAACTCACAGCCGGTTCACTGGTACCGAAGCTGGCAGCAGTTCACCTCTGCCACGCGAACCAGCCCCGTGGAGGAGCAGCTTTATAGGAGCACCCCACCACCAGCCAGTTTCCAGTCGTCTAACCAGCGGTGTACCCACTGAGGGACCCAAGGCTCCCCAAAGAATCCAGAACGTACAACATGGATAGGGCATTGAAGCAGCCTCCCGTACCCGACCTGGTATTCCTGGGCGACGCTGGCAAGAGAAGCTAAGGAGGTAGAAAGGAGGTACACTGCGGATCTCTGAGGAGCACTATCACTGCTGAGTCCACCCGGTCTTCTACTCAACCACTGTAAGCCATGTACTGCCTGCTGGTTACAGTAAAGAACCGTTGCAGAGACTAACTGTGTCCGTGTCTCCTTATGAACTGTCCGTCATGAACTAAAGGTAACCGCAGCTGCCGCACAACATCTTGAGCAGCTCCAGCCCCCGGGGATCACCGCTCAGCCTGTGGGGAGCGTAACATCTTGCTGCTGTCCATCACCCCGGGAGGTTCCGCAGCGTCGGTAGCCCTTACCGAATCTACTCATAGGTGGCGTCACGAAGAAAACAAATTAAACCCCCCTTTAATCTGTTCCCGTAAGACGTCCTCATTTTGATCTGCACTACACCGGGCCCCACTACCGGCAGGCGCGGTCCACCCGTGACAAGGAAGGAGAAGAATCGCCTGTCTAAACCGGGAGTAACCCTGGCCCCTGGTGTGCGTCATCTACATCGCCTAATACATCGTCGGTGCCATCGCCAGGTGTGACGGCACCCTAATGGTTGATTACTGGTCGCGTGGACTTGGCCTACAAGTGGTCGGATGAATAGTTGTTCTGCTGGCAATTAGTCCTCTAGACTCCCCCTTACCCCTGCACGCTCGCTGCAGCTCAGCATGCATTGGCTTTTTAATGAACAGAAAGGAGAGAACTGGAGAAATAATACACATTGTGATTGATGATAAATTCATCACAATTTCCACGGATGCAGACGTGCGACTCTTCCACATTGAAATCTGCAGCCATGTTCACTACTGTGGATTTTGCCACTGAAATCAACGTGGGAACGCCCCTTCTATGGACCATAGACACTTCAGATTTTTCCATTACAGAATGTCGTACGTAAAAACACGCTGCACTGTGGACATCATGTCCCGATATTGGCCAAAATATGAAATTGACAGTTTGCAAATCTATATCATGTTTATATGTTATCGCAGATTTGATCCTTTGCAATAGCAAGATGATGAGCAGTAACACCGTAGCATATCCACTATGAAATAGCTAGTGTCTTTTTTCTGCAAAAAAAAAAAAAAAAGATCACTTCAAGAAATCCACTGTGGAAATATCCCAAGGGATCTTCCAACTGAAAACTTCCCACAGTGAAAGGCACTATGAAGTGGAAATGCACCGGTGTTTCTGCACATCACAGCTTTTGCATTGCAAAGGTTCAAATGCTGCAGTGAAATATTGTTGAATAAAGGGAATCTGTCTGCAGGTTTTTGCTATGTAAGCTGAGGACAGCATGCTGTAGGGGGTTAAACAAACAAAAAGGCAAGTATGCTTCTCTTATCAGTGTGTGTGTCATTTACTTAAGTGAAATGCTTTATCACCTGGTGATTAGCATTACTGGACTACCTTGTCATGGGCAGAGCAGTCTGATACGCCCCCTCCTATAATTGACACATCACTGTCAATGTACAATCTGTATTGAGAACCTGGTGTGAGCGGAAGCAGCTCTCCCAGCTCTGCTGTGTTGCTAAAACTAAGTTCTTTGATTGGGTGAGAACAGCTACAGTCAGTAATCCATGTGATACATCATTGGATTCAGGTTTTCTTTGCCTACATTATGTTGCTGTCAGATGAAGTGGCAAGAACCTGCTGATAGATTCCCTTTACACCATACATTTCACACTTTGCATTGCAAAGGGTGACATTTTTGGAAACAACTTCAACTTAAAGTAACAAATTCACAGAGTTGGTTAATTTACGCTGCAGATATTCTAAGCAACAGGTGTTTGACATTTTGTTAAAGTCTTGTACATACCACTTCTATTGCAAGTCTGTGCATCTTGAGGCAATGTGCCAATTCATCACAAATTCCATATGATGAAATAGCCAAAAAAGATATGTAGAAAGGATCTGGCTGTTCAGTGTGTGCAACAAGCTATTTTTATAGTGGCAACAGAGCCCCTGGTGGTCAAGTGTAGCAAGAGCATGTTCAATAAACACCTGATAATGGCGTTACGTACTATTAAGGTGTCTATCGGTCAATATATCAATATTTATAACATTGAACAATGTTCCCTTTAGGGTTCGCTCACACTTACTGAATAAGGAGATTATTGATCATGAATCACAATGGCGACGTTATTATTTTGCTACCAAAGTGCAAGATACAGACTGAACCTCACCGGGAAACTGCACTGTAAAATAATCAACCTTCTGATAACTAAGAGGAGGCGGCTGAGGGTGTCATCATCTAACGGGCTGCAATATTCACAGTGATATTTCATGTCAAGCCTTTCCATATTTTTCACACATAAAACATGTACAGGTGCAGCTCAATGAATTAGAATATCGTCAAAAAGTTACCGTACTTTATTTCATTAATTCAATACATAAAGTGAACACATATATTATATAGAGTCATTACACACTGAGGGATCTATTTCAAGTGTTTATGTCTGTTAATGTTGATGATAATGGCTTACAGCCAATAAAAACCCAAACGTTATTATCGCCGAAAATTAAAGTAGGGAGGATGAATAATAAATAAATGAGGCCTAAATAGGTATCAGAGGCTTCACCTTGTGTGATTGTGAGAGTCACAACCACTATAAAAGCAGATCATGGCTGCTGCAGTCCTCAGCGTGGTGCATGTAGAGTAGGGAGGATGAAGGGTTAAACACTGCGCTGCTGTATTGCACGAGACATCAAAGGGTGAAAACAATATTGATTTATTAATCAATACATTTCAGGACTCCCTGAAACGCCCTGAAACATGGCAATATGATATTGATTGTTAGGTCCCCTGGCACCGCTCCCCCGCTCACCTCTCCTGGGTCTGCATCCTCTGCTCCTCTACCGATCGGGCATCCGGCATCCAGGCGTGATGTATCTCGGAGCCATCGCCGGGTCCCCTTCCTGTCTGCTGACCACCGGGCTCACACATCAGCATACTACAATGGTCGGAGTCATGAACCTAATCAGTGGTGCACTAGGTGCAGTTGCGCTCCTCCCCTGTGAATGTAGGGGCCAGCCCGGCTCAACCTGATACTCCCCTTGACCAATAGCTGTCCATCCTCCGGTATATCAGGCCCCCTCCCTGATGGGAGGAGCCTGATTATTGAGTTGTAAGCTTCTGCTTCTCTGGCTGTTAGCCAGGCCCTCCTTGTGCTCCCCTCTGGTAGACCCATTCCTGCTCTTCTAGTCCTCGGGCTCTGATCTATCGACTTCTCCTTGGCTATACCGTAGTATAGGCTAACTCTACGAGCCGCCCCCTGGTACTAGCAGCTGTGATATTAGACCCCCTGGGCTTGCCCCTGACAATCCCTGTATAGGGGTTGGTTAAACTAGGACCAGCTCCCCCAGGGGAGTTCGGTACCAAGGCCCAGTGGGTCCACTCTTGAGCGCCTTCCCCCGGAAGCGTGACATTGATTTGTCCAGAAGAAGGGGCCAGAGAGCCCTGAAACACGCTAACTAATAAATCAATATCATAATCACCCTTTGATGTCTCTTGGAATATGGCAGCATGGTTTTAACCCTTACTCCTCCCTACTCTATATGCACCAGCTGGGGACTGCAGCAGCCGTGATCTGCTTTTATAGTGGTTGTGACTCTCACAACCACACAAGGTGAAGCCTCTGATACCTATTTAGGTCATATTTTATCTCTCAGACCCTTCATCCTCCCTACTTTAATTTTCTGAGATAATGACCTTTGGGTTTGCATCGCTGTAAGCCCTAATCAAACATTAACAGAAATAAACATGAAACAGATCCCTCTGTGTGTAATGACTCTATATAATATATGATTTCATTTTATGTATTGAATTACTGAAATAAATGAACTTTTTGATGATATTCTAATTCATTGAGATGCGCCTGTATGAAGCCATTATAGTCTTTGGGGCTGTTCATGTCCAGGTTTTCCTAAAAAGTTGACTGCAAAAAAAAAAAAAGTCCTTATCCGATTTTAATCCAATTCATGGATCAAATTTGTAATTTATTTATCTTTTTCATACGTGAAACTCACTGATGTTATAGACAGAACGCTGACTATACATTGATGAAAAGGCACCCTCAGACCACAGTAGTCTTGTTTTTTCTTGCATATGTGAGGTCATAGATGTCTTAAGGAGTCCTGATCCCGGTGAATGACAAGTCCATCATGATCCAGCCATGTTTAATTTACTTAGCTGGAGCTCATATTCTATTTCTGGAGATATTGATTATTGAGGACACTTGAGACGTGCTCCGGCTCGGACTTTGGCCTTTTATACTGAGAAGTTGTTGACATCTTGATAATTTGGTGATTACAGCTGATTATCTCCAGTCCAGGACCTTTGACGTGACTGGACATCTACGTTTTATTTACCTGCACTAAAAAAATGACGACTTAAAATGCAGAAATAATAGTTTTTTGGGGGGAATTTGCATTAATGAGAGTTTTGGTCTTTACATTAATTATCAAAAGATATAAGCATTCCAAGTCCTTGAAATTTACTTATAGCCTATCGACCTGGATGGCACCATAATAAATCAGGACATATAATTAAATATCATAAAATTTTTTTTATTACAGTAATTCAATACAAAAAGTGAAACACATATATTATATAGAGTCATTACACACAGAGGGATCTATTTCAAGTGTTTATTTTGTTAATGTTGATGATTATGGCTTACAGCCAATGAAAACCCAAAAGTCATTATCTCAGAAATTTAAAGTAGGGAGGATGAAGAGTGTGAGAGATAAAATATGACCTAAATAGGTATCAGAGGCTTCACCTTGTGTGGTTGTGAGAGTCACAACCACTATAAAAGCAAATCATGGCTGCTGCAGTCCCAGCTTGGTGCATATAGTGTAGGGAGGATGAAGGGTTAAACACTGCACTGCCAAAGCAGATCACGGTTGCTGCAGCCCCAGCTGGTGCATATAGAGTAGGGAGGATGAAGGGTTAAAACCACACTGCCGTATTCCACCAGACATCTAAGGGTGAATATAATATTGATTTATTAGTCAACACATTTCAGGGCTCCCTGGCCCCTACCTCAGGACAAATCAATATCATATTGCCATGTTTCAGGGTGTTTCAGGGAGCCCTAAAATGCGTTGACTAATAAATCTATATGATATTCACCTTTGATGTCTCGTGGAATACAGCAGCGCAGTTTTTACCCCTTCATTCTGCCTACTTTAATTTTCTGAGATAATGACCTTTGGTTTTCATTGGCTGTGAGTCATAATCATCAACATTAACAGAAATAAACACTTGAAACAGATCCCTCAGTGTGTAATGACTCTATATAATATACTGTATGTGTTTGACTTTATGTATTGAATTACTGGAATAAATTAACTTTTTGATGATATTCTGAGGCGCCTGTACAATTTCCTGCGGCAAAGCCCAAGGAATGAAGAAGGTGCTGGGAATTCTTAATAATAATAAAAATATACTTTTATTATACATTAAAAATAAATCTCAAAATTTAAATGCAAGCAGTTGAACTAAACCAGGGATCACATCCAGACACAGTCAAGTATTATATAGGTAAAAAATAAAAATTCCTCAATAATTTAAGCTGATAACTTGACAAACAATCAATAGTAGTATATATATATAAAACTAGTAATTATGGTAACTGAATAGAAGTACCGGTAAGTCTATGAATAGATATCTGAAGGTATAATTAAATCACCCCAACAGAATAAAAATATGCAGCATTATACTACAATTAATAAATGATTTAATAATAAAAAATATCACTGACTCTGTGGCCTAGGGGACAATATTAGGGTATCGTCAAAGTGACTTAAAAGTGATATTGCACTAGCCACCCAGCCTAGAAATATGCAATACTAATTAGTATGGGCAAGTGCCTAGGTAAATTAGCTTTGGGTCCAGCGAAGTTGAGGGAAAAGAGTTGTACAAGTACATATATAATGAGCTGAAAGAAGAGTATACTTAATTGGTATACTTTTACATGAGTGTCTGGATGGTGTCCCCGCACCCCGACGCACGTTTCACCTTTCTTATTGAAGGAGCACATAAGAAACAGAAAAACTGTTCCAGAATCAGTGAAACAGTGACAACTGGAAGAGGGACACAAAATAAATGAAAAAAATATATATATTGAAAGGTTTTCCATATCCTAGTGATAATTGAATAAAGGCCCATTTAAACAAGCCGATATCGGAGAATGAGCATTCTCAAAAGCGATCGTTCATTCATGCCACCAATTACCGATAAATTGTCTACGTTCAGGTTATTTATGCTGGAATGAAATAGCCTTTAACGACAAAAAGTAATTCTATGTTGATGAAGTTTCCATTATAAACTGATACAATAGATATGAAGTACTAATCTTATCTCTTTATAACCATGTTTGAAATAAAGGTGACTCTTAAAATCAAACTACTTAAGATGTTATGTTCCATTTGAAGCCCTCCTTTATAAGTGTTATTGTATAAAATTTCAGTGGTCAATTCTTCTGATATATATTTAATTAATGATGACATTATATACACATTTTTCTTTAATAATACTCAATAGTTACTGTCTGTAGATCTTGCTCGACCGATTATTTGTTGATAATCTCCCACAATTTTATCTTTGTATAATTGTAAAATTAAATAATTTGTCGTTTTTTTTTTAAATAAAAATAGATTGCACATAAAATAAGTCAGGGCTTAAAATCCCAATACTTTTAAGAATTTTTTGTGTTGTGTTCCAAATTCCCATCTATAGAAACATTTCAGGAAAGGACTTTGAGCCACTCATCTGAGCCTTATCTTTGTCATTGACACAGTAGCGTAACTTTAAGCTCATGGGCCCTGATGCGTAAAGCTCCAGTGGGGCCCCCAATAATTGCAAATCTTTAATAGCATTAGTCTTTTACTATAGGCCAAAGGGACTTTTGGGGCCCCCCTAGGCTCTAGGGCCTGGGTGCAATTGCAATCCCTGCCCCTATTGTAGTTATCCTCCTGGTAGTGTTGCATGTCCAGTTCACGTCCCTGAGATTCACCTCCTACTTCTCATCATCCGCAACTCCTCTCTTGATTAGCCAGCCTCGGGAGATGTCATGATGCCAAAAGTAGAGCTGCGGATGTATTCAGATAGGAGGCGGCTCTTGGGACTCCCATCCCGCGACCGTAGATTACTGATGTCTGATGGATGGGTCTTCCGAATCGATTGCAACAACTCTAATATTTATGCTTATCATATAATGTCCCCCAAGAATTCATAAAAGATCTCTGGGTAGCATAGCAATTTTATTTTAATTGCTTTATAAATAGGAGCCCCAGTTATAGTAAGAACAACTCCTTATAGCGACAAAAGCCATTGGCAGAGCTGATCTAGGTGATCACCGGGCAATCACCAGGAGTAATAAAACACAAGAGCCTGTATTCACTACATAGTGCTCATTGAGCGCTATGAAGATGGCAAAGCAGAAGACAGAAGTGGTAATAAACCACTTCTGTCTTCTCCTTAGAGTCTCTGGCTTGCTAGATTGTAGGAGTGGTTGGAAAGGAGTAGTAGGAGGTTGAGAAAGGGTTAAAGATGAAAGGTTGCTTGGAAATTACCTGAAAAGCTAAGTGTAATGGTGTATAGAAGCCTTTATATGATATATACACAATACAATGTTTGATGAATTCGTACACATCATATAAATTCCTACAGTCGCTTACTCTGTCATTCTTTCCTGCCCTTTACATTCTTTGGTGAAGTCATTCTCACTTATTTCTATAGTGTAATTATGTCACTCCAGATGGGCATAAAACAATCCTCGATATTACATAATAGAAAGGATTTTCCCGTTAAGTAATACGTTACATGCATCAAATTCTAATACAGAATAACATTTAATAGATGGATGAATACAATGTTGACGTTCTACAATGATTCTTCGTGATTTTAAAACTCCGGTGATACCATTTCATTAAAGCTCAACCTTGCAGCTTCCTGAATGTAACAATAGTGGATTACAATTTCCTAATATATGTATCAATTACTGTGATCTTTTATTGTCTGGGGGCAAACCATGTAATGGGGCTGGGAAGTGGCGGGAAATCAAATCTCTCTACAGCCCGTCGGGCACAGACGGAAGAATACAATCATTTACGAAAGACTATATTCTGCTCAGGGCTCCTTCACAAGCAATTGTTTTTCTCTCTTTCATGGTGTTTTTTTTGGGTGGCTGTCTTGCCGCACACTAAGGGTATGTGCACACATGCCGGGTTAGCATCGGTTTAGCTGTGTAAACCGCCGGTCGGTTTCCATAAGTTTTATGTAAATTTATGTTAATCCAAACCGGCGTTTGGATTAACATTAAAACCTATGGAAGCTGTGCACACATCGGCGGTTTACACATGCTCATCTGTTGCTAACCCGCTGGGTTCCCAGCGGGTTAGCAACGAATGTGCATGTTCAATAAACCGGCCGGTTATGCAGCGGCTGCAAGCGCAGAATCATGTAGCTTCCAGCCGCCACAACACAGCCGCCGCTAACCCGCTGTGCACCCGCCCTACACCCGCCGCACATACCCGCCAGCAAGCCGGTGGACGGCTGCAGAGCTTCCTGTCGGGTCCGTCCAGCCGCCACCGTCACAAACCCGGCATGTGTGTGCACATACCCTTAGGAGCGTCCGGATACAGTGCGTGACAGAGACGCACAGATCAGCGGTGTCAGGCGCATTACACACAACAACAGACTGGCAACACACCCGGGGGGACAAATACAATGGAGAGCCCTGCTTAGAGGGAACAGGGGAAAGGAGGCCTTCTACACTCACCTGCGACTGCGCCCTGATCTCCCTAATGTCCCTATACGGGTTCTTTCACCCCGTACCTGTCGCTCGCTGGCCCTCATATTAACTCTAAATAGAGAGATGGCCGGTTGGAGCACTAGTCCCAACCACTGCACTAATAACAAGAGGGGAAGTGGAGACAGACAGGGAAATGACAAAAACAACTTCACGCCTGCTGCCACTCTCCTATAAAGTTTGGCAATGGTCAGCTTCTCCAGAATAGTACCTTCACCTCAGGTAGCTAGGCCAGGAATGAAGTTTAATCACCAGTAAGGAATGCTGGATCATGTGATCATATTAAGGAGATGGGAGTGATCACAAAGTAGCCACACCTGGGAAGAGAACTAAGGAGTACTGCAGCAGCAGAAACTGGCATTAGCTCCTACACTGCCAAAGGAAAGAAACACATTTAAAATGAAGTCTCAATACAGGAATGAAGTTTTAACAGAAAATAAGGTGCACCGCAAAGATCTGAATTATATCAGGGAAGGAGGGGTCGCTCACCGTGCCAAGGGGGACAGATATGCATGGCGGAGAGAAGGCATGGCAGATATGCATAACGGAGAGAAGGCATGGAATACAGGAATGAGACAGAGGTCCCAAACCTGTCACAAGTCTCCAAAGTAGAAGAGACAATCGTGACAGTGGCATTTTTCAATTCTTATAAAGAAGAATATGTGAAAATACTCAGAATGTTTAAAAAAATAAATAGAGTCCCAAGCATTCCCAGATATAAAGAGGAACTGAAATCTGCTGACAGATGTAACAAAGTTTATACATTTGCTTCAATGTATAATAAAATGCGTTGTGAATAATGGCAGTGCCAAAAAAAGACCGGGAATTGTAGGTCACACCACTCCCCAGCCCCCGTGGTATGTAGTGTGTTTTTGTTATTTTACTCTATACTTTAAAGTAACCTTTATCTGCAATAAGAAAAAAATTAATCAATAGATTTAAAGGAGTCACCAAGTGCAAACAAGTTATCACCCATCCATTGGATAACCTGCTGGTCGGTGGGGGTCTGACCGATGGGATCGGCACTGATTGGCACAATGGGAAATTGTTATCCCAGTTACAGAAAGGAGAGGCAGGTTGAATAAAAAAAGGGAAAAAAAGGCCATACCGTCGTCGCTGTTTGTGTAGAAATGGGGTTCTGCCACTGGTGTGTCCCGAAAAAAACACCATTCAAGTGAACAAATAGGGTCTTTTTGGGATCATCACAAATCTCCCGGTAATAAAAACTTAATTTTATTCAGAAATCATTAAAAACATAAATAGATCCATATAAAAACATACATGTTTCTGGCAAAGAAATGCCCTTATTCATGGTAAAGGCATTGAAAAAGGGTATTTGCCAAAAAAAGGTCAATTTTTTTATGTTAAGAAACCCCTATTTTTTGCACTAGACAGGTTAAATGCTCAACCGCTGCTCCATTCATTACCTATGAGGCTGCTGGAAAAAACTCAGCAGCTCCATAAAGAATGAATGTGCACTGTCCATTCTAAACATGGATAGAAGTGTCTGTGCTGGCAGTCAGTGTGGGGCCCAGCAATCAGACCTGATCAATTGTTTTAACACAACAATCCTTTTAGACATTCTATGAAAAAGACTGAAAAATGCAGTGCGTGAATGCTGCTAATCAATGTCCCCCAACCTATGCAACAACCAGATCCTTCAAAATTACAACAACTCTCAGCATGTTGCATATTTGTAACAGTTGGGGGAGCTGCTATTGATTTCCAAGATAAAAAAGTGCCGAAAGGGTTGTCCTCTTTAAGAATCCCTTTTTTATTACAAAAGACCCAATTTGCTAATCATTGCATGGGTGCATCCTATAAAAGTGTGCATACCCCCTACAGCGCCAAAACAGGGAAACGATGGTGTTCTATGTCGCACCTCTCCACTCCACCTAATCAATGAGGATCCCGAATGGCTGTCCTCCTTCATTAACGCAGAAAACCATGATGGGTGTTTCAATGGAATTTTCTAATCCAGACAATCCCTTGAATTTTATATGGCCATATTAGAATTAATAGTAACATGCAAAACACAAAGGTCATGATAGTATTGGTAAACCTTACCTGAAGTCTGATATACAGTAAGCACCTGCTGGATCGCCGGCTGCCTGTCTCACCTTTCATGTCTAGGCAGACACTGTTTTATCAAAGCAAGAGAACCTATATATAGCCTGATTGTACATATCCAGGCAGGCATGTCACCTAGCTGCAGACCACACCTAAGTGAATGCTGTACACCCTTAGGTGAACAGTAGAGTCAGCTGTGCTGCTGACTCACCGCAACCTGACAAAGCAGTTAGTGCTTATCAGCAGGTGCAGAGAGATAGATGCTCCATAAAACAAGGGAAACTGCAGCGGTCAGTCCCCGATCAGCGTTCCGGCTGTCATTGCCACATTCATGCCGCTGCCCTATGGACATGACTATCCGTTGGTATTATTGATGCGTAGACTTTCTTTCATTCTCTTCTTGTCTGCCTACTATGATGATGCACAAGAAATATGTGAAAGACATTGGCTTATGTTTACTAATGTCCCAACAAAATCTGGCAGACGTTTGATCTTTTTTTGGACAAATACACTTTGACAAATGTGGGCACTTTCCAGGGGCAGACATATCATTGGCGCAACCGGGAACCCAAGAGGTAGAGGAGCCTTCTTCCACCTCTAAAGGAGCTTCAGTCATAGCCACATAAAAGAAGCTTCTGTCACAGGCACGAGGGGACTGATGAGCTATTGGAAAGCAAAGGGCCCATATACTGTTTAGCACATGGGCTCTTGTCTTTCTGCGTCTGCCCCTGGTACTTTCTCATTATCTGGACACCAAATTTAGTCAGGACTGATTCCCCCCAGCGGCTCCACATCCTCTGTCCTTAGCGCTCTTCACCAGTCAGTCAGCCGCACCTCCAGTCCTTAGCGCTCTTCACCGGTCAGTCAGCCACACCTCCAGTCCTTAGCGCTCTTCACCGTCAGTCAGCACCCTCCAGTCCTTAGCGCTCTTCACCGGTCATCAGCCACACCTCCATTTCCTAAGCACTCTTCACCAGTCAGTCAGCCCGCACCTCCAGTCCTTAGCGCTCTTCACCAGTCAGTTCAGCCGCACCTCCAGTCCTTAGCTTTTCTTCTCCAGACACTGCTTAGTTGCATCACTCCTTTGCCAGTCTGGCATACACTCTCTGGACATGACTAAAGGCCCCGTTACACAGTACGGGATCGTGAACGATATCGCTCAAACGTCACAGGTTTGGAGTCGTTCAAACGACATCGTTACTACTTCGTTGCGTGTAACACCGAGATACGACTACGATAAATCGTTGGATTGTTGATCGCAGATTTTAGAGCATGTTCTCAAATCAAACGATCCTCGATCAGCCAACCTGCTGCATCGTTCTGTGTGACACCGCGATAACGATGTCGTTAACGACTTCACCTATTCCAACAGTGAACAAGTATCGTTCACTGGGTTGTGTGAACGATAGCTGCTCACTACATCATTGGTGCTTCGTCCACGATATCTACACGTGTGACATCTCACCAACGGTCTCTAAACGATGTCCTAACAACCGCGCGCCCATGAGATCGTTGGTGATATCTTAACGACATTGAAGCGTGTAACGGTACCTAACCCAAATCTCCATCGCCTCTCCAGTCCTTGGCACTGTATTTTCAGACCTCAGCACTCCTGAGTCACTTCACGCTGGTCGTCAGTCATCTCCTGTCTTCGGCACTCGTCATCTGCATCTCCTGTCCTGGTACCTTACCGGTAGCTAAAGGTAGTTTTCAATTTCCATCATGCAGTGTGAGGACGACTGACATCTGCATAATGGAAAAGTACCCGAATTTATTTTGATTCGACTAGAGAGAAGAGACGATTGCTTCTCGTTAGACGCTTTTTAAAACTGCTTCTAAATATGAGATGCAAATTTGTCAGGCCAAGAATTGCACCGGATATATTGTGTGCGCCGGTTGTGGGTTCAAATTAATAATCTATTGTAGGCAAATTAATCGTGGATAAGTCCTCAAAGTCCAGATGGCCATATTTCACAGTCCCATATAAAGACCACAATGCCTGGAATGACCAAGGGTCTCCTACTTACTGCCACATATACACCTATGATGCTGTATGTTCTCTTTGGGAGACACGCGATATTGCAGTCCATATAAGAACTGTGAAATTCGGCCTAACTCCAAAATAACATTCAGCATGTGACGGGATTAAATTTGCTTGGCCACGTGCACATGTTGAGTAGTTGGTCAGTTTTTGCTTCAGTATTTGTAGCCAAACCAGGAGTGTTTAGGCGCTTCACATCATGGTTTTGCTGATTCCGGGGCTGTCCAGTGTGGACCGAACAGCCCCGTGTCAGATTTCGGCCCCATAGTAATCCTATGGGGCCAGATGGAGCCAGGCGGTAGCTTATTTGCCATCCGGTTTCCATCTGTCCGGGAGGATCCGGGAGAATATGGGTTTTTGTCCCGGACACAAAATCAATTTAATTATTGAATTTTTCTAATTGATTGTTATGAATATTAGTACGTATATGAACCTCTAAATTTATAAAGCGCTGCGGAATATGCTGGCGCTAAGTAAATAAAGGTTATTATTCAATTTCATTCAAGCTGCACAATGGGGCATGATGTCGGGGGAGTGTTGGGAGGTCTCCATTAGATAGTTTGCCAATCCTGCAAATATCATTGGGTTTGGATGATTTTGATCTAATGGAGGTCTAAAGAAATTGTATAAACACCCATTACTTGTTTCATACAACCTCTGAGTTATTGTCATGGGTGTGCCGCGTCCTGATGTTATCTCTGGGGAACCTGTGGTCAGGAGGTCTCAGCACTCAATCGATGGCAGGCCTTCTGTAGAGCTCACTTGACTATTATCTTGCTGATATGCTTTCCCTTCTATGCTGAAGGGGTTAAGGACTCCTTTCTGCTGTCTGAGAGTTCTCTTAACGTTTATTCCAGCTGTAGCTTGTCATTATCTCTCCCATCCGCTATACCTACCTACTCCTGGCTTCACTCCATACCTGATATAGAATTTCTATTCTGATCACTGTGGAGGAGCTCATTTCTGTTGAGTAGAAGTGTTCACTTTTTTAGCAGCAGCAACGCTACCAAAAGGAGGAGATTTTGGAGCCCTGTTATATTTGTTTCCTTGCCTAGGTTTTTGGTGTTTACTTGCTTTCCTGCCCCTTTCCTCTCTTTGGGGGTGAGTACATATAGGCAAGAACTATCAGAGAGCCTAGCAAGGTACAAGACCCAGCCATCCAGACCTTCAAGTGTAATCTTGGGGACAGGGATTAGCCTAGGTACTCCTTGCTTGAGGGACAGCCAAGGTTCACACTGTCCTTGCTTTCTAACAGTCACGAGCATTAAAGTTATACAGTCTAAGGAGCCATAATGATCATCTGTTGACTTAGTTTTCAGCCATGCTGTATTACAAAACTGTTCTCTCCAAGAAGCAATGCCTTTAGGTGAAACTAACAATCTAATATGATCCAGAATAGAGGCACCATATGATGTGACTGGATCACCTCCAGCTCCTTACTGCAAACTGGCATATGATGCCTGAGGCCGATCTCTACTACATGGACTGAATGCACTCCTGTGATCGGGACAGGGAAGTGATCAACATGCTCATTACTGACACACAAAATTGCTGCAATCTCACATTATTCATGTATTTTTTGCTGATTCCTTGGTTGTATCATGAGATCAACGACTGAACTTCTGAGCTGTTAGTTGCATGGCCAATAGTAATTTTGTCTTTACCCACCTGAACCAACGTCACATCCCGAACCGTGACAATTAATGTAACAGTCTGAATCTAGGCGCTTTACAATATCTCATCAGGAGCTAAAATTATCCTGACCTTAATGATATCTGTAAAATAGCAATCACTAATTGATTCATACTCCATGGAAATGGCCTGAAGGGCCTATGCACAAGGCCATATTATACAAAGCAGCACAAGGGCCGCCAAGGAGGTCCATCGGGCCTTTACTGTGCCTCCTCTTCTTTCACTTTCATACACAGGGACTTGGAGTTTCATTGTATAGGTTTAGCACAAAAACATAGTAACATGTTAGAAGGGATTCCGTATGTATGGAGGTGCTTGAGAATATCTCCATACAAAAGACTAGATTGTGCCCTCACCTCCCATGACTTCCCCTAATGCAATTTCTGTGTCTCTCAAGACCTCCTTCTTTGTTCTCTTCTTGTCTGCTCATCACAAAACTTTCTCTTGTGGCTCCACAGACTTTCTACACCTTCATTACCTTCAAAAGCAACCTAAAAAAAAAAAAAAAAAATCAACCTCTACTGCCACTATGGTACACTGCCATATGAGCGGCTTCCACCCTCATCTCCTTCCTTCATCCTTGTAAGTCCACGAGGCCCGGGTCTACTCACTCTTCACTAGAATTGGTGCAAATCAATTCACAGGAACCAGTCCGTCAGCCAAATCAGTAGCCTGTGGCTACTAGACATGAGCTCTGAGTACTGGCCCTGACCATCTGTGTCTCTTCTGTTGATAACCTGGTTTTGCATTACATTGTTGAGGAGCGATACACATACTCCGTCACGCCAGGAAGGCTAATCAAAAGAAGAGTTGCAAATCTTTTTATTTAACGGCTTTCAGCTGGATCTTGAGCCATGGCGACTTCATGGATGGACGCTCTGTAGGAAGATTCATCTTGTGTAGATAGATAGCTAGATAGGTCCAACAGGGTCTTCTTTAAGCGTAGATAGATCCACCAAGGTCTTCTCCAAGCCTAGATAGGTCTACCAGGGTCTTCTTCAAGCCTATATAGATCCACCAGCGTCTTCTCCAAGCCTAGATAGGTCCACCAGGGTCTTCTTCAAGCCTAGATAGATCCACCAGGGTCTTCTTCAAGCCTAGATAGATCCTCCAGGGTCTTCTCCAAGCCTAGATAGATCCACCAGGGTCTTCTTCAAGCCTAGATAGATCCTAAAGGGTCTTCTCTAAGCCTAGATAGATCCACCAGGGTCTTCTTCAAGCCTAGATAGATCCACCAGGGTCTTCTCCAAGCCTAGATAGATCCACCAGGGTCTTCTCCAAGCCTAGATAGATCCACCTGGGTCTTCTCCAAGCCTAGATAGCTCCACCAGGGTATTCTCCAAGCCTAGATAGATCCACCAAAGTCTACTTCAAGCCTAGATAGATCCACCTGGGTCTTCTCCAAGCCTAAATAGTTCCACCAGGGTCTTTTCTGGCTTTTTCTTGATTGTATGAAGCCATCGGTTTGCTAGTCTTCCTCTTCACCTTGTTCCATCTATTCCTCCCACTATGATGTCCTTCTCCAGTTATTGCTCTCTTCGTATGATGTGTAGACAATTAGTAGCTTGGTGATCCTTATTTCCAGTGACATGTCTGTCTTGATTTGTTCAAAAATTGATTTGTCTGTTCTTCTTGCCATCCATGGGATTGATATCATCCTTCTCCAGCATCACATTTTGACGGTGTTTATTCTTCTTCTGTCTTGTTCCTTTATAGTCCAGGTTTCACATCCATATGTTACTATAGAAAAGATCAGACTATTTACGATTTGAGTCTTCATCAGCAGTAAAAGGCAATTTTCAGAGTTCCTTTTCAGTGGCCATAGATTACCGATATGGCCGAGGACCGTGTCCTACAAATGGATTTGTAGCACCTCCTCTCTGCACCAGTCTATCACTGTTGTCGTACTTTATATATTTATATTTTACTTCTTTTTTCTGTCTTGTGTTATACACGTACTGTAAAATCTTTGTATATATATATATATATATGTATACACGAGGCCACAAAGGTCAGTGCATGGAGGCTGTAAAGGGAATAATGAACATAAGTAGTAGACAGTCTTCGGTCATATGGGGTAAAGTTGAGTTGCATATGTCAGAGCGAGAAGACGTGCAGATATAGATGGATTATATTTCATGGGAGTGTAAAGCAGAGAGGAAGAGAAAATACATCAGAATTTATTTTCACGGAAGGATAATCAGGGTCAGATTCCTCAGATGTCACATGGTGTCCCCTCCCTGTGGCTATTATCAGCCGTTTAGCTCATCGAAGAGACAAACATACAAGTATGAGGAAGTATTACGGTGACCTGTCACGGCGTGGGTGTGCGTATATCATCGGCAGGTAACAGGGTACAGCCCAAATCGCTTAAGCCTGAAAAAACATAGCAGGTGCATAAAAGAATTCAGACCTCCCCATAATAATGGCACAGGACATTGGCATCAAGATGAGAGAGTTCATTGTGCGAAATAACATAGCGAAGGAATATCGTCTTGGTAGGAAAAGGAATACATTGTGGGTGCTAGACTTAAAGCGACCCTATCGTTTTAGATCACATTTTAGAATAAGGCCGGCTTCACACTGCGGCGTGATCCGGTCCGGGGCTGTCCGGGATGACCCAGACAGCCGTGGACCGGATCAGCGCACAGGACTGGGGGGTTAATATGCCCTCCGGTCCGGTGTGCAGCGCACGCAGTTCCCGCTGCTAATAAGTCAGGACCGTGGGCGCCGCGGTCCTGACCTGTCAGCGGCTGCAGCTGCGTGCGCTGCACACCGGACCGGAGGGCATATTAGCCACCCCAGTCCTGTGCGCTGATCCGGTCCGCGGCTGTCTGGCTCATCCCGGACAGCCCCGGACCGGATCACGCCGCAGTGTGAAGCCGGCCTAAGCTGTCGTGTTTGCATGAGGACGTTCTGGCCACTGCATGACTTCTAGCCTAAACGTTTCCCTCTGCAACTTCTATCCCTAAATCTGCGCTCACACTTGTGTATATTCTCTCATGATAGAGAATCGGATGGATTATGCAAATATCACTCGGCTCAAACTCTGCCCCGAGCGTCATTCACTGTGATCCAATTCTTTAGCACGCGAGAATGGAGCACATGAGCAGAGAAGATGGAGAAAGCAATTTCTCCTTTTTCTCCATTGTCTGTGTAGGCAGACTGTATATCGGACTGCACTCATATGAGTACAATACGATGTTTCGTACACACCCATTGACTTGAATGGGTGCGCTCCATCCTATATACACTACCAATTGCAGCATGCAGCTATGGTCAACACTGCCACATAGTATAATGTTGGATCAAGTGCTATCCAATAAAACATCAGATAGCCCTCATCCAAGTTATATAATAGCTACATAGGATAGTTTGAGCGAGCCCTAATATTCAGTTGTCTCCAAGCTAGTAGGTGGAGATCAGCTGCTATGATGTCTCCTATACACTACATACATAGATATGATTCCTGCATAGATTCCTGCTCTCATGTCTCTATGAAGCACATGTTCAGAGGCAGCGGCAACATGGAGATTATTCAACAGCAATTGCTCTGCATTGGGTGAGATAAAACACTTACTAGAAAGGAGCAGGTGTAATTAACTGAGATATCCAAAGGACAGAAATAATATGGTCCGCGCTGCTGGATTTGGAGCAAAGAACAGACGTCCAGAAGATATTTTTGGTGCCTTTATTTTTCTACGCGTTTCAAGACCGTCCCAGTCTCTTCCTAGCATGCTAGCATGTTGGTGTACTCCTGAGGAAGAGACCTTGAAACGCGTAGAGAAAGAAAGGCACCAAAAATATCTTCTGGACGTCAGTTCTTTGCTCCATATCCAGCAGCGCGGACCATATTATTTCATGTCCTTTGGATATCAAGTTGGCCACCCTCGAGTGGGAAGTCCTGCGACGCTGGATTAATACGTGGATTCCGGTTGGGGGTCACACAACTGACCAAGGTGAGCAGTTAGTGCACTGCATGTACCATATTAATAAGGAGATAAGACCCATTGCACCCTGGTCTATCCATTCATAGATAGTAACTGAGATATGGGGTAACTCCATACAGGCTGTCAAACACTGCTTTAGTGAGCTTTGCTCCAGAAAGAGTTGATAATCACCAGGGGCGTAACTACAATAGGTGCAAGGGTTGCGATCGCACCCGGGCCCTGCAGCCAAGGGGGGCCCCACAAGTCCATTTGGCCTATAGAAAGAGACTAATACTATTAAAGATTTGCAATAATTGGGGGCCCCATTGGAGCTTTCGCATCGGGGTCCCTTGGCTTGAAGTTACGCCACTGGTAATCACTGAACACATTAAGCAAAAAACATACAAAAAGAAAAACTCATTTCTCACCCTACATGGCATCAGTATGGCTGGTATGAAAACTCTTGACATGATCTTGGTCTCTTCATGTTCCAGTCTGAAGTGTTCACCAAACATTTACCATGGATCTGTAAAGGAGTCAACATCATATAATGAATGACAAAGCAAGAAAACACTTGCAAACTTTCTCAGCGGTATTATACATGATAGAGTCTTTGCTGTTTTACCAAGGGCAAATTTTATTTAGAGTGAACAAATAAGAAATCTAAATCATATTAATATTAGGTGTGAGCACCCTTTACCTTCAAGATTGCATCAATTCTCGATACTTGCACACAGTACGGCCGCAGGAGATAGTTCCAAACATCTTGGAGAACTGAACCCAGATCTTTTGTGTATGAGGCTTGTGTGGATCCATTGTGTGCATGTTGAGATCAGGACTCTGATGCTTTTATTTTTCACACCTGCCTAAAACTTTTGCACAGAACTGCAGATATATATAGTAGGACAGATTTATACTATCTACATGTAGTCTCAAGCTAGGATACAGGTGCGTCTCTATGAATTAGAATATCATCAAAAAGTTAATTTTTTTCAATAATTCACTACAAAAAGTAAAACACATATATTATACTAGATGGGTGCCCGATGCACAATGCATCGGGATTCTAGCAGAGCGAGTCTCTGACTCGCAATGGCCGCTTCGCGCCAATGCTTCGCGCTGCTAAGGCGACTCGCCTTAGAGCTGCTCGCAATGGCCGCTGCGCGGCCAATGCTTCGTTCGTATCCACATGACCACGCTGAGTCGCAGCGAGAAACCCTGCGAGAAATCCATTCGTGATTATATAATAGATAGAGTCATTACACACAGAGCGATCTATTTCAAGTGTTTATTTCTGTAAGGCCGGCTTCACACCACGGCAGCATCAGGTCCGGGGCTGTCAGATGTGATTCCGACAGCCCCAGACCCGATTTGCAAACAGATTTGCCTTCGGTCCGGTTTGCAGCCGGATACCACTGATAGCAGCCCCAGCTGCTGCAATTTCAAGATTGTGGCTAGCGGGGAGCTAGCCACGGTCCTGAAATCATAGCAGGGGATAGGTGGTGGTGCTGAATTTTAGCAGCACTCGCTGCTAAACTTCAGCCGCCAGTGTCCAGTTACTGAATCCTCCCGGATCTGGGCAATGCGGCACCATAGACTCCCATGTTAAGGAGCGCTGGATTGCCCCGGATCCGGGAGGATCCGAATTGGGCAGATATTTTTCCCCGGACACAAAAATGTTGCTTGCCTTCCCTGAGGAAAGGGCCAGGGACCCCTGAAACGCCTTGACTAGTAAGTTAATATTATATTCACCCTTTGATGTCTCGTGGAATATGGCAGCGCGGTATATAACCCTTCATCCTCCCAACTCTATATTCACCACACTGGGGACTGCAGCAGCCGTGATCTGCTTTTATAGTGGTTGTGACTCTCACAACCACACAAGATGAAGCCTCTGATACCTATTTAGGTCATATTTTATCTCTCAGACCCGTCATCCTCCCTACTTTAATTTTCTGAGTTTTGGGTTTTCATTGGCTGTGTAACCACGGTTTTTGAGCTGTTTGGCTGTATCCGGTGTTTTGCAGGAAGCACCGGACACAGCCTGACAGCTCCGGACAAAAAGAACCGGAGGGCAAATATACCCTCCGGTCCTGTTTTCTGCCAGAATCGGCAGTGCAGAGCTTCTGTAGCTGTCCCTTGCGGAAATGTCAGAATCGGGGCTTGCGGGGAGCTAGCCGTGGTTCTGAAATCTCAGCCGGGAGCTCTCCAGGTGCTGAGGTTCAGCGCTGGCCGCCACTGAACTTCAGCACCCGGCTTCTGGCAGCCAGATCCGATTTTCTGTCGGATCCGGCGCAATCCGGCGCCCATAGACTCCCATGTTAATGGGCACCGGATTCATGAGGATCCGGTTTTGATTAACTTTTTGCCCCGGACACAAAAATGCTGTAAGCTCCAATTTTGTGTCTGGGGCAAAAATTGAATGCAACCGGATGCTGCCGGACACGGACAAAACCAGATAGCAAATTACTGCCATCCAGCCCTATCCGGCACCATAGGGCTACAAAATGTCCAAAATTAGGTCCGGGGCTGTCAGGTTCACACCAGACAGCCCTGGACTTGAAAAAACAATGTGCGAAGTCAGGCTAAGCCATAATCATCAACATTAACAGAAATAAACACTTGAAATAGATCACTGTGTGTAATGACTCTATATAGCATATACATTTCACTTTATGTATTTAATTACTGAAATAAATGAACTTTTTGATGATATTCTAATTCATTGGGATGAACCTGTATGTGTAGTCTCAGTCTATGATACATCCCCGATTGCTGGCCCGATCTTCACTATTTTCTTCACTGTGAACTAGAACTCACCTGACATTATTAAGATGAATATCTCGTATGAAATTTGAAGTTCGCACAACGCCTTTGGCTAACAGCAGCTTCAATGTCTTCGGTTAGTTTACTTATTGCATTAGCTTTCACTTGTTGACATCCTCAACGTCTTGTTGTAATTGTTCTTCATGTAATGATGTTTCTTAGACTGGAGCAGATGAGGCCACGTCTGCACACTTCGCTTTTGTTGCAGAATTCAGCCCCAAAATTTTTCAACAAAGTAGATAGAGTAACAATGCAGAAAAGCAGAGGTGTAACAACCATAGTCACATACAGCCTAGAAAACCGCAGGTTCTAAACAAGGACTGTGTGCAGACGGCGTCTTCCGGGGCTGGGATCTGTGAGTGATAACTCCAGCGGCTGAACACATAGTCAGGCTGTGGTGGAATTGCACATCATATTTTATTCATAATTTAATTTTCCCTTCTAGGGATATTGGACAGCAGGCTACATATACTATGCATCATCCAGACGTGGAGCTGCAAGCCCTTATTTTGCCAGATTTGGCTGTCAACAAAAACTCATACTATGACATATTTGCCCATTCATTGTAATGACCCAGGAACCAGGAGCGGAACTACAGCAGGTGAAGGGGTTGCAATTGCACCCGGGCCCTGGAGCCCCCAAAGTCCCTTTGGCCTATTTAAAGAGACTAATGCTGTTAAGGATTTTCAATAATTGGGGGACCCATTGGACCTTTTGTATCGGGGCTCATGAGCTTCAAGTTACACCACTGCCAGGATCACTTGATCGTTGGGGTTTCTGAATCCTCCATTAATCCAGGGAATCTTCAGGATGTGTAACCTCCTTAATTGTCAAAGTCCATTCTGTGCAGTTAATGGCGGGTTTACACGTTGCGATATCGGAGTCCGATTTCAATGAAAAGTCACGTGGTTCGATCGTTGGAGCCGATATCGTTCCTGCATTGTATGGTGTGAACGTCCAATACGATGCAGGAACGATGTCAATGCGATATCGGGGATTGAATGAGCGTGCTATTCAATGCTCCGATATTGAATGGAGATTGGAGCCGGATCGTGCTGTGTGACAGCCCAATTCCGATGTGAAGTTCAACGTCACCCATTCACTCCCATGTTAAATGGTCGTTCCTGGGTTGGGGGGCATAGACATCGTACGGACGTTGTATTCCGATATTGCAGCGTGTAAACCTCCGATGCGATGCGGGAGAAACGTGCACTAAATGCGCGCTCCCGCGCCATTGAATTGCGATATCGCAACGATATTGAAACGTGTAAACCCACCATTACATGATAATCTTTTGCACAGTAGAGTAGCTCAGTCACTGCATGGCCCCTTTGGGTGCACTCTTGTGGTTGAAAGCTATGTGTATCCTTTGCATAGGCCCACCCTGTGTCTGTGCACCTAGCCCTACAGTATGAGTTTTTTTGGATGATACTGTAACGTCACCATAGGAGACCATTCACCAGACAGAGAATGGAAGGGTGTTGTTTCAGCCTCCATCTAGCCTGTATGTGCCTGTACACCATGTGTTTACTGACTATTGACAGGTTTGGCCAGTAGTCTATGTACATGTGGTGCTAGCTGACTGAAGGTCAAGAGAGAGATGTCTGATTTTAAATTGCAGATTGCATTTTTCTCCCTTAGATAAGCTGATCAGTCAAAGCATTGTTCAGCCGGCAGTCATCTAATGTGTATAGCCTGCCGTAGACTATAAGGCCACTTCACACACTACAACATTGCTAAGGTTGTCGCTGCAGCATCACAGGTTTTGTGATGTAACAGCGACCTCTCTAGCGATGTTGTAGTGTGTGACAGCCACCAGTGACCTGGTCCCTGCCGTGAGGTCGCTGGTTGCTGCACGTCGCTCAGGACCATTTTTTAGTCCCAAGTCTCCCGCTGGTCAGCACACATCCGCGCATGTTACCGCGAGAGACGAGCGAACCAGCGACCTCACAGGCTGGTATCCATGATAAACAGCGGGTAACTAATCAGCGCGCGCTGCTTAGTTACCCGGTGTTTATCATGGATACCAGCGTCCTCCCTGCTTAGCGCAGTCTGTAAGCAGGGAGGACGCTGGTAACTATGATAAACTGCGGGTATCTAGGCAGCGCTGCTTAGTTACTGCTGTTTATCATGGATACCAGCGATCTCACGGGTGCTGAGTTGCTGGTGAGTCGCTGGTGAGTCTGTCTGTTTGACAGCTTGCCAGCGACTCCAGAGAGACTTTCCAGCGATCCCAGCCAGGTCAAATTGCTGGTGGGATTGCTGGAAAGTCTCAGTGTGTGAAGGAGCCTATAGAAATAGCAGCCACCAACACAACAGAGAATACTGTATGTTTATAGCACAGTGCACCACTGCGATCTACACTGTTTATGTAGCACTGACAGTCTCAGACACTTTTAAATAAGCCTCATGATACACAAATCATGTAGATGTGCTGTGCTATTGCCATAACACGATGCAGAGGTCATGCAGCGGCTGCTATATCTATGAGTGCACACCACCAAACTTCTGACTTCTCAATTTCTCTGAATTCAACTCCTGACTCCACAACTCCCGACTCCACAACTCCCGACTCCACAACTCCCGACTCCACAACTCCCGACTCCACAACTCCCGACTCCACAACTCCCGACTCCACAACTCCCGACTTCACAACTCCTGACTACACGACTATTGACTTCACATCTCTTGACTCCACGACTCCTGACTCCACGACTCCTGACTCCACAACTCCCGACTCCACAACTCCCGACTCCACAACTCCCGACTCCACAACTCCCGACTTCACAACTCCTGACTACACGACTATTGACTTCACATCTCTTGACTCCACGACTCCTGACTCCACAACTCCTGACTCCACGACTCCTGACTCCACAACTCCTGACTCCACGACTCCTGACTCCACAACTCCCGACTTCACAACTCCCGACTTCACAACTCCACGACTCCACACTCCACGACTCTTGACTCCCGACTCCACGACTCCCGACTCCCAACTCCACGACTCCCGGCTCGATGACTCCCAACTCCACAACTCCCAACTCCACGACTCCCAACTCCACGACTCCCAACTCCACGACTCCCAACTCCACGACTCCCAACTTCACGACTCCCAACTTCACGACTCCCAACTTCACGACTCCCGACTTCACGACTCCCGACTCCACAACTCCCGACTCCACAACTCCCAACTCCACGACTCCCAACTCCACGACTCCCGACTTCACGACTCCACAGCCCTGCCCCTTTTTCCCCTTTTTTAAAAGTTTCCTGCAAAAAAAGGAAGGCAAGTCTATGTTAAACAGGGCTGTGGAGTCGGTAAGCCAAACCTCCGACTCCTCAATTTCCCTAAATCCGACTTCATCAAAATGGACACAGCCCTGATGTTAAACTTACTTTTTCTTTATTAACTTGCATTTTTACACCTTTAGGCTATGTGCGCACGTTGAGTATTAAACATTTTCTGCAGCAAATCTACATCTCCAGGCAGGAAAATTTACCAAAAACACAATGCGTTTTCCATAATGGCGTCAATGAGTAGAAGGGGTGAAAAACACACCATGACATGCTGAAGATTACACAGGTCAACAAAAAAAAATTTTTTTTCTGGTGCCCAAAATATTTTAATGAATTTGGGGTATTTTTGGGGTGCTGATTCTGAATATGCTATCAGTTTTGCCAGATTGGCTCAAGTTTTTGAGATTTTTGGTATCTTATTTATAGCACTTGTTGGTAAATGCGACGCATCATCTCATTAATTTCTTTGGATTAGTACTTGAACTGAGCAGTTCTCAATATAGTTTTGTGTTAATTAGTGTTCTAAAAGTTTGTTCATAGCTTGATTTTTTGCACTAACTTTATGTTGTTTTCTGTTGTCCAGTGAAAAGCATGAACTCATCAAGAAGAAGTTGTCTTAACGATCCAGACTCATTCTGTTACATTTGTGGTGAATATACACTGACAAAACATAGAAGAAACATAACAGACTTCGTTAAAAAAGTAGCAAAAAACGTCTTTTTTGTTACACATTTTACGAAAAATCTCAAAACCTTGAGCCAATCTGGCAAAACTGATGACATATTTAGAATCAGCACCCCAAAGTTACCCTAAATTCAATGAAATATCTTTGGCACCAAAAATGCTGTTGACTAGTGTTATCAACAAAGGAGAAAATATTTAACGTGTGCATGAGACTTGAGGATTCTCATTGAGTTTGCTGGCATCAGGATAGGCATGCAGATGGGTTTGAAAACTGAACTAAAAAAAGCCATCTAAACACATTGTGTGCACATGGCCTTAAAGAAGTTAAGACTTTATTTTTTTCCAGATGAATTCCAATGTATTCCACAGTATGTAAAAGCATATATTCATCACACTCATAAATAAGGTACGGTATATCTGAGGTTCTGCACAAAAGGTTAATGGTAAATGGTGCATCTGTACTAATAGGCAAATCTACGATAGTGATAGGACTGAAGAAAAATAAAAATGACACATATACACACACAGTATAGATTTTTGTTTATGATGAGGCCCATCATTTTCCGAATTTAAAGGTTGGCAACTCCATTTTTGGGATGACTTCTTGTTCCAGATTAATTGTAATAAACATGTTGAAAAAAGAAGTCAATCAATATCATTATAGTGCAGATATTGACTGTACGCTATTGCACATTACTTCTTGGCGGCACGTGCTGGATTGCTCTGCTACCCATCAGATCTATAGATCACCTCTGCCTTTTATATCACTGCAGGAGTGAAATGCAAGACGCCAAATGCTGCAAAACCCAGAAGATTAGAATTTTAGCGCAGCGCAGATGGAGGACATCCAAGGGCTGCTGCACCTCCTTATGTCGCCCCTCGCTATAAAGTGCATCTTGCGACGACGAGTTCTATTTTGAATCGCGTGAAAGATGCCCACGCTGCAATCTTGCAAAAAAAGCTGCATTGTGGTGCATTGACCGACCTGATGCTGATAAAGGAGGGGTCAGTGGTAAAAATAACTGGGCCCTACACGGAGCAGATCAGTGCTGCATTTCAGCACATGAGTGCGAGGAGGAGTCATTGCAGGAACAGCACAGATGCCTGCTGCAGTCAGAGCTGGTGCTGCATTGGCAGATATGAGAAGATACATGGAAAAGCTGCCTCATCAAGTCATCTCCAGCAATGCTGAGAGTGTGAGAGCTGGGGAAATCCTCAAGAACAGCTCCAGATGCATCCCTTCCCCCTTGACAGGCAGGACAGACAAGCCTGGACAAGCCCAGGCAGATCATGGAAATCCCCATTTCTAATACCCATAGACATGGGAAAAAAGCACTGACTGCTGCCCTGACCTGCACCCAAAGTCACCTTGTCCTACTGCTGTCTATCTACCCTGTGCAACTTCATCAGGATCTGCAGATGCTCCTGTGTCCCCCACCCCCCTGCAATATGATTCTGCAGAGGTCACAATCCAGATGTCAATGGAGAGGATGATTAACCCTTTCTGCAAGGGCCGTAAAATGTATGGCATGGCGCGGTGACACACGTGTGGAGCCCGAGGTGACGCAATACAGCGCTGCAGAATATGTTGGTGCTATAATAATAATAATAATAATAATAATAATCACAGTTTAGAACTAGATGGTTGAGATATATAATAATTATAATAATATTTATTCATTTATATAGCGCTATTGATTCCATAGTACTTTACATACATTTGCAACACTGTCCCCATTGGGGCTCACAATCTGAACCTCCTATCGGTATGTTCAGATTGTTTATATGAGAAGTTTTAGTATCCGCTCCCGTACCGGCATCAGAGCACCGCACTGCGTGGGTGACACGCACACGTCCTCCGCCATATATTACCCTAATGGCTGAGATCTGTCCCCTGAGTCCCCATCACTGCCTCCAAACCGTGGGGGGGGGGCAGGGTACCGATGAGCCAATAAAAGCAGAAATTACGACCGGTCATTGATAAGCTAATCGTAAAAAAAAAAGGTAATTTTTATAACGCACTGAGCCGCAGTGTCGGCAATCAACATATTCTATCCATAGACCACAATTTACTATACTGCTGATGAAATAATAGCAGGGCTGAGTTTTCCACTTGGCACAACTTCTGCTATCACGAGGTATCACTTTACATAGGACTGCAGGTAAACCTACTGCAGATAGTGGTGCAGCCCAAAGAGCTACGTCACCTGACAATCTCAGCTCTGCTACATCAGGATTTTCTTACACTTCTGTATAATTATCACCAGATTATGTGTGCGATGTTTTATACACCTGCGGCGGAACTGCAGCAGTGTGGAGGGGATAACTGTCTGCAACAATGTGACACTAGAAGAATGAAATACAGTCTAACACACACACATATATTATATATATATAAACATATATACACATACAAATACACATATAATACATACATACATACATACGTATGCAGAATATATATATATGTATACACACACACATATATATACATACATATACATTATGTATATATACACATACATATACACATATATACATACATACCTATACAGAATATATATACCGTATATATATATATATATATAATATATATATATATATATACACATACGTATATATTATGCATATACACACACACACACACACATGTACACACACTTATATATAATTATATACACACACATATGTACACACACATAAATATACATATATACAGACATATATATATACATACATACGTATACATTATGTATATACACAACATATATGTACACACACATATAAATATATATATATATATAAAATACAATACAGGTGGAAAAAAAAGGCATTCTAGCACAAAACTATATATACACACGCCTTGCGTATTATATATACACTTCTAGGATGCATATATTGCTCCTGACCAGCATAGCGTTCATCACAATAAATCTTAATTAGTCCCAAAATAACCTGACATTTTTAAGTTTTCTCATCTGAGCCAATGACACGAATGGGTTCATCTAAAACAATTTGTAATAGATTTCCACCATGCCCATTGGTCAGAGCACTTTTAACCCTTTACTGCCGACACCCAGTAGAATCCTGGGCAGGCCTCCTGCCATACACGAGTGGCTGTCGAGTTCTTTTGGACTTTTTTTTTTGTAGTAACATTTCCCGTTATCATGCGGAGTCTGGAGTTGCTGCATTACGGCTCCATGCATTCATCCCGGAAAATAAGTTATCAGGCCAGACATACTGATTAACATGCAGGGAAAAGCATCACCGGATCCCATCAAAGTATGTGGCCGCAGATACGGTATATACGGTGTATCTAAAGGACAACCCACAGGGGGGTGAGAAGGTTTTTTATAGAGATAGATAGACAGATAATGAGAGTAGATAGATAGATAGATAGAGATAGATAGATAGATAGATAGATATGATATGATAGATGTAGATAGATAGATAGATAGATAGATAGATAGATAGATATAGATAATAGATAGATAATATTTTATAGATATAGTGAGATAAGAAAAACTCACTTTTGTTCCCCCAAAATTGAAGACAAAGCGGGGGGTAGGCGGGCATTTTTATATATATATATACCATAACATTTTTCTACAATGGGGATAAAATATACACATGATCCATGAAAAGAGTTAAAGTATTCAATAAAGAAAAATAGAGAAAAGATAAAGAAATAGAATTGAAATGTAACAATAATCTTTATCAAACCTGTTTGTATTGGACATTTGGTAAATCTAAAACATTATAAAATCAGAGGAGTCTATAAAACACAGGAAAGAGAGAACGAAGCAGGGAATGTAGAAGTATGACATTGGGAGAAGAGAGGAGCAGATGCGAGCACTGCAGTATGACACCACAGGGCTGCTGCAACCCAAAGGGGGAAAGGATTTAGGAAAAAAAGGGGCATCAAACATGCATGAGGTGGGATCACCGGGGAGCGAGCTGTCACTTACTTGCAGGCGGTGGGCACAGGCCAGTGATGAGGGCATTACAGCCAGACACAATGTGACTTCCTTTCCAAGCAGTGAAAGTTGAGTGCTGCAGTGCCTTGTCAGAGGGGGATGACATTGTTAAAAGGGATCTCTGGCAGCTCAAACTGCCCAGATCAGCAGCCTCTCCCGCTGTCGCAAGCAAAGAGTCTGCATCAGATCCGCATGCTAGCATGTGTTGGGACTTTAAAGGGGAAGCCAACCTCCAGTGGGAGGGATGGAGAGGATGCACAAGCCTTTGTACAGAATCTCACTTCACAGTTGAAGGGCAAAGGGTGATGATGATGAGGATGGTGGGTGGTGGTGGTGGTGGTGGTGGGGGATTTGGAGTGGGACATTGGGGAAAAATCACCTAAATATGCAAAACTATGTCAGGTCCAGGAGAGAAAATATTCTGCAAGGTTTGTAGGATTGTCTGATTTCCTACACTTTTTTCTAGCGCGGGGAGGGTTAACGTTACAGTTTTCGTGAACTATGCGCTGAAATGGTTCTGGGGTGGGGGGGGGGCGGCGAGGGTTAACTGCAGCCCCCTATTCTCTGCTGATAAATGCAGTGCAGCAGCAATGCAGGAGGGAAAAGATGAATGTGTCACCTCAGCAGGACCAGAAAGGGAGAGCGCTGCGTTAACTGCTTGGGTGCTGGTCGGCTTTTAGAGCTAGCGTGAATTTTTGTCTGCATTGGAGATGGGATTCCTGCCATTACAAGGTCAAAAACAAACAAAACTATGGAACGTATCGTTATGTATCAATTTTTTAAATTTCGACATCTCTTCCTTATTTAACTACTTAACGGCTGACGTACATGTGCGCTGATATTCTGCACCAACATTTGGCACACGTCCATGGCAGATTTGCCGCAATTTTCAGCCTAGCGTCATTTTTCTAACACGGATTATGTTGTCAAAGATTCCGTTACAATGTTTACATACGTGTTCATCATATTGGACTTCTGATGAATGAGATCAGCTGGGGTTAAAAATGCGTCTTAAACTTAGTGAGATCTCTTTATTCATTTAATTTTGCATGTTTGATCCAACTAACAGTAATATTAAATACCGTGCAAAACTGTAAGTAATATTAAATACGTGCAAACTGAAAGTAATATTAAATACTGTGCAAAACTGTAAGTAATATTAAATACAGTGCAAAACTGAAAGTAATATTAAATACCGTACAAAACTAAGTAATATTAAATACTGTGCAAAACTGTAAGTAATATTAAATACAGTGCAAAACTGAAAGTAATATTAAATACCGTACAAAACTAAGTAATATTAAATACTGTGCAAAACTGTAAGTAATATTAAATACAGTGCAAAACTGCAAGTAATGTTAAATACTGTGCAAAACTGCAAGTAATATTAAATACCGTACAAAACTAAGTAATATTAAATATCGTGCAAAACTGTAAGTAGTATTAAATACAGTGCAAAACTGTAAGTAAAAACCGACTATATAATGCAGGAGTCGCCTCTGCGCGGTGTAGGGACACAGATATCCATGCTCCAGCAATATTTCCTATAAGTGCAGTAATTACACGGTTCTGCTGATGCAGCGTTCATTAGGTTTCCGGCGCTACTACGAGACGTACGTATGACCCCAAGGTACCCCGGGGTAGACCGAGCTCATAGATCCTATCCTCTGTTACCTGAATTGATCCTTCTTCAAGGAGAACATTCAGGTCTTAGCACAATATTAAGAAATTGATCACAAAATTCTCTAACCACTTGGAGTATATTGAAGCTCATGGGTCCCAATGTAAAAGCTGCAGCGCGGCCCCCAAATATTGCAAGTCTTTAATAGTATTGGTCTTTTCATATAGGCAAAAATGACTTTTGGGGGCCCCAAGTCACCGGGCCAGGTGCGATTGCAACCCCTGCATCTGTTGCAGTGGCGGACCTTCAGCCTGGCAGACCCTGGTGCAGCTGTAGGTGAGGAGCGGGTGGGGGGGTGTTAGCAGGGGAGGTTTGTGAGCAGTTCCTGCCTGCGCCGGGCCGCGCATTGCAGGTCTGGGAGTCGGGGCTGCAGAGGCCAGGGGGGGCGGGAACAGCCATGGGTAGCAGGAAGCTTCCCTCAGTTAACCTCCTATCCTCTGACACAGGGTCATGGGGGCCCCCTACAGGTGCTTGAGGGGCCCCCTACCCGGTCGGGGGCCCTGGTGCAGCTGAACTAGCGGCACCACGGTAGGTCCGCCCCTGATCTGTTGTAGTTACACCCCTGGCTGGAATATACATGTGATGGATCCTCCGCGTCAGTGGCGTAACGTGAAGCTCATGGGCCCTGATGCGAAAGCTCCTATGGGCCCCCCTATTATTGCAAATCTTTAATAGCAATAGTCTTTTTCTATAGGCCACTGGGACTTTTGGGGCCCCCCCAGGCACCGAGGCCTAGGTGCAACCGCAACCCCTGCACCTGTTGTCGTTACGTCCTTGCTCAGCGTGAATATTTGCATTAGGCCTCATTCCATTTTTTGGGGAGGACAAGACAAGATTTCCATTATTATGCTGGATCCAATTTTTAATTTATTTTTGTTTTTTTGTGTCAGTTTTTACCATTGTTTTTTCAGCCCTTTTTCTCTAGCAAAAAAAGTCTGAGCACTAAGTTCTATTTTTATTATGAACTCAATGACTTTTATTGGCAAGTTTGATCCATGACTAATGGCATAACTTGAAGCTCATGGGCCCCAATGTGAAAGCTCCAACAGGGCCCCTAATTATTGCAAGCATGTAATAGTGTGGCACCCCAGGGGTTAAGGTGCCACAGAAACAACACCAAGGGTTAACTCCCCACACAAGCCACAACACTAGACTAGCGCCTCCAGGCCAGAAGGGGGAGGTAAAGCTGCTTCCCTATATATTCTGGGTGGAGAGGAAGTGGCAGTTAGTTAAGTTCCTGAGAGGACTGAAGAAAAGGACCTGGGTGTAAAAGGGCTGCATTAGGCTCACCCCACGGTCCGCTGTCCAGTTCCAGGCCGAGCCAGGGTCTGAGGAAAGGAGTTAGGAGAGACAGAGTAACACATCTAGGAGACTGAGTTACCTAAAGACTCTCCCCAGAGAAGCGCAAAGACCGGATACCGAATCCGAAATTGTGCCTTACACAAGCAGCACAGAAAACACCGGATAAGTGAAGATTATATATCTTCACTGTACCACAGCGAAGCAACACGGCGGGATCAGAAACACAAAGATAAGACTCAAGTTGCCTACCAAGTTTGGTACCTGAGAGAGGAGACACGGCCGGCAGCCTAGCTAAAGCGGCAGCAGGGCCACACACACAGCGCAGGAGTAGGAAGCCAAGGACCCAGCCAGGGTGGGAGCAACCCGACCCCGGTACAGACTCCGTGGACAATACTTAGTGAATACCATCTACAGTAAAGACTTGGAAAACTACAAAACCGTCAGTTTGTGTAATCCTTGCACTCGAGCCCTACTCTCCCTCACAAACTGTTATCATCTCTACCACTACCCCTGCCCTGCATCATCCATAGACTATCATCACCACTGCCCCGGGGAACCAGGCTCTGCCCGTGGAGAGCCGTTACATCACCGGCTGCCAAACATCATCCCCGGAGGTTCTACAGCAGCGGTGGTCACCCTGATCACATACCATGGGTGGCGTCACGACTATATCCCCTGTAAATAACCCCCAAACCCATTACTTGCGGGCCTGGGACACGGTCCGGACCAAGACCACCATCATACCCCAGTCTGGTACTGAGTACCCCGTCCCAGTGGGCTCCACAATAGCATTAGTTTTTTTCTATTGTAATTAAATAAAAGCAGTCTAAAGAGCGTAGGTCATGGAATAATAGCAAGCAAATTTTAAGGTTACAGCCCATTTATTAAAAACCTTTTTGCTCCACAACACGTTTTTGGTAGTAGGTTACGACCTTCATCAGACCACTGCTCTAATTTCGGCCGCTCCCAGGATGGCAAGGACCTGTATGACGTCATGGGGTCAGGTGACGCGCGGGTCACATGATCCCACGGGCATCCAAGAGCGCCAGCGGTAAGACTGTGTGGTGCGGGGGGTCTGATGCTGGGGGAAGGCTGAGGGTGCAGAGAGAGGCTGATGGTGTGGGGGGGAAGCTAAGGGTGCGGGGGAAGGCTGATGATGCAGGGGTAGGCTGAGGGTGTGGGAGAGGCTGATGGTGCAGGGGGAGGCAATGTTAAAAAAACGGATCCTGCAAAAATTAATTTTTTAAAAAGTTGAAAAAAGTGTATTTTAAGTGATTTTCATTCTTTAAAACAAACAAGCAAACAAAAAAAGAATGCATTGTATGAATCCAGTCTGATCCACTTTCTAGGTGAGAACGCCTGTTGTAATATGGAGCCGTGTAGGGACACCATATGGCGGCACACTGAGTCCACGGATCCATTTCGGCACAGACTTTGTGTGCATATGACTGCTGTGTGCTTGAGGGCACAGAACATCGAGGAAGACAACATAAAATGTCTCATTAAATGTTCTACTATTGCTTTGGTCCTTTGTTTTGATCTTGAGAGATTTGAACCTATTTTCGGCTCTTTGCCAGGTATCACCGTTAGGCTACGTGCCGACGTTGCGTTTTTTGCTGCGTTTCTGCAGCGGTTTATGTCACCTTTTGTCTCAAAAACGCATTGTCTATCCTTCCCCCAGCAAAGTCTATGACAATTCTGAATTGCTGTGCCAATGATGCTTCTTTTTCCTTGCAGACTTGCAGCGTTATTTTGTCCAGAGAACAGAAATGAGCGTGCCTATTCTTTGGCATCTGAGCAGCATAAGCCCTTTTGCCATTGACAGTAGTGAAAACGCAAGACCAAATCTACACCAAAAGCGGACCAAAACGCGCTGCGTATTTGTGACTTTTTATAGCACAGGGGGCAATTTAGCAGAAAATTGTTGTGTCGGCACTATGTGCCAATGCTGAGTATCTGATACTGATATTTTCTACATCAAAAACGCTGCTAAACTGCCCCCTGTGCTTTAAAAAGACACCAAATATGCAACGCGTTTTGGTCCGTTTTTGGTGTAGATTTTGGTCTTGCGTTTCTTCACTATTGTCAATGGCCAAAAGGGCAAAAATATGCTGCTCAGATGCCAAAAGAATAGACACGCTCATTTTTTCCTCTGGACCAAAAAGCGTTTTGAACCACTTGCCTGAGTTAACTGAGAATCCTTCAGTGAGCTCCTTCAGACTGGGACTTTATAATCCTCTTCCGACGTCCTCTCAGCTGATTTATGACCTCAAAGTGCAGAAGTGCAGCTGTTCTGGACCACAATCTCTGGGGACGTTCCTTTTTGATCTAATTGATGGATTAAAATTACCCATACAAGTCTATCAGTCAGTGAAAACTGCACCAGTGTACAATCCATGAGGTGTCAATAATACCTTTCTAATAGGTAACAGAAGCTTTATAATGTCTTATATATACACTGGCGATCAAAATTAGAGAACAATGTCTGATCACTTGATCTTTTCAGACAGAATGTAATCTACATTGATGAACATTTGGCGGTTTTTGTGTAAGGGGTGCACCATGCCACTAGGACAGGGTTTTCCAAAATAACCAAAGTTTAGCAACTTAAAACCTTTATTTTACACAAAACATGATGATCATAATTAAAGAACAGTAATGACTGTAGACAGAGAAAGATTAAAAATAAATGTTGTGAAGGTTACAACTAGGGATGAGCAAGTATACTCGCTACTATTCGGTATTAGACAAATAGTAGCGGTATTCAGCTACTCTCCGAGTACTTATGTGTACTCGGGAGTAGTGAGTAGTCCTAATACTTTCGCAGTGTACCTATAGGACCAGGACCTGCAGAGAAGCCATCCGATCGCTGGACAAGGACCTGTGACTAACAGCAATCATGCCGTAACGATTTGGCCAATCAGATGCACACGCCAAACCACGTCATCGCTAGCGGCCACCTGATTGGCCAGTTGCAAGGTCCTAGATGTACTCTCAGGACCTTGCAAACTGGCCAATAAGGTGGCCGCTAGCGATGACGTGGTTGTGACGTGGTGCCATCTGATTGGCCAAATCGCTACTGGACATCTGATTGGCTGGTAGTCACAGGTCCTTGTCCAGCGATTGATGGCTTCTCTGCCGGTCCCGATGCAGGTGTCGGACATGTGAGTATGTAATTTTATTATTTTTAACAACTTTTAATCACTTTTAGGGTACTTTCGCAGTGTATCTATAGATACACTGCGAAAGTATTCGTACTCGCTATACTCACAACGAATAGTGGTACCTACTCGTTGCGAGTATAGCGAGTACGAATATTAAGGTACTCGCTCATCCCTCTCTGCTCTAGGGGGATTTTGCTCCACTCTTCTTCCAGCTTCTTCCACAGTTCTGTGACTGTTGTGGGTTTCTCAGCCATAGCTTTGTCCCTAAGGATTATCCAGAGGTTTCTATTACGTTTAGATCACAACTCTGGGCGGCCATTTCATTGTTTCAATTATTTCTTTTTCAATGAACTGCTTTCCCTGTTTTGCTGTATGACAGGAGGCATTGTCCTGCGTGAAAATTGCTGCTGATTGAGTGCTGAATACAAGTAAAAGTGTTGGTACCATATAATGAGCCACAAATCCATCACTTAGGTTTAACCCATCCTGGATACAATTGAATGTTCTAATGAATTTGGATTCACAGACTCTTCGATGTTTTTGTGATTTGAAATTACGTCTCAAAATGTAAACTTTCATATTTTCAGTGTTATGTCCTTGACTAGAAAAATGTTTGGCTACTGGAAAATTTATTTTTTTGTGTGTAATTGTGTGACGATGAGACTTCATCCATACTCTTAGCTGTTGTCCAGTCTCACCAACATAAAAAGTCCTCACAGGACATATAGTGCACATAATTAAATACACAACATTGGAAGTGGAGCATGTGAATGTCCCAGGAATCGTATAATCCTGTTTCTATGTGAGCACAGGTCTTGCAAGCTCTCCACATTACATGGATAAGTTCCTCTTGGTGTATCCGAGGACATAGAAATTCGGACCATGATGTTTCTTAAATTGGGAAGGCTGCCTGTAGTACAGCAAGGGAGGGTCTTTGAATATTATTTTTAGTCAGTCATCCTTGTGTAGAATATGGTGACGTTTCCTAGCAGTTTACCTTAGTGCCTCAAGCTGTTGGTTGTAGGTCACCACCAGAGGAACACGATGGTTCTCTTCTTTTTCTCTGTATTGGAGTGCTTGACTTCTAGGAATTCTTGTGGTTTTAATGATCTGATCCTCAATGGAGGTGGGCTGGTAGCCTTGGTTTAAAATTGTCTTTTTTAGAAGGTTTAGGTGTTCATCCTTTTCTGCTGGGTTGGAGCAAATACGGTTATATCTGAGGGCCTGGCTGTAGGCAATGGACTTTTTAATGTGTTTCAGGTGGAAACTGTCCCATCTGGGGTATTATTATTATTATTTATTTATATAGCGCCATTAGGTTCCATGGCGCTTTACATGAGAATAAGGGAGACAAGAACAAGTACACTAAATCTAGGCGATAGGGACGTACAGGTACAAGAGGGGAAGGGACCCTGTCCACGTGGGCTCACAGTCTACGAGGGGCGGGTTGTGATACAGTAGGATGGGGTGTATGTGGGACGGTCAATCGGTTTCCGATACACCAATGTCTAGAATGAACCATTTAGAATTTTTATGGTGGTATCCAGGAAGTTGATTTCTGTTTTTGAGTGGTCCAATGTCAGGTTTATGGTGGGATGAAATTTGTTCAAATTATCATGAAATTTTAGAAGTTCATGTTCAGTCTCAGTCCAGATTATTAAGATGTCATCAATGAAACAGAAGTACCCCAAGGATTTGATGGGGCAGGAGGCTAAAAAGTCATTTTTCAGTTTAGCCATGAAAAGGTTGGCATATTGGGGGGCCAGTTTGCTTCTCATAGCAGTTCCGGTGCGTTGTAAATACAGTTCTTCACCAAAAGAGAAAATGTTGTGTGTGAAGGGAGCTAAGACGTCTCAAAAGCTCGACTTGTAACATCACTTACCGTATATACTCGTGTATAAGCCGACCTGTGTATAAGCCGACCCCCCTACTTTTGCCCCAAAAATCTGGAAAAACCTATTGACTCGTGTATAAGCCGAGGGTGGACCTCATCAGAGGTATACAGCCCCCAGCAGTGTGGTATACAGGCCCCCCCCAGTGGTATACAGGCCTCCCCAGTGGTAGTATACAGCAGCCCCAGTGGTCGTATACAGCAGCAGCCCCAGTGCTGTATACAGCAGCAGCCCCAGTAGTATATACAGCCCCAGTGGTAGTATACAGGCAGCCCCAGTAGTATATGCAGCCCCAGTGGTAGTATACAGGCAGCCCCAGTAGTATATACAGCAACCCCAGTGGTATACAGCAGCCTCCTCAGTGGTATATACAGACCCCACCAGTATATACAGCAGCCCCAGTGGTATATACAGAAGCCCCAGTGGTATATACAGCAGCCCCAGTGGTATATACAGCAGCCCCAGTGGTATATACAGCAGCCCCAGTGGTATATACAGCAGCCCCAGTGGTATATACAGCAGCCCCAGTGGTATACAGGCCTCAGCAGTATATACAGCAGCCCCCAGGGGTTATACAGCACCCCCCAGGGGTTATACAGCGGCCCCCAGGGGGTACCCAGCGGCCCCCAGGGGGTACCCAGCAGCCCCCTGGGGGTACCAACAGCCCCCTGGGGGTACCAACAGCCCCCTGGGGGTACCCAGCAGCCCCCTGGGGGTACCAACAGCCCCCAGGGGGTACCCAGCAGCCCCCTGGGGGTACCCAGCAGCCCCCTGGGGGTACCAACAGCCCCCTGGGGTACCCAGCAGCCCCCAGGGGGTACCCAGCAGCCCCCTGGGGGTGCCAACAGCCCCCAGGGGGTACCAAGCAGCCCCCAGGGGGTACCCAGCAGCCCCCTGGGGGTACCAACAGCCCCCAAATGCTGGCACTCGGCCCCCTTGTAAGGCTTCCCCCCCGCTGCTTATACATTACCATTCCGGTGTTCTGATCCGCGCCGCTCCTCGCTGCTTCTTCATGCTCCGTCCTCGCTGACTGCATCCGGGATCTCCATTCTCCGGCCGTCGCGCGATGACGTCATATCGCTGCGACAGCCGGAGATCCCCGGATGCAGCCAGCGAGGACGGAGCATGAAGAAGCACCGAGGAGCGGCGCGGATCAGAACACCGGAATGGTAATGTATAAGCAGCGATGGGGGGGGCCTTACAAGGGGGGGTGAGTGCCAGCTTTTGGGGGGAATATATGAACTGCTTCCCCCTGCGCTGATTGACAGGGGGAAGCAGTGCATATATAATGAGCGGCCCCACGTGATGGGGCCGCTCATACAGCAGCCTCCCCCCGCCTCCTCCAGCCTCCACAGCCCCGGCCCCACAGCCCCCACCACACGGGTCTACCGTATAGACCCGTGTATAAGCCGAGGGGGGGACTTTTCAGCCCAAATTTTGGGCTGAAAAACTCGGCTTATACACGAGTATATACGGTATTTTATTTTTGTTAGCCATTAAAAGGTATCACAACTACAAGATTGTTATCTTGTGTCTCTCACTGAGAGAATGCAAGTCAACAACCACCATTGTTGAAGAAGGTTCTGATCCACACTTGTTTTCATTCTGTCATGTAGCTGTGTGAGAAGTCCAACCACTGCAGCAGAAAACACTCACCACACCATGACACTTCCTCCACCATCTTTCACTGACTTCTTTACACACTGGATTCAGTCTTTCCCCAGTTTGTCCATGAACATAATGTTTCCCATCAGACGCAAAAAAATGAAGATTGCTTTCATCACTAAAATGAACTTTGGACCACTTCTCCTCTGTCCACGCAGCATGCTCCTCACCATAGGTGCGTCTAGCCTTTTGATTCTTTCTGCTAATGAGAGGTTTGGTCACTGTAGAGTGGGCTTTCAGTCCAAATGCTCTTAAATATTGTGACACTGTATGATGAGACAGATTCTTACCCTGTTCAGTGCTGAATTGGCGAGCTATTCCAGCTGCAGTGTTAAAACGCTTACCCAAGGAGATTCACTGTATTATTCTGTCCTCTCTTGCATTTTTATTTTGAGGTCGACCAGCCTTCTTGGGTGACTTGAAAGAGTTTCTGATGTTGTAAAGATGCAATATTCTAGAAATCACAAACTTGGAATGATCAACCTCTTGCTATAGATGATGGGGTGACCCCTTTGGCCTTCACCTGGACCCTGCTGCCGGAGGGTTTGGACGGCAAAGTGAGTGCAAACTGGAAAGTTGGGCTGCCAGTTAAATAGGGTTTGTCAGATAATTAAGGGAATTATCACCAGGTGCCAGAGTAACACCAATATCTAGCAGTTATCTGAAAGTGTTCTCTAATTTTGATCAGTATCTTTTTCATTTATCTCATTTATATTTTTATTCTGTGCTTAAGAATATAGTCAGTTTATGAAATAAGATTAAAATACTGCTAATTTACTCATGTTAGGCTATTTTCACTTAGGACAATATAATGACCTTAACATTTAGGAAATTGTGTGTTGTTCTCTAACTTTGAACGCCACTGTATATATATATATATATATATATATATATATTTTTTTTTTTTGTTTTCATATGAGAATAACAGTGATAAAGCACAGGTCCAAAAGACTGATGAAAAATGGTTACAGCCGGATTACATGTAGCGGCATTGTTAACGATGTCCCTGCAACTTGTGACGTTGCAGCGACCTCGTAGTGATGTCGCTATGCGTGACATACTGCGACGATCAGCAATCAGCTCGCTGATTGCTGATCGTTGGTATAATGGTCAGGGCCATTTTTCGACCCATGGTCTTCTGCTGGGCAGCCAGCATTGCCGTGTGTGACAGTGGGAGACCAACGATCATCGACCTCCCAGCGCCGCACAGCACACTCTGGGAGCTGGTGACCAGGGTAAACAGCGGGTAACTAAGCAGAGTGCTGCACTTAGTTACCCACTGTTTACCCTGGTTACCAGCTCCCAGCGTGTGCTGTGCGGCGCTGGTAGCTAGTAACCAGGGTAAACAGCGGGTAACTAACTGCAGCACTCTGCTTAGCTACCCGCTGTTTACCCTGGATACCAGCATTCTCGCTGGTCGCTGATCACTGGTGGGTCTGCTTGTTTGACAGCTCACCAGCGGTCAGATAACGATGTCCCAGCGACCCCCATCATTGATGGGGTCGCTGGGACATCATTATGTGTAAACCAGTCCATAGTGTATTTACATATGAGAAGAATCATAGATGTTTATATGAGGGCTAAGAGTTATAAACACTCACCTGAACAAGCTCACAAGCAGAATATTTCTAATGAAACCCAACTGCAACAATGATTTTGCAAGAGAGGTTTCGCCAATATTTGCTCTCAGTTCGCAGTATGAGAGTTTGTGGAAGGTGAGTATTCTATCTTTTTCACTTGGGGTTGGTCCTTTGGTGATGTGCCTGTGGGCCATGTGGCCCACAGTAATAAGGACCCAACCTTGATGCATGGTGCTGTAGGTCACCGACTCTGTTGGTGCATTGTTGCTACAGAAGCGGTTGGCACATGGTGCTGCACCTTTAAGGCAATGAATAGTAAGGGACCCATTGAAAGGTTCACCATGACGTTGGAAAGCGGCTTCATAGAAGGTTCACCATGACGTGGGCAGCGGGCTTCATAGAGAGGTTCACATGAGATGTGGCAGTGGCTTCATAGAGAGGTTCACCGTGATGTGGCAGCAGGCGTCATAGAGAGGTACAACGTGATGTGGCAGCAGGCTTCATAGAGAGGTTCACTGTGATTGTGGGCATGTGGTTAATAGAGAGGTTCACTGTGATGTGGCAATGGGCTTCATAGAGAGGTTCACTGGTGACGAGGCAGTGGCTTCATAGACAGGTTCAATGTGACGTGGCAGCAGCTTCATAGAGAGGTTCACCGTGACGTGGCAGCAGCTTCATAGAGAGGTTCACCGTGACGTGGCAGCAGGCTTCATAGAGAGATTCACCGTGACATGGCAGTGGCTACATAGAGAGATTCACTGTGATGTAGCAGCGGGCTTCATAGAGAGGTTCACTGTGACGTGGCAGGGGGCTTCATAGAGAGGTTCAGCGCGACGTGGCAGCGGCTTCGTAGACAGGTTCAATGTGACATGGCAGCAGCTTTATAGAGAGGTTCAACGTGATGTGGCAACGGGCTTCATAGAGAGGTTTGAAGTGGCAGCGGCTTCATAGAGAGGTTCACTGTGACGTGGCAACTGGCTTCACAGAGAGGTTCAATGTGACATTGCAACAGGCTTCATAGAGAGGTTCAACGTGACATGGCAGCGACTTCATAGAGAGGTTCATCGTAACGTGGTAGCAGCTTCATAGAGAGGTTCACCATGATGTGGCAGTGGCTTCATAGAGAGGTTCACCGTGACATGGCAGCGACTTCATAGAGAGGTTCACGTAACGTGGACAGCGGCTTCATAGAGAGGTTGACAGTGATGTGCAGTGGCTTTATAGGGAGGTTCACCGTGATGTGCAGCAGCTTGATAGAGAGGTTCACTGTGACGTTGCAGTGACTTCATAGAGAGGTTCACCGTACGTGCAGCGGCTTCTATAGAGAGGTTTCACTTGATGTGACAACGGCTTTATAGAGAGGTTCACCGCACGTGGTGCAGCTTCATAGACAGGTTCATCGTGATGTGGCAGCGGCTTCATAGAGAGGTTCACTGTGAGTGGCAGTGGCTTCATAGAGAGGTTCACCGTGATGTGACAGCGGCTTTATAGAGAGGTTTACCATGAATGGGCAGCGGCTTATAGAGAAGTTCACCGTAACGTGGCAGCGGCTTCATAGAGAGGTTCACTGTGATGTGACAACGGCTTTATTAGAGAGGTTCACCGTGACGTAGGGTAGCAGCCTTCATAGACAGGTTCATCATGGATGTGTGGCAGCGGCTTTATAGAGAGGTTCACCGTAACCATGGCCAGCGGCTTCATAGAGAGGTTCACCGTGACGTGGCAGCGGCTACATGAGAAGAGTTCATCGTGATGTGGCAGCGGCTTTATAGAGAGGTTCACCTGACATGGCAGCGGCTTCATAGAAAGGTTCACCGTGACGTGGCAGCGGCTTCATAGAGAAGTTCACCGTGAGTGGCAGCGGCTTCATAGAGAGGTTCACTGTGATGTGACAGCGACTTTATAGAGAGGTTCACCGCAACGTGGCAGCAGCTTCATAGACAGGTTCATCGTGATGTGGCAGCGGCTTTATAGAGAGGTTCACCATGACATGGCAGCGGCTTCATAGAGAGGTTCACCGTGACTGGCAGCGGCTTCATAGAGAGTTCATCGTGACGTGGCAAGATTTCATACGATCTGATCTGAATATTAAACTAGGAACCTCATGTTCAGTTTTGTACATTTTTGCATATCAACATTAGACCAATGTATTATTTCTGGATGTGCGCTCTATGTCTCTTTTTACAGCATTGGCAAAAGTGATTTTTAACCCCCAAAAATTGTTCCCAAAGATGTCCACATCCAGTAACCACAAAAATACAATTCATCATTTATGAATATTAGCATTGTATTCTCACACAGTTATCTGGCCAGATTGTCATTTGGTATTTTAGTTGCACCCTTTTCAGATAAAATAAAATGAATTCTGTGAATATTGTATTTTTTTTTTACTATACTCTTTAATGAAACGAGAAAAATGCTATAAAAAATCATAAAATGCATGTAAATGTTATACGTGACTGAATGAGTTTCAGTGAGGCTCCATAAATATACAGCTGCATCTCAATGAATTAGAATATCATCAAAAGTTAATTTATTTCAGTAATTCAATACATAAAGTGAAGCACATATATTATATAGAGTCATTACAGAGTGATCTATTTCAAGTATTTATTTATGTTAATGTTGATGATTATGGCTTACAGTCAATGAAAACCCAAAGGTCATTATCTCAGAAAATTAAAGTAGGGAGGATGAAGGGTTAAAAACCGCACTGCTGTATTCCACAAGACATCAAAGGGTGATGTAATATTAATTTATTAGTCAAGTGCAGTGCTCTCTGACCATGACAATATCATATTCATTTGTCTGAGGAAGGGGCCAGAGAGCCCTAATACTCATTGACTAATAAATCAATATTATATTCACCCTATGATGTCTCATGGAATACGGCAGCGCGGTTTTAACCCTTTATCTTCCCTACTCTATATGCACCACGCTGGGGACTGCTGCTGCCGTGATCTGCTTTTATAGTGGTTGTGACCACTTTAACTATCAAAATATGGTGCAATGTAATCAACACAATATGCTGTAATGTTAGATAAAGGCGTCTATCATCCAGTATGATGAATATGATGTCAATTCAGACTTTCTAGATTAAGATTACGCTACCGAATACAGGTTGGGTTAATAAGAAGGTCCTAATAGGAAAACTGACGGCACTTCCTAACATACAAGTGTGAACAGGTACATACTGAACTTGAAATATACTACAATAAATAAATAGTTGCACTTGGAAACGCTAAGGTATGCAAATGTGGCGCCCCTATGACCAGGCAGCTACAAATGGTACTACATGTATTCCTATGTGTGATGCCATGCCTAGGGGACACTTTGCTGAGACCTCTAACATACTTAACACATTTGAACAGGTTAGGAAGTGATGAGCGGAAGAGACCCACCTATAGGGCAGTTCCCACTTCTAGCTGGAGGGAGGAGTTAGGTTAGAGGTGGGTGGCAAGAAGGAGAGTTCTAGTCTGATCTAGGCATCTTAAAAAGCAACATGGAGTGTAGAGTGAAGTGCTAGGCTGAGTGCCAGGAGAGATGAAGCTGCTGCCAGCTGTTGAAGGTAGGCAGAAGAATTAGCTGCAGGAGGAGTACCAGCCCCCAACTCGATCAGGGATACTTCAGGACCGATCGTGAAGCTGGAGGTTACTGGGCTTCAAGTACAGTGACTCACCTTGTGGTCCTTCCCGAGGCTCACAGGACTATATAGGGTCAGAGGACCGAAGTTGTCGCTCGCAGGACCTGCAGCTACCTGCCTGGTAGGGAATGTCTAACACAGGCACTTAGGAGAGGAAAGGGGTAGCAAGTGTCAGAACTGGAAAGGCAGCTGGAAGGCCATTTGTCTCAGCCAGGTAGACTCCAATTATCTCTGGACTGGCCAGGCTGGGCTCCTGGTGAACATCATACCCTGGCTGGGTTGTAATCTTCACCTATAAGTAAAGGGTAAGAACCACAAAGACTGTGTTTCTTCTGATCCTTCCTGTGTCCTCCTGCACTACTACCCTCCTCTCCTCCTAGCCACCATCCCATCCATCCCTCTACACTTTCCAAGAGATCCTTGTCCTGACTGGAGAGAGCTTACCACCTGGCTGCCCTACCATCTCCCACTTGAAAGCCCCCACAACAGCCCCTGGCCACCTATGGTCAGAAGTCCAGTTGACATCACAGAATACCCCATTGTAAATACCCCATTAACATGTCCGGCCAGGACCACGACTTCTTGGACCTTCATTGGGATGCCCATATGACCCCCGGATGTTCAGTACCCGGCCCTTACGGCTGTGACACATACAATGAATTGTAGGAAAGCGATTATGACTTTGAGGAAGCTGCTTAAATGTGGCACGGGAGTTTCTCAACTTCCTTAGTGAAGTGCAAATTTGCATATATGCATATATCTGAGAGGACGGAAGTGGCTTACAATCTCCTCACCTACTTCGCTCTCTCCATAAGGTTGAGAGCAAGTTGCCAGACCTATAGGAATATGGGCATGTATCATTGCTAAGGAAATTGAGACACTTAGTTCATAAAAAAGACCAGTTTTATGTGAGCCCAGCAGCTAGCGACAGGGTGCATCTCTTTGCCGGGTCTCTATCTAATGCCTCTATCCTGGTTAAAAAAAACCTCCAATTTATGGGCAGACAGGAACCTGCTAATAAAGATTTAAAATAAAATTTTCTATTAGTAGGTTCCTATCCACCCATGAATTGAAGGTTTTTAACCCGGATAGAGGTGTATGATTAGATATTGACCCAGCAAAAAGATACGCCTTGTCATGGCTGCTGGGCTCACATAACACTGGCCTTTTTATGAGCTAAGTGTCTCAATTTTTAAATGTATTTCCTTAGCAGTAATGCATGTCCATATTCCATGTATACTTAGTGTTTCAGAGTGCAGCTGTTCAATTATTTGTTATAATAAGAAGGTCGTGACATGGTACACACACAGTTAAAAGAGATGTAATACAGAGGATTCGGAATAACTGGAGCATTTACACAGATTTTTTACAGAACAGATGACAGACAAAAAAAAAATAAAAGCAGAACAAGATGCGTTCGTGGTGCATCATCCATTCAGCTAAATCCCTCCATGTACCATGTACGCACCGTCCATCCTGACAGAGCGATCAATGATCTTCAGAAATTCCTAACCGGAGAGCAGAGCCCAAAAGACGTAACCCGCCAGATGTATGACCGCTAAATCAAGACTATTGTCAGGCCGGCAGCAATGTATGGGCAGGGCCGCCGTCCCTAAATGATGCGTCTTGCAGAATGTGATCCTGCCAGGCCGCATTTAATGCTTGGATTCGCCTTAGGCTAAACGTTGATCTTACAACTGTCCTGAATACCATCCAATCGTAAAACGTGCTCCGCATACATGCAGCTTCTTAGTGTAGTTATCTCCCTAGAATTAGTTTCTTTACAAGCAAGAGGAACTCCACTACATTAGCAAAATCTACTGTTCTAGTTACTTATTTTATGCAGATTTTATGTGCATAAAATCCATCAGTACCTGCAAAGTAGACGTGCTTTAACTTAAAGGGAATCTGTTACAGGGTTTTTCCTACCCCATTGTGTAGAAGATAAGATCCTGATTCCAGTGATGTATCACTTACTGGGCCACTTCCTGCAGTTTTGATAAAATCCCCGTTTTCTCTGCTGCAGTTCTCTTAATGCTGAGCACTGTATCACCCTGCCCCATACCACTGATTGGCAGCTTTCTGTGTATACTGTGCATAGGCAGAAAGCCCCAATCAGTTTGTGGGGGCAAGGTTATAAAAAAATCATGAACTTGAAGGATTAAATAACAGCAGCTTTAACAGTCCTCTAGTGATAATCTCCTGCTAATAAAACAGTGATTTTATCAAAATCAAGCAGCCAAGTAAGTGACATATCACTGGAATCAGGGTCTCTGCATCTATATTATGTTGCTCTGAGACTCAGTGATATAAACCTGATGACATATTCCCTTTAAGCACATTCACGTTTCATTTTTTTGCGTGTGTATGGATTCCAAGCAGAAAATATTATTCTTGTTGTGTTTGTTAAATCCGGAAGGTCTTCTTGAAAAGTGCTTGAGTTCCCCTTTGATTACACTCGGTACACGAGTCGCACCCATCCGAGTGTCCAACTATTCGTTACGAGTACCGAGCACCCAAGCATGGCAGTGTAGTTGTGGCGCCCCACTGGTTGGAGCGCCACAAAGGGGTACTGCACCCGGACGAGTGTGTGTGGTATCCCAGTGGCCAGTGAACGGGGAGGTTTACATGTGGCTTCCATCTATGCATTCACACACTTAAGGTACCTTTACACGCCGTGACAGAAGGTTAGAAACCACCGGGTGTCGGAGACAATTGTAACTTGTACCATCAAAACACCGCGAGGTAGCGGGTGTGTAATTCAGGTTGTTGCCACCGGTCTCTGTCGACACCTGTTTTTCAGTTGTGCTCAAAAACAGGTCATTTTAAACCTATGGTAGCGGCGTGTAATCGAGGAACAGGAAGGTTTTTCGACACCTAGTGAACTCCCTGGGGCGTGACCCAGCCTCCGGGATACCGCGCCCCATCAGCGTTCATTGGTGGAAGCTCCTGTGTTACGATTGGTTGTCCCTGCACAGGGCGGCATATTTAAGGAGCCGACCAGTCACACTACACAATTGCAATAGCATCATGTATTAGGCAGCCTCCTGCGCTGCCTGGCCAATCATGATGCTATTGCATTGTCTAATCACCGTACGAGCGTCTCGTAAGCCACAACTCTGGCACGCCTATGTGTTGTCCCTGCTGCCCCAGGTCCTCCCATATTGCCTTGTGGTAGCGGCGTGTAAATGAGGGACGGTGCTCTACAGAAGGTAACCTGCGGCACCCGTCGGTGCTTCCAGGGATAGAAAAAAACCTACTGTGGAGCACCTTGTAGCGGCGTGTAAAGGCGGTATCAGGTACCGTTAGGAACCGTTGAAACGTGCACGTGCACGTGAGACACCCGGTGGTTTCTAACCTTCTGTAGCGGTGTGTAAAGGTACCTTTTGAGCTTGGGGGTCAACTGGTAAACCCGTTACCAGGGTAACCGGTCCCAGTGGGAGGTTGTATAAGTGGGTAGTGAAGAGCGGGAAAGTAGTGAATGAGTGAGTGAGCGAGCGAGCAGTCGAGGAGGACCCTTCAAGGGATGCAGAGGGAGGGCACCCAGAAAGAGCGGTGACTCAGACAGAAGGGGGAGCCCGAGGGTGTTGGTGAACACCCGGTGTCAGACTGTCGTAATACCCTGTCTGGGGGGATCCCAGTGCGAATAGCGGAGAACCAGCTCCGGGAACGGTGCAGGAGAGTTCAACCATGAGCCGTCAACACTGGAGGGTCGTGGGCCTTCAGATAGCCGCGACACAGTCCAGCGCACATCCCCACCAGGATCTCCGTCCAGGGTTTAAGCCTCTTCCAAGGGTATCCATACCTTTATAGAGAGAAGGGTAACCTCTAACAGACCTGTGGGCCTGGTGCAGAACAAGTGGGTCACTGCAGGGCCGCGCTAAGGGAGTAGGAGCAGCGCAGAGAGAGAGAGTGAGGACAGAGTGCGAAGCCAAAAGAAACATTGTTGGGAGCCACAGAAAGACACCGTCCACTGGTAACTACCCAGGCCAGCTACCCGAGACTGTAAACCTGTTTAGTGCTTGACAGTTATCAGTAAACCAGTACAGAGACTCAGCAACGTGTGGTGTGTTATTCTTTCTTGCTGTGAGAATTCACTCAGCCTCTCGCCTGCCGAGCTACCTCCCTGTGCCCGCGCCCACGACAACAAGTATTAATACACTGCCCCGGGGACCCCGCTCCACCATCAGGCTGCCATCCATCTTCCCCGAAGGTCTGTAGCAGCGCTGGTACTATCACCAGACACCGTAGGTGGCGTCACAAACTATTCAACAAAACCCCTTTTATTTTTACAACCCTCCTTTTTAAGCAACCACCAGTGACAGCAACCGTAACTAACGCCCCGGGATCCGAGTATCCCAGCCTTGAGGTGGGTCATAGTGCTCACTCATCACTACTGACAAATAATTAAAAGAAGTGTACCTGTATGGTATATATAAAGAAACAAACATGCGGCGCCAATCTAACCACGTTACCAATGTAACTCTCTGGTGCCCTTTTAATGAAGTTTTATGCACTCACTTCCTGCCATAAAACTTCAAGCATATGGTTTTTCCAAAGCCTCCTCACGCTTTGGATATTTATCTGGGTCTGCTGCTCGCCTTGAATTGATCCTGTGTTACATGCTGCCACGGATTCCCACAGGCATAAAGGTTCAATAGGAAGTGATCCAATTCTATGGTGGCCGCGCTCCCCGTGGTAATGATTTTAAGAACTTCTTGTCCACAAAAACATTTTATTACTCAAAACATGTGAGAATATAAAAAACGGATACAACACATTTCGGCGGAGATACCTGAGGAAAGCGGTTGTCTCCGCCGAAACACGTTGTATCCGTTTTTTATATTCTCGCATGTTTTGGGTAATACATTTTTTTTGTGGACAAGAAGTTCTTAAAATCGTTACCATGGGGAGCACGGCCACCATAGAATTGGAATAACTCCTATTGAACCAAAAAGACACCTGGGCGTCTTCCGTGCACCATAAGAGTCTTTCCATTGACTTTGGTTATAAAGTATATATCATCTTTAGAACAGAAGGTGCCTTAAAGGGGAACTCCGGGGAGAGAAAACTTTTTGATACTGTCTCTGCCCTCCTACATGATGAAGCAGAGCCATATACTGCAGTTCTAGATCTATAGATCGCTTATAATTCAATAAAATCATATCTGCTCTTTTGCTCTGGCCCCCCTCATGGGTCAGAGAATTTTAGCTTCATGTGCTGGTGAGAAGAGGAGGTGTGTCGGGGGTGTGGACCCTGGGATCTGCAGGATCATCCTACATTCCAGCCCCCTCACACTTCTGTATGGGCAGTACTATAGAGAAAGCACACATGTAATCTGCACTCAAGAACACTGCAAATAAACACAGCATGAATGCTGAGAAGAATGCAAAAATAAAAATGCAAGAGATGACATATTGAAAAAAATGCTTTGTAGGTTCATATCTGCAAGGAAGAAATCCATATCCATGGTGCTAAAGTTTCAGGGGACAGGAATCTACCAACTGCTATGGGGAAGGAGAGACCATGTCAGTAATGAATTGATCAATGAAGTGCTCTGCCTTTACTCCCAGCCTCATACATGACAGTATACATTATGCACTATCATATGCACTATTGTACAGCAGAAGATCACAGTGTGTATTTCTATCTGCTTTGTGACATGATTACTATTCAAGCCAGAACACCCCTGTTCATACATTACATGGTATATCAGGGCCAGGATTGTACTGTGACCAAGGGGTCGGTGGCCACGCCTTCTCCCCATACAGATATGTTAAGGGGCTGGAAGTAGGATGATCCTGCAGCTCCCAGCATCCATGCCTTCGACACACCTTCTTTTCTCAGCAACAGCATGAAGCTGACATTCTTGGACCCATGAGGAAGGGGGGAAAGTCAGAGCAAAAAAGCAGGTAAGATTTTATTGAATTATAAGTGATCTATAGGTCCTAGAACTGCAGTGTTCAGCTCTGCTGCAGGGACAGTACAAAAAACATTTCTCTCCCCGGAGTTCATCCAGAGATGCAGTACACAGATTGGAAAAAATTATACAAAGTCAACTGTCACTGCAGCCCTCCACCAGTCGGGCCTTTATGGCAGAGTGGCCCAACGGATGCCTCTCCTAAATGCAAGACATATGAAAGCGCGCATAGAGTTTTGCAAGAAAACACATGAAGGACTCCCAGACTATGAGGTGTGGAGAAAACCAGGCACTTCTCATCACCTGCCCAATACAATCCCAACAGTGAAACATGGTGGTGGCAGCAATCATGCTATGGGGGTGTTTTTCAGCGGCCAAGTACAGAGCTATCCAGGATGGAAACCTCTTCCAGAGCTCTGGACCTCATTTTTGGCCAAAGGTTCACCTTCTAACCAGACAGTGACCCTAAGCACACAGCTAAAATAACAAAGGAGCGGCTGCAGAACAACTCTGTGACCATTCCTGACTGGCCAAGCCAGAGCCTGACCTAAACCCAACTGAGCATCTCTGGAGAGATCTGAAAATGGCTCCACCAATGTTCACCATCCAACCTGATAGAACTGGAGAGGATCTGCAAGGAAGAATGGCCGAGGATCCCCAAATCCAGGTGTGAAAAACGTGGTGCATCATTGCCAAGTAGACTCAGTGCTGTACTAGCGCAAAAGGTGCAAATACTCAATACTGAGCAAAGGGGCTGAATACTTATGACCATGTGATATTACAGTTTTTCTTTTTTAATATATTTGAAAAGATTTCTACATTTCTGTTTCTTAGTCAAGATGGGGTGCAGAGTGTACATTAATGAGAAAAAAATGAACTTTTTTGAATTTACCAAATGGCTGCAATGAAACAAAGAAAAAAATGTAAAGGGGTCTGAATACTTTCCATACCCACTACGTATGATAACCCATAATAGGGATTCCAACAAACGGCTAGCTCTTGATTACACATGAAGGATTTTTTAGTGTCAATTTCATGACGCTCCATCGTATTCCATATGTACAGAGGTATGATCTGTGCATTGGAGCTTGTATGTCGGTGGGCAGAATGGCTCCATACAGGGGCATAACTACAACAGGTGCAGGGGTTGCGATAGCACCCAGGCCCTGCAGCCTAGGGGCCCCAAAAGACCCTTTGGCCCACAAAAAAAGATTAATACTATTAAAGATTTGCAATAATTGGGGGCCCCGTTGGATCCTTCGCATCGGGGCCCCAGGGCCTGAAGTTATGCCACTGGCACCATACAAGGGACTCAGCCGCGTGCGTGAATACTAATTCTTTATAGAGAAAGCAAGAAAGTTGACAAGCTAATCACATAAAAAGAAATATTCTCAGTAATTGAAATTGCATACTAGGCTTATTTCATAAAGGTCACCCCTTACAAATGCCTAAACTCTTAAATGCAATTATAGATTGTGGCCGGAATACATGTAATGACAGTACCAATAGGTATTATCACTAAATATATTAGGTCAGTGTGCTCAAATCTGCACCTTTAATAATAACTGAGTACTAGATAACAATTATAGCAGATATCATATTTATTATATCTTGTCTACTATTTTGTAAGTGCAAAATACTGAAAAAGCTGCATGTTGAACATTATCTCATTTCATGGTATTTGCCATGGGTCACCTGTGAGGTGTATTCTTTAAGCTGTAGGTCGTAGTAAGCATCACAAACAGGAGCCATTGAGGCAGAGGTAGCACTTGGGTCAGCTAAGATCAGTAGAGCTGGATAGAAGGACAAGCACCTTAGAACAGCAGAGCTGAGTGTGCAGGAAACACCTTGGGCTTCAGGGCACCTTTTGACCAGCATAGATGAGTCTTTGGACAGCAACTTGAACAGTAGAATTGCACCTTGATGCAACAGAGTCAATTATGTGAACAGCAACTTGGAATAGTAGAGTTGTCTAGGCAGACACGTACCTTGATTCTGCAGAGCAGAGTGCATGGTCATCGACCTGGAACAGCAGATGTTTTTAGACAGAAACCTTGATATGGCAGAGCTAAGTGTGCAGAACCGAAGAACCGAGAACATAGCAAATGTGAGGATGCAAACAGCACCCTGAAATAGCAAAAGTGAGTTGCCAGGTAGGTGCATAGTACAGCCCTGTGATAGCAGAGTTGGGTTTATCATGCAGCTAGGCTGAGTGCAGGTATGTGGCAGCAATGTATGCATACTACCTGAATACTCTGGTGACGTGCAGCCGCCGGAGCCAGCCAGAAAAAGCCTAGGATAGACACATCAGAGGTTACCATGATGCTTGATGTGCAGAAAATCAGAGAGAACTTGCCTCCAGGGAATGAAGACGTGGATCGGTGCTCCAGCCAGGACAAGTGTTACTATCCTGCATTATCTGCATTGCTGAGTATTGACAGCTGTCATTATGCCCGGATTGGTAATGCTCAGGTGTCTATGATACCCATTATCAATCTGGTAAGTAAATAGTTAATAAACACACAGAGAGAAAAATCCTATATTTTAATACTTGCTTGTTTAACATTGTTGCGAGTGCAACCCTATGTTTTATCGGATTGCACTCACTGACTTTATATAACAGATGTGAACGCACCCTAACAGCCAATCAAAAATGCTGTCATAGAGATTAGGCGGGTGGAAGCCGTGAATAAAATGAGGCTTAATGAGCGGACCCAGAAGTAGTGTGACCGTAGTGCCGAGACTGATAAGTAATTCTCCTTCTGCAGAATCGCCGGTAGGAATGGTCTGTGACCGCTCTGTGTTGGTGGTGAGCAACACAGGGCACATTTTTTGTAAAATCCTGGATATACCTGTGGCGCCCCTATGGCTAGGTGCCACAGGGAGGTATTACACCTTACAAGTATATGTAGTGCCTCTGTAGCTGTGGGTTTGGGGTTTAACATATGGAGTCTAAATGTACACACAACACTAGGTCACCTTAGAATAGGGGGACTGTCATACAGTAGGTCCCAAGGGGGTGGAGCCTAGGTTGGAGTAGGAAAACCAGGAAGTGAAGAGAATTTTAGACAGTGCTGGGAAGGCAGTCAGCCAGACGCGCCTGACAGCTCTGTGACAGGAGGGATCATCCATCTCCAGGAGGGTGTCCCAGGACAGAAAGGGACAGACCAGCACCGGTTGGAGCCAGCTGGTAACATCTGGGGAAAACTCGGCGACAGGATGCCGAGGCGGTCAGCGGTTCATCCCTGGCCATAAACTGACGAGCCATGGGCCCTCTAAAACCGGGTAGCCGTAGGCGCCACAAGAAGGTACCTCACTCCTCAGGCCCATAATCGGTCCAAGACTACGAGGGTCCAGATTCCGGTGGCAGGAGAGATAGTGCGTGCCTGCTGCTCCCGTCCATACCGGTCAAGGATAGCCCGTGCCCCACTGTACAAGTCCAGGGGACTGGCGAGAGAGCTCTGCAAGGGTGGTTAAATAGCGAAGGACAGACTTAGGTCCTGAAAGACTATCAGAGAGGAACATCTACAGACTCCATAGGGGTACCCTGAACCGACAACTAGTACCCGTTAAAGCAGACTGTACCGTGTTCTCTATAACATCTGCCGGTACTAGTAAAGTGGAGTTGAAGTTGAATTGGCGTCTGTCTTTCTTCCGCCGGCACCCGGAGGGTCTGAGCAACATCATCTCATCGGAAGGGTAAGAACAACTACTCCCCTCATCCCCTCAACCTCCATCACCGCTGCCCTGTGGTAAAAGCTCCACCTGTGGGGAGCTGGACCACACTGAGCTGCACCCATCATCACCTGAGTGGCCGGCCTGCAGCACCGGTATCCAAATTACCAGGATCCACAGGTGGCGTCACGTACTCTTTATCCCTGTAAATAACCCCCCACCAAACAAATGATAGCCAGGGCATGGAACCGGGAACCCGACCACCCATGATTTCCCCAGTTAATCCACCGACCCAGACCCGGTATCTGAGTACCCCTCGCTCTGGGCTCATCATTTCCTTTAAGGCTGGGTTCACATTTGTGTTTGTGTCTGCATGGGGAGGGCATGCAGACGCAAACACATTGAAAACGCTGCCATACTGATGTGAACGCATAGGAGAATCTCTGCATGCGTTCACATCAGTATGGTGCCCAGCTAGCCAATCAGCAATCTCGGCGGCAGCCGGGAGGCGGAGATCAGCGGTGGAGATCTCTTCCTCCCTGCAGCCACTGATCTCTCGACGGTGTCGGGCGGGACATTTGAAGAAACAGCTGATCTGACAGCTGTTTAAATCTCCCGGCCAACACTAAAGAGGTGATGTCAGTGCGGGAGATTTAAACAGCTGTCAGATCGGGAGATTAGCGGCTGCTCCTGCTGATCTCCCGGTGGCCGCCGCTGATCTCCTGGGGGCTACTGCTGATCTCTCGGGAGATCAGTGGTGGCCACCGGGAGAGATTTCAATGTGATCCGCAGCGTTCTCCTGTGCTGCCATGTGGAGGACTCTGCGGATCCATTGAGATCCATGCATTGTTTGTGCGCTTGCTGATAAAACAAGCGCCCGTGAATGCACAAAGAAATGAAACACGTTGCGTTTGGAGGGCAGAGGAGGGCGCATACGCAACCGCAACTGAACGCAGCCAAATGCAGCTACTATGCTGCGTTCCAAATGCAAATGTGAACCCAGCCTAAGTCAGTAATAAATGTTCCCATAATCCCAAATGGAAGGGGAGTGTGGATGCCAGTCAATAGGAAAACCTGCCTCAACGTTTTCTGTCCATGTGTGTGAATCCTATGGAAATTATTGGGATCCACTAACTATAATGTCAACAGCGGACTGAACCCACAGCAGTCTACTTCATGGAAAGAAGTCTGCGAAACAGAAGATAATCTGCAGGTTCCTGACATCATGGTGAAAGGCAAACATGACTGACGAGATAACGTGACCCAATGCAGGACATCGCCTAGTGATAAAAAGAGGCACGTTTTCACTTTCAATAAGACGAAGAACGTCAGTGCGAGGATCGAAGGTCGCGTACCTGAACCTCTATAAACCTTGTATAGTGCAAGTTTCTATTGATGTATAGAAAGTTCAAAGTCGTCTTCTTGTTGAGTAATTTGTACAAGATTTTATTATAAAATGCTTCAATTATTTGGCACAATTCAGAATGTGATTTCTATGAGCGTTTAATAACCAGACTCCTTCTCTATCCACAAGCATTTCTAGATAGCGGCACTCATCACATAATCACCGCGCTCTTCACATTTCTCATGAGCTCAAGTGATGAACGACAGAGGTTTACTGTGAACATCTCCTCCAGCAGGGTGACAAAAGCCGACATCCCAAAACTGAGGTGTTTAGGAAATATCTTACCGTACTTGTTTTCACATCATATCTTAGAGCAAAGTCTGAGCATTTGTCCAAAGAACATAAGGAAACACGACTATGCTAAGTATTATCAAACTGTAAATTGTCAATTTATTAACGAGTTCCAATGTTGAATTGTTGAGGACGAGGGGTCGATAAGATAAGCAAAATAATTAGTACTGGATATGAGTAAACCAAAGACCATACTTGGGCTTTACATAGATGAAACACTCGCATATATATTCACACATACAGTACTCTCTATGGACAAAAGTATTGTGAGTCCTAATCATTCAATACAGGTTTCTCAATCAGTCCCATTGTCCTCAAAGTATAACATCCAACCCCTCATCCCCAGTGTATAACATCCGACCCCTCACCCCCAGTGTATAACATCCGACCCCTCACCCCCAGTGTATAACATCCGACCCCTCATCCCCAGTGTATAACATCCGACCCCTCACCCCCAGTGTATAACATCCGACCCCTCACCCCAGTGTATAACATCCGACCCCTCACCCCCAGTGTATAACATCCGACCCCTCACCCCCAGTGTATAACTTCGACCCCTCACCCCAGTGTATAACATCCGACCCCTCATCCCCAGTGTATAACATCCGACCCCTCACCCCCAGTGTATAACATCCGACCCCTCATCCCCAGTGTATAACATCCGACCCCTCACCCCCAGTGTATAACATCCGACGCCTCACCCCCAGTGTATAACATCCGACCTCTCACCCCCAGTGTATAACATCCAGCCCCTCACGCTCGGTGTATAACATCCGACCCCTCACCCCCAGTGTATAACATCCGTCCCCTCACCCCCAGTGTATAACATCCGACCCCTCACCCCCAGTGTATAACATCCGACCCCTCACCCCCAGTGTATAACATCCGTCCCCTCACCCCAGGGGTATAAAATCCAGCCCCTCACCCTCAGTGTATAGCACCCAAGCCCCTCACCTTCCGGTGTATAACATCAGCCCTCCACCCTCCGGTGTATAACATCCAGCCCCTCCCCTCGGTGTGTAGCATTGGCCCTCCACTCCAATGTCCAACATCGCCACTTCCCCTGGTGTATATTATTCGGCCCCTCCCCCCGTGTATAACATTCGGCCCCTCATCCCTGGTGTATAGCACCCAAGCCCCTCACTCCTGGTGTATGACATCTGGACCCTTACCCCGGTGTATAATATCCAGAGCCTCACCCCCCAGTGTATAACATCTGTCCCCTCACCCCAGGTGTATGCCATTGGTCCCTCAGCCCTGTGGTGTATAACATATGGCCCGTCACCCTCCGGTTTACAACATCCGGCCCCTCATTCCGGGTGTATAACATCCGGGCCCTCACCCCCTTGGTGTATGACATCTGGCCCCTCATCCTCCGGTGTATAACATCCAGCCCCTCACCCTCCAGTGTATAACATCCAGCCCTCCACCCACCCACAGTGTACAACATCCGGCCACTCCCCCATGGTGTATAATATCTGACCCTTTTTCCCCGGTGTATAACATTCGGTCCCTCAACCTCCAGTGTACAACATCCGGCCACTCCACCTTGGTGTATAACATCCGGCCCCTTTGTCTCTGGCCACTCACCCCTGGTGTATATGATGCCGATAAAGTTGAAAACAATGATGAAAGAGGGAGCGCTCTGCTGTCTGCTCACTCCATCATTTTACCGATGTGGCTGCACTCTTACGTCTCAGCACAGAGGCCGTGATGACGTCACTACATCTACATTACATAACTATGTGGAAGCCAGTATACTATTTGGAGGGCTATGAGGGAGCCTTTATACTTCATGGAGGCTATTTGAGGGCCATTATATTGTATGCAAGCAATTATACAGTGTATAGAGCTGTGTGAGGTCCATCAAACTATTTGGATAGTGACTGGGGGCCATTATACTGAAAGAAGAGAGGTGGGGGTCATATACTGTATGTAGGCCCTTTATACTGCATTGAGGGCTGAGTGGGGGTCAAAGTTCAGGATCATAATGTGTTATGGTAACCCTATTTTTCTGGAGTATTTGAGAGGGGTATAATAGGGTCCTCATACGGTTCCAGGGTAGTTGAGGAGATACAGTAGGGTCATCATACTGTGTGTGTGTGTGTGTGTGTGTGTTTTACTGTGGAGGAATCCACTATGGAGATCATAAAGTGTTTGTTGGCAGCATATTTTATGGCTGCAGTAAAAGAGGAATCTAGATGCTTTCATAGAAGGAAAAGTTGTTAGATATGTTAGTGTGGCGGCCCACTGGTCGGGACGCACTTAGGGGTACTGCATCCAATAAGAGTGTGTAGTATTCCTGTGACTAGGGAATTGGGATGCTGCACAAAGGACCCACATAACACACATCCACACACACCCTAAAGTAGGTGACCGTGGGTGGACCCACTTCAGGAAAGACTCAGTCCCTGGGAGGAGCTCAGACAGGGTAGAAAAGTGTGTGGGTGGGAGGAGAGTTAGATCAGAGAGTGACAGAAGAGTTGGAAGCTCCATTGGGGATTGAGGAGTGCAGGGCAGCGGAGAAGCTGTCAGGACAGAAGGAGATCCTAGGGCACCCGGTAGAGCGGTGCGCCTGATTCCGGAGCCGGTATGACTACCGACTGGAGGGATCTTTCCCGAGACAGAGGATCGGCTCTGAGCACGGTGCGGGAGTCTATCCCCGAGCCGTCGAACCGGAGGCCCGAGCTTCTAGAGGAAATTGGTCCGAACACCTGGCGCATCCTGAAAAGGCACCGTATAGGGTCCGGGGGTCCTGGAGAGGAGTCTTCCGCCGAAAGATCCGTGGGAGCTGGCTCGAGGCTCTGCGAGGCGCTGAGTAACAGGAGAGAGCGCAGTGAGCGAACCGGATAGGAACGGCAGGCATACCACCGAGGGTACTGAGTAAAGCATCCTGGTTCCCCAGTGACAACCCAGGCCAGGCAGACCCGAAAAGACTGTCCCATTTCTTAATTTGCTTTAAAAAACTGCCAGTAAACCCGTACAGAGTGAAAAGACTGTGTGGCATACTTTATTAACTCCACCTGACGAGCCGCCGACCGCAGCAGGGAGAGGACAATCGACAAGGTCTGGTGTATAAACTGTGTCCCTGTGTAAAAACAATAATAACTTCAACTACTGACCTGGGGATCCCCTCCACCTATGGGGAGCGTAACCATCTTGCTGCTCCACCAACACCTCGAAGGTCTGTCCCGCAGCTCCTGTAACATTTACGGAACCGTAGGTGGCGTCACAAAACATTTTTATTTTATTTTTTTGACTCTTTTCAGCGACCACCAGACCGGGCAACAAGCCCCGTAACATCCCCTGTGAACTAAATGTCCGGGATCGGGTACCCCACCGCCCTGGGGCGGATCATTATTATGTGACCCAGTTGATTAGTAATTTATTTATTTATTTGGGGGGAGAGGCCAATTAAACATCTAGTATAGGGCCCCATGATTTCTATGTACGCGCCTTGAAACGTATAAAATGAATGGAACATGGAAGACATACTTTGTTCTTCAGGATCCATCCGCTCACTTCATCCGCTTTAAACTGATCCATTGCAAGAGTCAATGGATAAAAAAACTTTACTTTTCCTGTTTTAGGAAGAAAAAAAAAGCTATGATGCAGTTCCCGGGCTATGCTTCTATTGAATCCGCCATGATTCATTTCACTACAGTCAAACCATTGACACAACATTTTTTAAGAATATGCCATAATCCTTAGCTCCGAACACCGGCACCGCGGCTCTCCGTGTCTCAGGTAGTGTCACAGATAGCAAAATCAATGACTCTATTTGTAAGTGTCCATGGATGTTGTATGAGATAACAATTCTCACACGGTTTATAATTGCCTGGATCTGCAACATTCCCGTTCACAATGGCATAGCTGAGACATAGCGTAATGTATAGTAAATGGGATTATTACTGACTCACAGAAGAAAATTGTTATAACTCAATATAAAAGCAGAGACAAGCGGGTAGGGATCGAGGTGGCACATGGCAAACTTACAGTCACGTGACCAACCACTACCACTGGTAATATAGGGAGATTCGGTAATGTGCAGTCACATAGAGTGCGAACAGTCCAGAAAACCTCTTCAAATATGTCCTAAAGCAAAATATGTTTCAGTAAAACTGCCAAGATATATATCCCGTGTGACTTACCCCAGCGGGGGCCGTGGAATACTCGGAACCGGGCCCTCTAGACGTCGTCGGGGCTGTGGGGTGCTGTCACGGTGGCGTGACCCGGTCCGTGGTCCCCTATTGGGCGGTCAGTAAAAAGGGGGTTTGTGAAAGGGTAAAAATAAAAGTAAAAATAAAAAAAAGAGTTTGTCGTGACGCCCCTCTGGGGATATAGAGTCGCAGCTGTGATGGTGTAGGTCGCCACGGGAGGAGCGGGTCCCCAGGGCATCCAGAGTGGAAGAGTGTTGGGGTGACGGAGGACCAACGAGGCAGAACTGGCTGCGGGCAGGATCGGGAACACTCTAATGACGGCTCCTGCTGCCTGCACGGCGTTTCAGTCTACCGCTCCTCAGTGTGAAATGAACAGTCTGACACAATGCTGAGTTTCAACCCAGTTTACTTGGCTTCTCTCGTCAGGCACTTCAGGTTACAGCACGAGTACATTGGCGGCTCAGGTAGTCCTTAGCAACCAGGATGGCTTGTCCAGTGCACCCACTTTTTGTGTTCCTTTCTCTTGGGCTTTCTCTCTCAGCGCTGCCTATTCTCTCACTTCCTGCATGCGCCTCCACACACAAAGCCCCGATCTAGCAGCCACGGGCCTTCATTGGGCAACCGGCAGAGTCCCCTGGCCCTAGTACGGCTGTCTTCTCTGCGCTGTCGGGAGTTGGCCACGACCCTTGGAGATCTCATGGCCCCCGATTCTGTGGTTAGAGCTTGGAGCCTTCCCACCACCTTCAGGGTCGGGCCCCTGTTTCTCACCCCGTCCTTCTGCTTCGCAGCTGATTCGGGTGCGCGGGTGGATAGCTCACTACCTAGGACTCCCGCCGTCTGCCTGCGGTCTGTAGCCCCGGGACCCGGGATAGGCCTCATCGTAGCTTGGGATCCGTGCTCTTTGTCTTCTCAGTCCCTTGTCCTCCTCCGACTAACTACTTCCCGTGCTGTCTTCACTTTGCTCTCTTCTTTTCCCTAACTGCTTCCTGCTCACTTCTCACCCACCACCTGTCTCCCCCCGTTGTCCCACAGCTGCCAGAGCCATCCCACTACTTGGGTTCACCTGCTCGCTCTGGGACCAGGATGTGTTGGGTGTGTTTGTGGGTGACTGGACTTACCGATCCCGGCTGCCGCAAACTAATAGTAGCGACCGGGCCGCAGGGGTGCCACACTTGCTGATTTTGTAAGTTTGCACACTGCCCCTCTGGCTTCTCTCTCTCCCCTCCAGCTTCTCTCTCTCCCCTCTCCGGCCTCTCTCTCTCCCCTCCAGCTTCTCTCTCTCTCCCCTCTGGCTTCTCTCTCTCCCCCCTCCGGCCTCTCTCTCTCCCCTCCAGCTTCTCTCTCTCTCCCCTCTGGCTTCTCTCTCTCTCCCCTCCAGCTTCTCTCTCTCTCCCCTCTGGCTTCTCTCTCTCTCCCCTCTGGCTTCTCTCTTACTCCACCCTGGCATTCTCTCTCTCTACCAGGCATTGATTTGACTCAAACACATGGAGTAAATACACCCCATTTCCACAGGAAAAACGCACCAAAACTGCAGCATAAATGTGTTTTTTTGGTGCGTTATTCTGTACCAAATACTCAAAATGAACACATACCTTTACACAGACAATCTGCTTTAATCTTTCAATGGACCTGTGCTCGTCATCATGTACGTAGGATATTCACTAAAAGGACATTTGGCACAAGTGTCACCAATCGGCAGCTCTTATCGTGAACCACTTGAGGACATGAACCTTCTCCCTTCTTCTTGCATAAACAATTGGCAATAAAGGACCTCTGAGAAGCAATATTTTCCCTTTTGCTAAAACGTCTTTATGGACCTGACAAGTAGAGCAATAAATATTCGTGCATGCAGGGAAAATTATGTAAATTGGATGCCTGAATGTTCAATGTTTTTTTGATAATGAACAATATTTTCACTGAATGTTATTGTTTTGCTGCTCGTTTACCCTGGAAAATAATTACTGCAAATTTCCTAATCACTTTGTGTATACGGGACTTAAAAGGATTGCCTGAGACTTAGACAAATCCCTCAGAACAGGTCTCTAAAATATTAGAACAAAAATGGTGATTAGCTCTGAAGCCGTCACCTTCATAAGGTTCCTGCTGGACCTGTGGAGGGATGTGATGTAGTGATGTCATACAAAGGACGGACGTTACTGGGGGAGAGTAACAGTAAGCATGTAACAAGTGTTTTTTATAGAGACTCCTGAGACAAGGTGAGACCTCCTGGACTCCTGGAAGGATCCTCAAGTCTCCCAGGAACCACAACAAATCTACTGGAAAAAGTTTCTTATTCTCAAGTATCTAATTGCACATTTATGGGAGGTGGGAAACGGGGTGCCAAAAGGCAAGGAATGGGCATGAATGGGGTTTGTCCTCTAAACAGAGTTTGGTTATTGCAAAAAATGTAAACTGTATACTTTACACACCGCAATCCATTAACACCAAAGATGACTGCTGTAACGCTCGTATGGGTGAGAGTCTGGGAGTGGACCCACTGGGCCGAGGAGGAGCGAACCTGAATGGCTACCTAGTCTTCTATAGAGCCTCAGATGGAGAGCAAAGGCTTGTGCAGGTAGGTAGCTATCAGGTGCAACCCCAAGGGATCTCGGTACCAAGACAGCTGACTCCAGGGGTCAGGCTCCAATGGACAGGTGTGGCGCCCCTGCGTCCAGGAGGCCACAAAAGGGAACTGCAGCCAGGCAGGTAGGACAATTGTTAAACACTAACACCCTCACAGCCCACATAACCCATGTGTCAGAGAGGTTACATCCAGCCCTGAGGTTAGACACTGTATGAGACCAGAGGGGTGGTGGATGAGAGGAGTGGGTTGGGCACACCAGAGGTCAGGTGACTGACAGTATATAGAGAGGGGGAGGAGAAAAGGAAGACAGTAGGCTGAAGTAGCTGAGATGTAAAGACAGAAAGACACACACTGCCTGGAAGAGCCTAAGCCGAGGAGTGCAGACCCGTACTGAGCCAGATGGGGGGGAAAGCCCGTCCGACACTGAAACCACCAGGAGTGTGAGAGAGCAGAGAGGGACGGTGTACCCGTGCCCTAGACAGCAGCTGAAGCAACCTGTTGCAGGTGGAGAAGCCCTCCTAGAATATTGGAAGGAACACAGAGAAGGAGCCTGGCAGAGCCTCATGCTAGAGCGCTGTTGGAGGCTGGGCTGAGTAGAGTGTCGGCTCTAAAGGGGACCGTAGTTCACCCGGTATCCCCAGATAACACGACGAGGGGTCTGAGTTCCAGACTGAGATCCCTAACCCTAAAGGACAGGCAGCTAAGTGACGTACTAGGACTCACAGAAGCCCGAGTCACCGCCATACTGTCCAGTGTCGCACAACACAGAGAAAGAGAATGCAATAGCCCGGAAAGGGACATACACAGACTGTGTGAGGGGTCACAGGAGGGAGAGGCCTGGCTGCAGGAGCAGAGAGAACCCGTGTACTTGAACTGTGTAACAACTGCAAATAACTTGTAAGCTGACTGAAAGAACTTGAGTAAAGCTTTGGAGAACCCTGCATCGCCTCTCTTGTCAGTCTCTAGCTGCAGACCATTCCTCCCTACAGATCCAGCCTGTCAGCAACAGCCAGGAGGAGAGATCCCTGCAGCCTGCAAAGTAAGTGTGCTCAAACTACACACACAATAGACTTTAACCCTTGCTGCCCAGGGGGATACAGTTCTCCCCACTGGAACTATACCATCCCCGCTGCCATTCCATCACCCCCGGAGGTCCTGCAGCAGCCGCGGCCCCATCGCTGGCCGCACCAAGTGGGTGGCGTCACCCGTGACATTTCTCCTGTAAATAATTCCCTATCTTTATTGTGAGGGCCCAAGGATACGGTCCGGACCAAGCCACCTGTGACATCCCCACTACCGACCGGTCCGGTACAGAGTACCCCCGTCCCGCCTGGGGCTCCACACAGGCATTGTCTCTCATACATAGAGACGGGATGGAGGCATGGCAGGTACTGGCAGGTGCAGTTGGAATGGCGGAATGGCAGGTACTGGCAGGTGCAGTTGGAATGGCGGAATGGCAGGTACTGGCAGGTGCAACAGGTTCAGCGGGTATTAGGATAGAGATATGGGTGTGGGTAATTGACACAGGTACAGGGATACTAGATGGGGACCTGAGAACTAACAACTTGTCACCAGAGGACAGACCCCATTGCTCAGGCACCTCCCAAAGGGGGAAGGTGCCTTGAATACTCTGTGCTTCTCAGTCATAGGCCATAGGCTGGAAAGCACTTCTGAGTGAGGCACACTGGCCCTTTAAGAAAAGGGGGCATGTCACGCGTGCATACTAAGGGTACACCCAGAAGGCCAGTGATGCCAATGCAAAGAGATTTTTGTGTTTTTAGGAGCGCTCACACAGGGGGGCTCAGAGATTTAAGAGATAACTTAGCTTTATTCACAACGCGTGCCGCCATTGAAACACATTATGAATAAAGCAAAGTTATCTCTTAAATCTCTGAGCCGTTCTGTGTGAGCGCTCCTAAAAACACAAAAATCTCTTTGCAATCACTCTCTCAATCTCCCTAAGGGAGATCGTGTTTGGAGCTACATAACACAGGACCTGTGCCTCCTGTACACAAGGACCTGCCCTGACGTTAGAGTTCAGTCAGCTGACGGACATCACGTGACTGGAGGGCGTACGCAACACCCTGGACTCACCGCTCAGCACAGCGGTCCTTTTATCCACGCAATACCGAGGTTGTGCGGGGACAGCACAACCTCCTAAGGTGAGAGACCACCTGGAGTGTTTTCTCCCTTCCCCCAATGTTAGTGGGTCCCTCTCATTAGCACCTGTCCCTCTTTTTCTCCTTATATGTGATGCCAATGCAGACCCTGATAGCAGGATGCAAAATCCATAGACCGGGCAGATGCCACGGGACTGCCAGAAGGCTGAGTACGCCGTAGCTGTCAGTCTCCCTGCTGTGGAGATGTCGGTGGAACAACGAGCGCTACAAATGAATGGCTACACTAGTCTGGTAGATACAGCATTGAGGATTAAATAGTGTAAGGTGTGGCCCTTGTGATGAGTGTCCAGGAATCAAGAATCACAGGTTTAGGTGTGCACCGCTCCGTTGTACATGTGTAACATTGAAATGTTCATGTCTTCTCTTGAATTATTTCATGGAAATAATTTCTATCAAGTCTAAGATTGAACTGACACATCAGGTTTTTTTCTTGTATGCAAATAAAAAACAAACAGTTTTTTATCTGTGTGCTTGATGCGATGTTCTTCCGTTTTTCATCTTAGCGTCAATTTTTACTTTGGTGTGACGTCCACTTTTCTTGCATGAGTATAAAATGAATGGGGGTTCTCCAAGCTTCTTTCCTCATTAGTCATTGAAAAACAGTGAACAGATGCTATGGAGAAGGCTTCTGTGTGCTGTTTTGTTACCGACCCATTCACTTAAAGCGTAACCACCATTTAAATTTTTCTTTAATAATAATGTAGAGCAAGTGATTTTAATAAACTTTTTAATATACTTCATTAGTAAATTCTGGTTTCAAATCATTCATAAACCTTCCACCAGGTGTCCCCACTACACTGTGTGTGAAGCAGACATATGTTCATTATCAGTCAGATCCGTCTTCACACTGAATACGGGCATGTAACCATATAGGGGAAGGGGGCTTGACCTACACTGCTCACTACAGCTAATGAGCAAACAATATATCTAATTAGCACAGGCTACAGCAACGTCAGAAGGTCAAGATCAGGGCAAACTCTTCAGAAACAGCTATTTCTCAGTGCATAGGGGAACTAGAGCCATGGGGGACCAATTCCCTGAATGCAGCAGGCACCGGGGGGGTGACAGGGGTTCTTTAAAAATAGCATTTTATGTTTGTGTGGGCATGGCCAGAAGCTGATAGGGAACAGTGCACAGTGTGTAGAACATATATGTGAAACTTGGAAGTGTGAATGGGGCCATATGCAGCAAATCTAAATGAATAAGTTAAAGGTTTTTTCCCAAAAATGCATTTTTAAAAATTTTTTTACAAAACAAAGTATTTCATGACTATTATTTATATAAAGTATAATCCGAACATCAAGTTTATTTATTGTACCTTTGAGTATTTTTTCCATCTCCTTCTGCCCATCTGTGCTGAATGGGTGGACCTATTTTTATCTGCTAAAATTTTCCAGCAGTACCCTGCTTCTCCTTAGTGCTGCAGGCCCCTCCCTTTCCTCTGTGATTCCTGGTAGAGATTGGATGAAGTGACCACTGATAGTTTTAAATGTGGACTATCATTCATATTTGTTGGACTTTGGATTTTCTATTGGCATTTTGTGCATCTTGCCCCTTATCAAAATGATGTGTGCTGTTTCATGTGATCCTTCTCTCTGCCTGTATAAACCTCAGCCTACCATATAGCCATTCTTGAGTATTCAGTTGAATCCCTGGCTTCCTGCTTCTTGTGATTCTCAAGTGAACCTCCTCTGGCAATTCCACTCCAGCTTCTCCTGTGTCTGCAGTCCTTCTCCAGCTTCCACACTGCTCAGTGCTTCTCCTGCAAACCTGCTTCTGTGCAGTGTGTTTCAGACTCAGCTTCAGCCTGCCTGCCCTGTGATATGTAAGCCTGTAAGCTTTGCATCTTTCCTGTTAGTTAAGTGCAGTTTTAGTTTCTCTGGACTTTGTGGGACTTAACTTAAAATTACACTGCACCGTTTCAAGTTCAGGACTTGTTCTTGTGACTACCTTCTCAGGCCTTCCTAGGAGTTAACAAACTCATAGAATGTTTCTGGCGAGACTTGCTTCTAAAGAGACTTTTTTGTTTTCTGCTATCCGATGACCTTGCTCACTTGCTGCATCTCAAGTTCATTAACTGTCATGTGTGTTTTAATATAAACTTGTTCGCCTTTAAATTGGTTTCAGTCTGTCTGTGCTCCCATCTGCTAATAGATCCCTGAGTAATCCTACAGTCCATTACACCAATAATCATTCCGATTAACAACTCCACCTTCAGAGCACGATCATCCTCCTGAAATCATAGCAGAGCTGAACTGTGCTGCACCCACCACTAATGAGGATGCCATGGGAGAGTCTGGAGAATATTTTGTTAGGGTGCCTTCACACTGCGGTGTGATCCGGTCCGGGGCTGTCAGGGATGAACCTGACAGCCCTGGACTGGATCAGCACACAGAATCGGAGGGCTAATATGCCCTCTGGTCCGGTGTGCACCCGCATGAAGCTCCCCCAGCTGATAGGTCAGGACCACGGCGCTGCGTCCAAAATGCTGCGTATACTGATCGTGTGCACGCACCCTTGCAATGCTTGAAGGACAGATCCAGGGGCGGAACTACACTGGTGCAGCCGGTGCAGCTGCACCAGGGCCCCGACCGGCTGGGGGCCCCTTCAAGCCTGGAGGGGGGCCCCCAGCCGACCCCCGCAAGCCGCCGTCGAAGGAGAGGAGGGTCAGGCAAGGGAAGCAGAGAGCTTCCTGCTTCCCCAGCCTGATCCCGCCCCATCTCTCCTCTGCTTCTCCGACCCCTAGCATACATCCGGCGCGGCTCCCAGGTAGGAGAACATCGCGCCTGCGGCTCCCTGCGGCTCCCAGCAGCACCCTCCCCCCCTTTCCGGGCCTCGCTGACGGCCAGCGGCACCCCTCCCCCCTGGGCCGCGCTGACGGCCAGTAGCCCGCCCCCCCCCGGTCCTCTCCTGCACCAGGGCCCCCGGGGTGGCGGTCCGCCCCTGGACAGATCTAATGGGTAGAGGGTAAAGACATAATTATCAGGGGTAGATAGCTGCAAATTAGTGCATATTTAAAAAAGTTTCTATGAGCACATATGATTAATTTTGTATGTGCTGAAAACCGAGAAAATATTTTATTTTTTGGGATACATAACCCATTCTGTGACAGTGTGAGTGATTATAACTTGTAGCTTCTTCTGAGTTTAACTGCGCCACCTGCAGTCTGGAAAAGGGTACTGATATCATTGACAAAAAGAAGAAGCTTCTTCAGATCTCCTAGGTAAATCACCTGTATAGAAGTTGCAGGTTTCTGTGGCAGTTTAGCAATGCCAGATGGTTTTCTACCATTCCCATAATGTTTCTTACCATATCTTCAGCCACATCAATATCCATTTAATAACTGACTACAGGAACGTTTCTTATAAGTTGATGAAATCATCTCTTGTCACACCAAGAACCTGTCAGCGGAGTACAGGCTGCACCTTGGGTCGCCTAGTTGTATATATTTTACCTGGTTGTACCTTAAAGTGAACCTGTCACCTCCATTAAGCCCCCTGGCTATCACTACCTGTCCCTGCACCTTCCTATTTCTACTCTAACTATCCCTCTCTGTGCTAAATGTGGCCTGTGACTGTGGAATAAAAGCTTTTTATCACTTACTCATTACTATGTTAATGATTCGGGGGGGCTACCATTGCTAACCCCCTGGGCGTCCTGTCTGTGTTCCGTGGCCGCCTCCTGTGTAATCACGCCCCGATAGGCGTGATATTGACTTTCAAATGCGCACCCCCCCAGCCTGGTTCACTCCACTCTGCAGAATGATGGGTATGATGCCGAACACGTCATTTCCGGTACTCCGCAGCCGGACTTCAGGCTTCATCTGTGATGAGCTGACGTAATGTGCTCCATAGAGCATGCGCAATGCGTAGCTCTGTGGATGAGCTGGGGAGTACCGGAAATTACACGTTCGGCGTCATACCCGACATTCTGCAGATCGGAGCGAGCAAGGCTGGGGGGCGCGCATTTGAAAGTCAATATTATGCCCATCGGGGTGTGATAAACTACACAGGAGGCGTCCACGGGACACAGAGGACACCCAAGGGGGCAAGGAGTGGTAGCCCTCCAGATCATTAACATAGTAATGAGTAAGTGATAAAAACCTTTTATTACAAAGTCACAGGGCACATTTGGTGCAGAAAGGGATAGTTAGAGTACTAATAGGAAGATGCAGGGACAGGTAGTGATAGCCAGGGGGGCTTTATGGAGGCAACAGGATCCCTTTAAAGCTTAGTGAAGAAAGCAAGAAGTTTGGTTTGCATCTGAATGTGAAGAAGACCAAGGTAATGACTACCGCCAGTGAGAAGGTGAATGTGAAGATCCACAATGAACAAATAGAAATAGTAGACAGCTTCATCTTCCTGGGGTCTCTCATTGATTGTAATGGCGGCTTTACAGTGGAAATCAGGTGGCTGCTTGAAATGGGTCATGCGGCAATGATGAACATGGAGCAACTGTGGAAGGGCAAGGACACATCGATCACCACCAAATGACTATTGCTCACAACCATTGCATTGTCAATCGTGTTGTACGGGTTCGAGTCGTGGACCTTGACAAAGGGTGAGCAAAGAAAATGTTATTCCTTCGAACAGTGGTGCTGGAGGAGACTCCTACATATCCCGTGTAAGGCTGAGAAAAGAGTCAATCCACAGACGCCCATGGTAGGAAAAGTCATAAAACAGTAAACCGTCTTACTTCGGCCATGTGATGAGAGCAAATTCCATCGAGAAGGACAAGATGCTTCCTAAGGTCAATGGCAGTAGAGGTCACGGAAGACCTAAGACTCATTGGTTGGACACTATCATGGCAGACAAAGGGATGATCATTAGAGAACTGAAGGATACTGCGACAAACAGAGAAGCTTGGAGGAAAATAGTTCACATGGATGGATGAAACTGGAATTGGAATATATTTTATAACCTGCGCCCAGCGGCGGACCTTGAGCCCGGAGGACCCTGGTGCAGCAGCAGCCATGCTGGTGAGGAGCTGGGAGGGATTTGCTAGCGGACGTCGGCGAGGACGGGGGGGGAAGTTGGGCTATTGGTGATGCGGCTCTCGTACCTGTGCTGAGCCGCCCAATGCAGTCCTGGGAGCCGGGGCGGCAGAGGAGAGGAGGGGCGGGATCAGCCAAGGGAAGCAGGAGGCTTCCCTCAGTTTACCTCCTCTCCTCTGACGCAGGGTCACGGGGGACGGGGTCGGCTGGGGGCCCCTCTGCAGGCCTGAGGGGCCCCCTAGTCGGTCGGGGCCCTGGTGCAACTGAACCAGCTGCACCACGGTAGGTCCGCCCCTGCCTGCGTCAGCTAATGGGCAAGGTGATACACATATGACCACCGGGTAGCTCACTCTCATCTCTCATATAGAGGGCAATCCCCTATTAAAAAAATATAAATACATTTGCTAATATGTAAATATTGCTTCTCAAAAGTGTGAAAATGTAAGATATGCACTACATTGAGAGTAATGAATAATCCTCAAGTAACCAATTTTAAATAAATATGATATAAATATATATATTTTTGTATTGCATAGAGAAAAACACAGAATTCCTTTTAGCACATAGTGCAATATTAAAGCATGGCAGGAATTTGCAATTATGCATATTAGAATATAGGGACTACTTACCAGAGATGTGGTAAGAAATCTTGTCCTCGGCTAACCTCACAGTCTATCATCATGCGCAATATTCTTTTTACGTTGGTGGAACCCCCTAGTGGAAAAAGACAATATCACTGGATAATATTCACGTTAAGGCTTTACTGCAGAGATGTGAAACCTGTTCTAGGCGCCAGCACTGAAACGGGACACAAATTATGGTGAAAGTTTAATTCAACATTTACTTGTAGATTTACTTGTATAAAGATACTTTACGTTTGAGAATTCAACACTTTACACAAATGCACTGTGGTCTCCTGGGATATATACTGAATTTCATAAATTGGCAGATGCAGTATATAGATTTATTAATTATGCTGATGAGCAAATGTGTCAAAATAAAGTATCAGACATGGATCTGTCATGTGGATCATCCTCAACTCTCCTGGATCTGGTGCAGCTTCCTCCTGACACCAGCTCTGTTGTTTTAGTCCCATTGGTTTACCAAGGCCCACACCTCTGAGGTCAACCCTCTGGACTTATAGGCCAGCTCAGGCAGCGTGTCACGGCATGAGTGTTCAGGTAGTTGCTATCCACGCCGCATACATGGACTGCTTCCCTGCGCTACCTTTGCTACTGCCTCTGATGTACCCAGCTCTGCAACAATGCTGCAAACTCTGCTGTAACTGAAGATTTGCACTATTAGCCTACTGACATACCCATCTCTTGTACAACAACTGGGAACTCTGCTATAACTGCTGATCTGCTCTACTGAGCCCCCTTCTGTTATGTTGGGAAATCTGCTATATTGCTGGTTTCACCTTGGACTTGCTCAGCTCTTCATCATTGCTGGTCTCAGATACACTGCTGCTTGGTTCTGCCCTGGTTTCTGTGACATACCCAGCATTGCCATACTGCTGAGTCTTCTCTACTATTCCTCTGGCCTTCTCTGCTTCACTATTCTGTTGTCGTTGTGTCCTCCTGGTAGCCTTGTGGACCACTGTACTGCTTGACCTGTTGCGTTAAAGAGGTTGTCCGGTCATCAATCAATCCTAGTGATCTATCAATCCTCATTGAGAGTTCACCGAATAGGTTACATAATTATCAGAGAAGAGAAAAAAAAAAACATATTTGGCCACTTACAAATATCCATTGCATTTAGCAGAATACTGTTTGCCACTCTTAGGGGATAACCCATGTCTCCCAATACCGATGCTCAATCTCCTACAACCCTGGCATGGGGGCGATTGTAGCATCTGCGTCCATCCATGCCACAAGGAGGAAAGTGGTGGTATTACTGGACACGAGGTCACCCCAGGGCGGCAGCCACTTTTCATCTATCAATCCTCCCAGCACCCGCATTGTGCGCTTCAAGGATTTGCCATTTTGTAAGCCAGGAATGGACAGCAATTATGCGGTATGCATATTCCCAGCAATAACAAGACTAGTGGGCACAGCCTCACTCTATACAAGTGTATGGAGCGGGCACACCTGACTAGTGGGAGCAGCCATTTAGTGGGTGCAGTCTTGCTACTTACACTTGTATTGAGTGATACCTTGCCCACTAGTTGGGGTTTTTGGCCGCAGGGGTTGGGAAAATGCAAACTGTGTAACTTCTGTCTGTTCCCGGTTTAGAAACCGTGAATCCTCCGAGCTCGCAGTGCGAGTGCTGGGAGGACTGTTTAGTCTGCAGTCACATAGACGGACACATGGAGTGACTGCAGCATTATGGTTTTAGAACAGACAACTCCTTTAAAGTGGTTATGTAGGACTTTTATTATTTTTGTTTATTGGGCAATTAACTAACAGGTAGGTACTTAGCAAATATCTGCCTTTTTTGGAAGGGATCAATCTTTCCAGCCCAGCAGGTGATTCCCTTGTTTTATTTCATTTCTGGTCAATAGAGCATCTCATCCTCTTCCTGGCTGCACTATTGGAAGGGGTTCATTGTGTCACACCAGTAACTTGCACACGTTGGCAGAGCCAACCTACTCATCACACTGCTCTATTCAGACCTCAGGCCTGAATGTGGAAACCCATTTTCAGTATGTCTAGTCCTGCAGCACTCTCCTACTGCCTCCACCTGGCTTCAAGGAGGCCGGATCCTGCAAAAATTGAACCCTGCTATGTGATGCAGTGTTTACCTTTCCTGTCCTATTCCCAAGCAGCAGGGGATTTATCAAGCAGCAATTGAAGAAGAAGGCAGCACTCACGGTTATGTGCAGGGTGGTCTTTTAATCCAGAATTTCAAGGATAGACAGGATGCAGGGAGGTGACCACAGCCGGCCCTCCGTGGTCACCTCCCTGCAGCCTGTCTATCCTTGAAATTCTGGATTAAAAGACCACCCTGCACATAACCGGTGAGTGCTGCCTTCTTGTTCAATTGCTGTATAACGTTCTGGTGCTTTGGATGTGCACCGCTGGAGGGGAACCCGTCTCCAAGGGATGATATCACGGAATTTGATAGTTGACACCTAGTGATGGGCGAATCCTAAATTACTCGGAATCGCTTGACTCTAGCGAGTCCGAGCCCAGGACTCGCTACTCGTTGGGAGTCTAGCGAGTCCAATGTTAATGAATGGGGAAGCGAGTAATAGTGAGTAGTGTGAGATTTACAACTCGCAGATGTGTCTCGGAAGCTTCAGCCTGAAGCAATCCTAGTTTTGTCATTTATTTGCATTGCTCGTTTACTTTGTAAGTAATCGCTGACTCGCACAGATAAGATCCTGTCTCCTCTGTACAGGCTGCCAGCTCCAGGGTCCTAGAGCCCGCCTGCTGCCTGATGTAGCAGTGCTGAGATTGTTCTCAGTCTGCTCATTCCCTGTGTACAGACATGAATGTCTGTGCACAGAGATGATGTAGCAGAGCTGAGATTGTTCTCAGTCTGCTCATTCCCTGTGTACAGACATAAATGTCTGTGCACAGAGATGATGTAGAAGAGCTGAGATTGTTCTCAGTCTGCTTATTCCCTGTGCATAGACATCTATATTTATGCACAGGGGATGTAGCAGAGAGGACATCGCGTTTTGGACTGCGTCGGACGGAAGAGGATTTTTTTAATTAAAGATGGAGTCCCTAATGGCTTTTTTTTTTATTTCTAATAAAAAAATTTCCTTGTGTTGTGTTTTTTTTAAAACAATTTAATAGAAATTCATGGCGGTCATGTCTAATATTGGCGTGACCGCCATAAATTTCGGGCTTAGGGTCAGCTGATAATACAAAGCTGGCCCTAACCTCTATTACCCAGCGTGCCACCGCTACCAGGGCCGCTGGAAGAGCGGGGTTCAGCGCCAGAGGATGGCGCTTCAATGAACGCGCCATCTTCTGGGGCGGCTGCGGGCTGCAATTTGCAGCGGGGGGTGCCCAGAAAGCTTGGGCATCCCTGCGCTGCGGATTCCAGCCCCCAGCTGCTTAGCTGTACCTGGCTAGACATAGAAATTGCGCGGAGCCCCACGCATTTTTTTTTTATTATTTCATGAATTTCAGAGTCAGAGTCTCAGAGTCAGAATCTCAGAATTTCATGAAATAATAAAAAAAAAATGCGTGGGGCTCCGCGCAATTTCTATGTCTAGCCAGGTACAGCTAAGCAGCTGGGGGCTGGAATCCGCAGCGCAGGGATGCCCAAGCTTTCTGGGAACCCCCCGCTGCAAATTGCAGCCCGCAGCCGCCCCAGAAGATGGCGCGTTCATTGAAGCGCCATCCTCTGGCGCTGAACCCCGCTCTTCCAGCGGCCCTGGTAGCGGTGGCACGCTGGGTAATAAAGAGGTTAGGGCCAGCTTTGTATTATCAGCTGGCCCAAAGCCCGAAATTTATGGCGGTCACGCCAATATTAGACATGACCGCCATGAATTTCTATTAAATTGTTTTAAAAAAAACACAACACAAGGAAAAATTTTTATTAGAAATAAAAAAAAAAGCCATTAGGGACTCCATCTTTAATTAAAAAAATCCTCTTCCGTCCGACGCAGTCCAAAACGCGATGTCCTCTCTGCTACATCCCCTGTGCATAAATATAGATGTCTATGCACAGGGAATAAGCAGACTGAGAACAATCTCAGCTCTGCTACATCATCTCTGTGCACAGACATTCATGTCTGTACACAGGGAATGAGCAGACTGAGAACAATCTCAGCTCTGCTACATCATCTCTGTGCACAGACATTCATGTCTGTACACAGGGAATGAGCAGACTTAGAACAATCTCAGCACTGCTACATCATCTCTGTGCACAGACATTCATGTCTGTACACAGGGAATGAGCAGACTGAGAACAATCTCAGCTCTGCTACATCATCTCTGTGCACAGACATTCATGTCTGTACACAGGGAATGAGCAGACTGAGAACAATCTCAGCACTGCTACATCATCTCTGTGCACAGACATTCATGTCTGTACACAGGGAATGAGCAGACTGAGAACAATCTCAGCACTGCTACATAATGTCTGTGAGCAGGCGGGGTCTAGGACCCTGGAGCTGCACAGAGAAGACAGCTGGGCTCAGCTCGCAAAGAAACAGCAGTTATCTGCGAGTTTCCCTGCTATCACTGGCACAGTAGCCAGTGATTACTCGCGAGTCTAATGCAAACAATGGCAATCCTAGTTTTGTCAGCGTTTCTGACAAAACTAGGATTGATATTGATTTGCATTGGACTCGGCGAGTAATCACTGGGAAACTCGCAGAGTACCGAGTCCTGCGAGTCCCTTACTACTCGCCGAGTAACGAGTCCTAGCGAGTAGATTCGCCCATCCCTATTGACACCGCTTAGTGCCCTGAAAACTTCTTTTCCTGGATTTATCAAGCAGCCACTCTCACCAGATCTTGATTCCTAGATACTTCCAGTCTCTAGAGTTCTTTCTAGGTGTTTGCTTTTGCCGTCTCTCCAGGTTTTGACCCGGCTGGTTCCCTCATTTTCATCTGATCTTTCCACGTCTGATATCATGGACCTGTGCTGCCTGCACTGACATTGGACTGCTTGACTACGCCTCTGCCTGTTTCCTCTGTACCTCGCACTTCTGCTTTGACCCGTTGGTCAGTTGCTGCAGACCCGGGAACTATCCCGAGAGTTGAACCTGGTGGCTACCTGCTGCCCAATCTATCCTCACCATCTGAGGCTCTTGTGAATACAAGGTAACCGTTTAGTCAGGTCAATCTCGTTGAAGCCCGCTTCGTGGTGCAGTGGGTCCACATTAACCAGCTGCCACACATTAGAGATAAGATGCTGCTTTGTCAACGTGACATCAGTCGAAGCAGAAGAAGCACAGGCAGAAGTGGTCCATGACAGCTCTGAGCCAGCAGAAGAAGCACAGGCAGCAGGGGTGTAACTATAATAGGTACAGGGGTGGCGATCACACCCAGGCCCTGCAGCCTAGGGGGGCCCCAAAAGTCCCTCTGGCCTATAGAAAAAGACTAATAGTATTAAAGATTTTCAATAATTGGGAGCCCCGTTGGGTTGGAGCTTTCGCATGGGGCCCCTGGGCCTGAAGGTACACCACTGACAGGCAGAAGTGGTCCATGACAGCTCTGAGCCAGCAGAAGTCAGCACTGAGCAGAATAGACAGGCAGTCAGCAAGAAACACCTCCAGTTGCATCCCAACTGTGACAGCCTCCATCCAGTCCTGCTGCACCAACGTCATCTGTCCATCTGACAGAGCTGCTTATCGGAGTGAGAACTTCAAGGATGCACATTTAAAACGTGCAGGGCAGTAGCCGTGGGTGAGGTGGTTGTCTCTTTTGTCCCAACACCTTACAAGAAGTTGGAGGTCCTGACTAGGTGTGTTAACTTATGCTCCTGAGGTGTTACTATGAAGGTGACTCAGGGCAGAAGTCATGGGGGAGGAGCTCCCACTTTCAGTGGTTGACGCCACGGACCACTGAGGGCCATCTCTTCTGCCATCTTGGTCTCCCTATGAATCCCAGCCTGAGGAGCTTGGGTTTCAGTTCATACTGTGATACTGACGGATTGCATTGTATTGTATTGTACAAGTAATCAAGCATTCACAGGTTGAAATATAAAGAAAAAGTTAAATATTTTAAAAATATAACAAATAAACAAAAGGATATACAAATTTACATAACCCCTATTTTTGCAACTCAAAAAATAAAATAATTTCAACCAGGAAAATGAAAAATATGCAATTTTTATATCTCTGTAAGGCTTGTTTCACACTGACGTTTTTTGCCATCCGTGTGAATCCGACTGACACTGGATGCACCCACATCCATTTTCGGCCCCACTTTCAATGGGGCTGGATGAACTTGTGGGTGCATCCAGTTTTGCACTTTTTGCAGCTTGGTGCATTTTTGGTCTTCGTGTTAAAAACCGTGACCACCCGGATCCGGTACAATGCAGGATAAATTAAAATTGGGCTCCATATAATGCGGATCTGTGTTTTGGAACTGCACATGCCCAAAACACAGTTCTAAATGATACACCCCCTAGGGGGCATGTCATTTGTCCCCAGGTCTGGTGGAAACAGGTATGAAGGAGGAAGCAACTGTCTGCTCCTACAACGGTATTATCATTGATCTGTGGGCCCAGATCAGTGATAATACCGGTGTGGGTGCATACAGTTGCATCATTGAGGGGGGCTCAAGGAGAATCTGGGGGGGAAGCAGGCTTTATCCACATCCCCCCGGATTCACAAAAATGCTAGTGTGCAACTAGCTTTACTCTTATGACCTCGAATATTATGGTTCTAGGTCAATTCTAATGCACAATTAAAGCTGTTAAAAGTAAACGTAAAAAAACAATGGTGGGATTGTAGTTTCTTTAAAGATGTTGTCCACTACTTCTCCTTAGGAGAGGTCATCATTGTCTGATCGTCTGGTGTCCGACACCCGCCGCCCCGTGATGAACTGTTCTCGGTACCGTACCTCCCCCTTCTTATTTAGCCAGACAGAGCAGTCAGATGTGATCAGTCTCTGGTTATCCTTCTCCTCTTGGCGGCATTGTCTTTTTTAATGGAGAAAACAGCAATCGAGGCTTCCATCTATACACCTCCCCCAGATTACCTCCCCCAGGATGGGCAGACATATTGTGGATAAACAGTAAAATGGGATTCAGGAGTTGGGCTCCCATAAACTTCTGGCTATCAATTCCCCCCCAGTCAATGACCACAGTCTGGCTAGGTGTACTCACTGTTGATGGCTCCGAGGAGAATGATGGGGTCTGGGAACATGGATTATCATCTGAAGGTGGGGTAGCAAGATCCACATCAGGGTGCTGCTTGGCTTCCTGGATGTTGGTGATGGCTGTGACAAACTGGCTGGATAGTCCTTGTCCTGGGTCAGCTTGCAAAACAATAGATGCGGGGGGGCCATCCATGAGCCCCACTTCAACCCCCTCCTGGTTAGCCCCTGAATCAACAGGTGTGGGAAAGCTGCTCACAAATCCCACATCAACCTCTTCCTGGTCAGTCTCTACAATAGCAGGCATGGGGACGCTGTCTGTAAGCTCCACATCAACCTCTTCCGGGTCAGTTTCCACAATAGCAGGTGTAGGGTCACAGTCTATAAGCTCCACATCGACCTCTTCCTGGTCAGTTCCCAAAGCAACAGGGATAGGGACGTTGTCCGTAAACTCCAACTTGTCCTCTCCCTGCTCAGGCTCCAAAATAACAGGTGTAGGGTCACTGTCTGTAAGCTCCAACTCGCCCTCTCCCTGGTCGTTCGCCTCGGCTAGCTGCACACCTTCCGAAGGGATGTCTGAGCACTGACCCTCAGCCAGGGAGATGGTTAATTGGGAACAGGGTACAGGGTCTGGAGAAACAATAGCTGGGCTTACCAGGGTGTAGACAGAATCAATTTCTTGTTGTCCCGGGGCTTGGACGTCACTGACCTGGACTGGCTGTGCTGGCCGATGAGCTCCAGGCATGGGGCCCCGGCGTTCGCGACAATCTATATCCATATGTCCAAGACGTCCACAGGTATAACAGTGCCGTGGTTTGGGCAAGTCACGTATCCTGTCTGCATACCTTTGTCCTGGTGGGGCTTCTAATGGGTAGCGGAATAATCCTACTCGAGCGGCTGGTGGTATCAGTTGGTGAGCTGGAATTCCTAAAATATTTCCCAGAACCCAAGCCCTCTCTTCTCTTGAGGCTTTGGGCCCCAATGCAGCCAAGCACTCCTTGATTTGGACTGCTGTGGACCTGGTGATTTCACGATATTCACTGGATCCATGATGTGGTGCACAACTTACATCCTCTGGTACCACGTCGGCGGGGTCCTCATCATCCTCACCATCATTCTGGATGTCCCAATGGACCAATTTCTGAATCAAAGCCGACCGAGTGTCAGCGTTCCTGTATTCAATATTTCTCCTCTGGCACAGATCCTGTAGCATCCATTTACTGCTGCTGCCGTATCTCCTCTCCGGCCCTTGTCCCATGGCTGAGCTGGTGGGGTTGGACATGGCAACGTCCGAAACCTGAATGCCTCACCTATGGCCTGCTGGGTATGCTTATATGCCTCCCTGGTTGTTGAGCCCTTGGACGGTGTCCACGAACACCAGTCCCCTGCAGCTCCCCTGGATAAACCAGGCTGAGTAGTATCCCACCACTGCCACCAATTGTGGAGACCCGGGGGTCAGGGGGTGCTCTCGTCCGCAGGCCCAGCCGCCTTTACAAAGACAACGTGGACCAGGGCTCATCCCCAACTGAACGCCCGAGCTCCTTAACCGTGGGCGGAACACTACTCAGACAACACAGGGTCAGGGAATCACAATATTAAGGCTTTATTGGATCCCCAAACAGTTAACAGCATATAACGCATAACCAAGCAAAACACAACATGTAACAGGCAACAGAGTCTCACCCTTCCGCTGGCTCACCAGGGTTTAGAATGCAGCACGGCAAAGTCTGTAGCCAGGTGACTGTATCGTCCCAACCTGGGTTGCTTCCTTATCCTTATGTATCTTGTGCAGTCTTTATCACAGTCGTATCCGCTAATCCGATGCTGAAGTCCTTGTGGTTCTTTTAGTCCGTGTTCTGAGCCCCTTGGTCGGCACCGAAATGCCTAGGCCTGGGGTTATGGCTAGCTAATCGGATCCGAAGACCCTCGATTAGCTGCCTGTATCCAATCCAGTGACCTCTAGCCGGGACCGAAAATCCCTAGACTGAGGCCACTAGACAGAACCTAACTCCAATCTTCAATCTCCAATCTGCTGGTCAAAGTGAACAGTCCTCCTTATATACCCTCAGCCCTCATTGTAGGATATTGGGGACGTCATGATTGGTGCAATAACACAGTCTTTTCATTCGCTGAACTCCAATCCTCGTTTAACATATTTTAGGTACTATTGCAATCCAAATGCTGATTGATATAGCACCTTACAATGGAATGTTAGTCTGAGACAATCAGTCTGCAAACCATGACAATAACACAATAGTGGCTGGAGCCTCAATCCACATTCACAGGGTAATAGACAATGGACGATTAGCATAATTAAGTTCTCTGGCCTTCAATGACAAACAGGTTAGATAATTACATTACCAAGCTAAACTTTAACCACAGAAATCTATGACAATACTGTAAGAAATTCTCTTTGACCATTACAAGTTTACAAACCTATATACAATATGATATGTCTGGATGAATAAGAAATCCTCCTACATTATATATTAAAGGGTCCATTTCGTCACACCGGTAGCAGCAGTAGGCGGCTGTAAATGCTCAGTTCTTCTGATCTGGTTCACATCCGCCCTCCTATTGATTTGAGTAGCTCAATCAGATATTGATGACCTCTCCAAAGGATAGCCCATCAATGTCTAAGTAGGTGCCAAGTTCTTGAGCCATTTTATCCCTTAGGATACCGTCACACCTAGTGACATCGCCGGAGATATCGCCGGCGACGCACGGGAGCGCACATGTTTTGGCACCCCGCCAGCGTCGCCGTCGCGTGTTTACACCCGGCGACGCTTTGGCGATGTTACAGGTGACATCGCCGTTGGGGTGTGTCCAAACCCCAGCCACGATCCTGTAACATGGGAGCCTACGGCTCCCATCGCCTGTAACATCGCCAATCGCCATGTTACATGGGGCTATGTGTACACATCGCCTGAGAGTGGTCGCCTGGTTTCAGAGCAGTGCTGCGAAACCAGGCGACCATTCTCAGCCGATTTTTCGGCAAAATATCGCCGCTTTACACTGGGCGACTCACCGCCGCTGTCGCCGGCGATAGGCCTCGCCCCTGCGTCGCCTGTGAAATTGCCAGCGAAGTGTCCAGGTGTGACAGTACCTTTAGGGATTTTTTACCCATATGCTAGTACACCATACAGTAACATGAATGATGTCTTTCAAAACTACAACTACTGTAGTCCTGCAAAGAAATAAGTCCTCATATGACTACGTCAATGTAAAAAAAAAGCACTTTAGGAAGAGAAGGAGATAAAAAAGAGAGTGTAAAACTGAGCAGAACAGCCCAGTCCTTAAGGGTACCTTTACACGCCGCTACTGGCGGGTGGATACAACCAGCTACTTCACGTGCACGAGCACGCACAAACGGTTACAAACGGTCAACGCACCATCTTTACACGCCGCCACAAGCTACGCTACGCTACGTGACATCTATCCCCGGATACACCGCTGGGTGCCACAAGTAGCCATCTGTAGCTTAGCGTACGATCTTCAGACGCCGCCACCACAGGGTACTCTGGGCGGAACAAAGACAGCAGAGAAAACATATAGGCGTGCCACAGTCCATCACGCCGCGCCCAAACCACAACCATTGGCTAACCCAACAGAGTTCTGATTGGGCACGATGCAAAGGGCGGATGGCGGACACCTGACGTAGTAGTGATCGGACTGTGGCATGGAATAAGCGCTTGTGACATGGCGGAGTGTGCAGGAAGAGCCAATCGGTACGCAGTATCTTCCACCAATGATCGCTGATGGGGCGCGGTAACCCGGAGCCTGTGTCACGCCCTAGCTACATACCAGGTACATCGCCTGGTGTATAGACATCCCTTCTGTCGCTTCTTTACACGCCGATACAGCTCGCTACAATCGCCTGTGTAGCCACCTGTTTCCGGGCAGTGCTCGGAAACAGATGTATCTGTGGCCGGGTGCCTCCTTCCGTCTTTACACGCCGCTACTACGGGGTATTTTCCCGCTACAAGCTACATTTGTAGCCTGTAGCTGGTTGTATCCACCCGCCAGTATCGGCGTGTAAAGGTACCCTAAGGGTACCTTTACACACGGCTACATTTGTAGCTTGTCACCAGGTAACTTACTGGTTGCAGTGAAATCATGGATACATGATTCCATTTGTACACAGAAACAAGATAGAACCATGTATCCATGATTTCACTGCAACCAGTAAGTTACCTGGTGACAAGCTACAAATGTAGCCGTGTGTAAAGGTACCCTAAGAGATGAAGACAGGATAAATGAATTCCTTCTACTGTAATGGTCATAATTTCAGTCTGTAATAAAGGAGTTCTCATCTACCCCTTTTTAAATGAAGTATGTCCCATGTACAATAAAAAATAAGTTGCTCACCTCCCACACCAACGCCGTTTCAGCCAAGCTATATCCCGATACTTTCGTGGGATTTTTATTGATCTAGAAGATTAATATTTTCTATATTTTATTACACTACATGAGCCCTAAAGCTCCGGTATCGGCACTGATCCAGCAATATTGGTGCTGGTCTCTCCCATGGCTCACATGACATTATTATGTCGTCAATCAGTGGCCACTGTTGGGTTGCTATGCTCTCACTTCTTCCGCTTTCTCAGCATTCACTTGAGAATAGTGAGAGTGCAGCAACCCAATAGGGGCCACTGATTGATGACAAAATAATGTCACGTGAGCCCAGGGAGAGACCAACACCATCATTACTGGATCAGTGTTGATGCCGGAGGGGAGTATCTGCTATTTTTATTTTGCAAAGGGGTCCATTTAATTTAAAATGTGGTTGTCCAGGTAGTGCAGAAGCTATTTTCAGGAAGGCTGGACTTGCCGAAAAAGAAGAAGGAATAAAAATTGGTGGAAGAATCATCAACAATCTAAGATACGCAATGATACAACACAGATAGCAACAAGCGTAGATGGAATGAAAGACTTAAGGGCCTGTCACACGTGTCAATGTCGTCAGCGATCTGATCGCTGACGACATTGACGGCTGATCGCTGGTGAGCTGTCACACAGGCAGACTCACCAGCGATCAATTGACCAGAAACATCGTGGAAACGATTTAAATATCGTTTCCACGATGTCTTGCTCCCGCTGCCAGCCTGCTGGAAGCAGGAGCAGGCTGGTCTCCAAGGTAAACTGCGGGTATCTAGGCAGCGCGCGCTGCCTAGATACCCGATGTGTACCTTAGTTACCAGCCTCCTCCGCTCACCGGATGGTATCTAAGGTACACAGCGGGTAACTAGGGACCCTAGTTACCCGCTGTGTACCTTAGATACCAGCCGGTGAGCGGAGGAGGCTGGTAACTAAGGTACACGTCGGGTATCTAGGCAGCGTGCGCTGCCTAGATACCCGCAGTTTACCTTGGATACCAGCTCCCAGCGCTTGTGAGAGGCGCTGGGAGCTGGAATATCGCTACTCCCGGTGTCACACGCAGCGATGCTGCGTGTCCACCGGGCGACGATCGCCAGGTTTTAGGACATATTCTAAAACCTGGCGATCATCAACCAGCGATTTATCGCTGGTTGATTCAGTATGTCACACGCATCAATATCGCTGCAACGTCACGTGCAGACGATATCGTGCGATATTGATGCGTGTGACAGGCCCTTTAATATGAAGTGTCAAGGTGGAAAGCTCGAACATGGGACTGATACTCAACACAAAGAAGATAAAGATACTGACTACTGCCAGGTACGAGAGGGACACATATGAGATGGATGGTGCTGAGCTGGAAGTTGTAAAGGACTTCACCCTACTCGGATCAATGATCAATTGAGATGCAGCGATGACACCAGAAGTCAATAGGAGAATAGCTATGGGCAAATCAACAATGAAGTCACTGGACAAGATCTTCACATCAAGGAACATTTCACTGGTGATGAAGACACGGCTCGTACATAGTCTGGTCTATTCTGTAGTAACATATGGAAGTGAAACATGGATGATAAAAGGGACAAGACAGAGGAGAGCAACGCCTTCAAAATGTGGAGCTGGAGAAGGAGGTTATCAATACCATGGATGGCAAGAAGAACCAATTCATTATGGAATAAATCAAGCCAGACATGTCACGGGAAACAAGGATCATCAAGCTACGACTTGTCTACTTTGGACACATTATATGAAGAGAAAAATCAGAGAAGGACATCATGGTGGAAAGAATAGAAGGCACAAGGCGAAGAGGACGACCAGCAACCCAATAGCTTTATACAATCAAGATAATGGCAGGGAAGACCCTGGTGGATCTATCTAGGCTTGGAGAAGATCCTGGTGGACCTATCTAGGCTTGGAGAAGAGCCTGGTGGACCTATCTTGGCTTGGAGAAGACCCTGGTGGACCTATCTAGGCTTGGAGAAGATCCTGGTGGACCTATCTAGGCTTGGAGAAGATCCTGGTGGACCTATCTAGGCTTGGAGAAGATCCTGGTGGACCTATCTAGGCTTGGAGAAGATCCTGGTGGACCTATCTAGGCTTGGAGAAGACCCTGGTGGATCTATCTAGGCTTGGAGAAGACCATGGTGGACCTATCTAGGCTTGGAGAAGACCCTGCTGGACCTATCTAAGCTCCACAAGATCAATCTTCCTACACAGCATTCATCCAACAAGTCGCCACAGCTAAAGATCGAACTCAAGGCAGTTAAATTAAATAATAATAATAGTAATTATAATATGACCAGGTCATGGACATGCTTTTTAAATTTCAATTCCGGCAAGCTCAGAAGGGGTTATACTGTAAGCAGTGAGTGTATTGATCTACTTCGTGTGCCCTGGATAAGCTTACACAGTAGTTTCTTTTGCAGATCTTGACCTTTTAGGTCTTGTGCTAATAATCTGCAGATTTTTCGTTTGCCCCTCGCTGTACAGATTTGCAGATCACTGCCTTATTTAACCTCCGCTGTGTTACATCCTCTTTAATCTCCATAACCTTTTCCATCACTGTGAAAAAATAAGAAAGCAGATCAGGCAGCACCGGGGGAGAACATTATTACTATTGTTATCTCTTTCATTTACTTACGCAGCGCTACCGTGTAACTTAGATGTAAAAAGTCACAGAATTCTAATCAGGGCTCCCAGGCATTGTAGCAGGAGAGGCTCCAGTGTAATCTCCATAGTCAAGGGCGGAATAGTCCATAAACCAAACCACTTCATATAATAATTGAAGGAAATTCTATGAATAGCATCTCCCTGATATATTATCATCATACATTTATCATACCTGTCATTTCAGATGACTTTCCACAATAAACTGTCATGTGTTTGTACATGAGGAATAACACTATTTCTATCCATTATATATCTTGTATCTTGGGTTTTTCACCAGGTTTCCCCTCTGCTGGTTCTCTCTCTAAGTATCAGTTGTCTCTCAGCTAGTGGGTGGAGACCTTCTGCTACAGTGTCTCCTATAGATAGTGTGGCGCCCCACCGGTCGGGACCCATGGAGGGGTACTACACCCATAAAAGAGTGTGTAGTATTCCTGTGACTGAGGAATTGGGATGCTGCATAAGGGACCCTCATAACACTCATTCACACACACACCCTAAGCAGGGCACCATGGGTGGATCTGCTGTAGGGAGGACCCAATCCCTGGGAGGAGCTTCAGACAGGGTAGAAAAGTGTGTGGGTGGGAGGAACGTGAGGACAGTAGGTCATTAGAGGAGAGAGAGAGCTCCGTTGGGGAGCGAGGAGTAGGCGACGCGGAGGAGCCATCAGAACAGAGGTGACCCTAGGGGCACCAGGTGTTGGGTGCGCCCGAATCTGGACACGTACAACTACCGACTGGAGGGGTTCAGTCCCAAAAATGGAGGATAGGCTAAAGAGCGGTGCGGGTGTCCATCCCCAAGCCCAAACGGAGGCCAGAGCTTCTTTAGGAATCGAGCGAACACCCGGCGCACCCAGAAAAAGGCACCGATATAGGGTCTGGGAAAGGGGACCCGGAAAAGAGTTCGTGGAAGCTGGCTTTAGGCTCTGCGCTGTGGGAGCGCTAAGGGAGACAGGAGAGCAAGCACAGTAAGGGACCGAAGCAACGGCAGGCATACCACTGAGGGTCCTAAGTAAAGCATCCTAAGTCCCGGTGACTACCCAGGCCAGGCAGACCCGAGAGGACTGTGTAATTGACTGATCTGCCAGTAAACTTGTACAGACTAAAAAAGACTGTGTGGCGTCCTTTACTAACTCCACCTAGGAGCCGCCGACCGCAGCCTGAGGAGAACAATTGACAAGGCCTGTGTGTAGCTACATTCCTTTATAAATCAAAGACTGTCCCACAACTCCCAACATCCACTACTGCCCCGGGGATCCCGATCCACCTACGGAGAGTGAAATCATCTTGCTGCTCCACCATCACCCCAGGAGGTCTGTCCCACAGCACGGTAACATTACCGGAACCGTAGGTGGCGTCATGAAACACTATTTTTATTATTTTTATTGACTGTTCCCCATTTCAGTGACCACCAGGGCCACGGGAACGGGCACAGGCCCCAGTGAAATTTCCCGTGAAACAACACCCGGGACTGGGTACCCCACGGCCCTGGGGGGTCAATAGCATACAATGACATGCCAGAATTTTTGCTCTCCTGTTTTAGCAGCACATGTTCTGAACAGGGCTGTGGAGTTGGTAAGCCAAACAGCCGAACTCCTCAATTTCCCAGACTCCGACTCCAACAAAATGGACACCGACTCCACGATTCTGACTCCACAGCAACATGGAAGATATTATACAGAAGTAAAAAGTTGAATCCAACACTGGGTTTACTAGAAAGCAGCAGTATATTATGCATATGTCTGTGCTCTTGCTTTCACTCTGCTTTTTAACTTGCTCCTCCCTCTGCCACCTCTCCTCCATAACAGTAAAGAGGACCTGTCACTTGCTCAAAAAAAAACGAAACACCTTGTGAAAATCCCTGCGCTTCCCTGATTCTGATATTCATTTTGGATTTTGTGCTACACCATTCTATTACAGAGATATTAAAAAATTTTTTCTAAAGTTCAATATGTGCAATCCCTGCCTTGCAGTCCAACTTGACATTTCTTTGCGTTTTGTCTGGGGGCATGTGCTTTCACCCCTCCCATGCACTGTAAAGCACTGCTACATTAGCTACAAAGCTGTGATTGCCAGTGTCTGGGAGAAAGGGTAAGAGAACCCCCCCAGAGAAAACAAGAAATTCCCTGTTGGTCTGCAAGTAGAGATTTCACATACTGGTCTCCAAAATCAACAAATGTGAATATCTCTGTACTAGAGTAAAGCACCACAAAACGAAAAAAAAAAAAGATGCAAAAACAGGGGAAGTCAGTGATTTTTACAAGATATTTAACCCAAATTTGGCAGTCTTATTAAAATAGACAGCTGTAACTTGATGCCTAAGTGAGCTAGCAATTCATCTTGTTATAAAGGGAACCAACAAGCAGGATTTAGGGTTTTAAAGTAAATCAGTGCCTTACAGGATCTGGGATGCTGAATGCAATCATACTTTTACTTTAATGATACTATGTTTGATTGCAGAGAAAATGTCATAAAACTCCTGGAAAACAGGGCAGCAGATGGTTGGTGTGGCAGCACTGCGTCACTATGTGGGGTTGTTTTGTTTTTTTCCTCCTCTGTGGACATGCCTTTTGGATGTTAGTCCAACCCCTTCCCCCTTCCTCCATCCTCCCTCATCTCTACTGTCCATTTCTGGCTCCTGCACACTGTCACTATACTCCAGCCACAGGGTGTCTGAGAAAATACAGATAAAAATGAGGGGGGAGGGTTTGGCTTACACTGAAAGGCATGTCCACAGGGGGTAATAAAAAAACAACAACCCCTAAATAGTGACGCAGTGCTGCACACATCAATCATCTGCTGCCCTGTTTTCCAGGAGTTTTACGACACTTTTCTCTGCAATCATACATGTAATCATTGAAGTAATGGTATGACTGCACTCAGTATCCCAGAGCCTGTAAGGTACTGGCTTCACTTTATAGCCCTAAATCCTGCTGGTTGGTTCCCTTTAACTAAGGTAGATTTTAGCTGGTCAGTAAAGAAATAATAAGAACCTGTAAGCTATTAATGAATTATTTTTTTTAATAATAGTGTATTAAGGAGTTGTGATTTATGAACTTGTAGTGTATTCATTTAAAAGGTGTCACAGAAGAATATGTCATAAACATAATTGACGTGGAGATGACACATTTGACACCAACACTTATGGGGAGAATAGAGGATCCTCAATATATGTCTGGTATGGGAACCCAGACACATGGAGGAGGTATGTCAGCACCTCTCACCATTGTATGTATTGGGGATACTGAAGACAACATGGTTATGTTTATAGGTTTTAATATCAATCTTAAATACAAAAGTTGGCCATTTTTCTTTGCATACTTACAACTGTTTTCCCTAGAACCATTGCTTCTAGTGTACAATACAATGATGCACTGTATCACACAGAGTGCCTGTAAGTCTGTAGTATGGCCTTCTGCCATCCTACTAATGCTACCGGTACCTTACAGTGCAATAAAGCTTTGTTATGATCCAACGATCCTCAATTAAAAAAGATGCACCGGCATATAGACCAGAATAAGCCATAATGCGCTAATGTCCTAGTTTGTGAATGGAGGAGGTCGTGTACCTTTATATGGCCAAATTACTTGCAGATGACTTATAATATCCATATAGTTACCAATTAAAGTGACACTGCTGCAACCACAGAGTCAGCTCATTGCTATTCATCTCACATAAATATGACGTATATTACATAGGTAATGCGGTCACCATAGTTCTTACATCAGAGACAGAATCTCATATACAGAAACTCATGGACCAAATAGCAGCAAAAGGCAGCATGTCGGCTCCATCCCTGGCTGGAAGATGCTGCTATGTGAAGTTTAACCAAGGGCACTGCAGAAAGTCAAGAGATATTGAGACCATATCTATGATAGATAGATGATAGACAGACAGGCAGACAGAAACAAAAAAAAAAGCTGATCAGCACTCAAGGTCTAGTCTGAACTGGTGCAAGCTGCAATACTGAACAATATACAGAAAAAGGTTCACAGCAGCACACAGTCACTGCCAATCATGTGTGTATACATACATATACATAGATAGAAGTAAAACACCTATGCATTTGAGAAAAAATATAAAAACATTCGTTTTTTCAAAAAACTAAATTTTTGGATTTTTTGGGATATTTTATCTTTGTAAAGTAAGGTTCTTAGTACACATATTGGCCAATACCTGTTTGCCCATCAACCGCGGCAAGGTGACCTTAGATCTGATGGTGTCCCTGTCCTACCATGCCGCTCTTTCCTTGGACTTAGCTAAGCCTCCATTTTTATGGGAAGTGGGAGGACTCACTTCAATCAAAGACCACATGGGGTCAATGGGGGTGCAGAGTAAAGCTGTGGACCAGTAACTCCAACAATTATATAGAAACAAAAAAAAAGCTAAACAGCACTCAGGTCTAATTGCCAGTGAAATTGCAAGCAAAATTGCCGCGTGTGACAGTACCTTTACTGGCTCCACAGCTTTACTCTGCACCCCCATTGACCCCAGGTGGTCTGTGATTCAAGTGACTCTTCCAACTTCCCATAAAAATTATAAAAATGGAGGCTTAGCTAAGTCGAAGGAAAGAGTAGCATGGAAGGATAGGGACCCATCAGAGCTAAGGTCACCTTGCTGCAGCTGCAGTTGATGGGCAAACAGGTATCGGCCAATATGTGTACTAAGAACCTTACTTTCAAACATAAAATGTCCAAAAAAAATCCAAAAATTAAGTTTTTGAAAATAACGCATTTTTTATATTTTTCTCAAATGCATAGGTGTTTTACTTCTATCCATATGACTATATACACACATGATTGGCAGTGACTGAGTGCGCTGGAACTTTTTTCTGTAGTTAGATAGATAGTGATTAGCTTTATAGTCTGATTTACAAACCTTCTCTTGTCTCAAAAAAAGGCTATTCCCTCCCCTGTGCTTTATACTGCAGCTCTGCCTGTAAAATTGAATACTGGTAAAGGCCCTTTACACGTTGCAATATCGTTCCGATATGCATACAACATTCATGGGAGCGTGCATGTTTTTGGCACTTGTCCAAAATCGCATAGGAGATGTTACACAGGGAGATATCGGCAGGCAAACGCAACTACGATGTTGTACGCCCCTCTTAGACACTGCGTCTTAGCAACTCAGGACCGACCAATTAACATTGTAGTGAATAGGGGAAGTTGCGCTCCACATCGTAGTTGCGCTGTCACACAGCACGATCCTGCCAGATCGCCCTACCAATATTGCACAGTTGAAGAACATGCACAATCCACAAACGATATTGAACTTGCAATTGAACACACCAACGATAACAACTGCAACGCCCGTACCACGTGACTTTTATCGTAGTTGCGTTGCGATATCGCGATGTGTAAAGCGGCCTTTAAGAATCAGGTTAGAAGCTCACCAGAAACTCATTACATGGGCAGAAACTCTCACTTAAGCATAAAAAGAATGAATGATTATAAACTAAGATCTACCAAGGCCAGTTTCACACCCCGATTTTTCAGGTTCGGGTCAGTCCGGTGTGAACCGGATCCGATTTTGCCCCCCATGTATCCCTATGGCGCTGGATTGTGCTTATTTGGCCTCCGGTTTTGTGCCTTTCCGGCTTGATCTGGTTTTGTTTGTTTTTTGCCCCGGACACAAAATCGGAGTTTGCATCATTTTTTGTGACCGGTGGCAAAAATGAACAAAAACGGATCCTCCTGGATCGAGGTGATCCGGCGCCCATAACGATGGGAGTCCATGGGTGCCGGATCGCGCTGGATCTGCCAAAAAATTCGTACCAGTCCCGGACCCTGGTGCTGAAAGAGCGGCGGCTTTGAAATACTGCCGTGCTCGTTCAGCACCATGGACAGCGCGACATTTCACAGCCGCCGGTGAAGTTCAGCACCTGGAGAGCTCCATGACTGGAATTTCAGCACTTGACAGTGGCACAGATGCACACAAACAAATCCGGGACAAAACAGGATCCAAAGGCATATTCTTAATATATCCTTAATATGGGGCTGCTACTAAATAAAGGGGTTTGATGTGTCCCTCCTCCCTGTACATCTCCAGTAAACGCCAATGCAGATACCAACTGATCAGTGAGGGTGCCAGGCCGCCATCGATCTCAAAAACAGATCCAGTTTTGCTGCTGAAAATTGTACAAAAACGCAGCATAAAACATGATGTATATTTTAGTATTAGTAAGGTCTAAAAGGACGGGCCCCAAGCACATCGCCTATGGCAGCATGTGGCGGTCCCTCAATACCCATCTATGCAGAATGGGAAGCGGCTGTGTGACACCCATTCTTTACATGACAATCCAGGCCAACATGTCATGTCACGCTTGAAGAGGCACAGCTTCCCTAAATGATAGCAAATGAGAGAGCATGGCTTTTAAAGTGAGACTGTCACTCCCAAAATGCCAATTAACCCAAATAAATTTTGTTGTAAGTGACATAGCCCAAATAAAAAAATCATATCAGGCATATACAGATGAACTAATATTTTCTAAAAAAAAACAAAAAAACTTTTATTTTATAAGCAAATGAAGGTGCTTTGGCGCACGCTTGGCATGGCCTATGCCTTGGTGCACCGTTATGCTTGCCCATCTACATATTAAAGCCAGTCCCTTATATTGTTTGAGGAGCTCTACTGATAAGTGTGAACACTGTCTAAAATACTAACTCTGGCTCTGGAAGAGATGCATTGACTCCTTGTGATGTAACTTCTGACTTCTGGCCAGCCACAAGTCACAGCCACAAGATGGCGCAATAGAACCAGAGCGGATTGGTAAGAGGTGAAGATGCTGGAAGACGAGTATATGATCTGGAGCAGGCCGCTTAGGATTTAGGGTGCGTGCACACGGTCGGAGGAGCTGCGTGTTGGACGCAGCTCCTCTGGATCTGAGTGAAGCCGCGGGTGGCCGCAGGGAGACCGCAGCCGCCCTGCACTCATCATGTGCGGTGGGAGCGGGGCAGCATCTCCCTGGGAGTCGCTTCTGACTCCGCAGCATGAAATAAACATGCTGCGGAGGAGCGGATTCCCGGCAACCCGCACCGCAGCTCCAGAGATGCTGCGGACGGGTTACGCATAGTGAGGATGGGATTTCTTGAAATCCCTTCCACTATGCTAGTACTGTAGACGCAGCGTTTTGGACGCAGCAGCAAGGCGCTGCGTCCAAAACGCTGCGTACACTGATCGTGTGCATGCACCCTTAAAGTGCCACTACAGCGCTCACCAAAAAAATAAAATAACAAACGCTGGAGTGGTGCTTTCAGTGTACTGTAAGTAGATTTTTCTGCAAATATACCCAATAGAGCCTATACCCTGTATTTAAATGCAGATTAATTGGCATTTTGGGGGTGACTGACTCCATTTAAAAAAGTGTTATCTTTTTAAGAAAAGTCCTCTACAATAATAAAAAAAATAGTCCGAATTTCATGAAAGAGCAATGTTTCCAAAGTCCTAAATTTATACTGTAATAAAAAAACCTCAAACCATCTGTAGTCTGTAATAAAAGAGGTTACTCATCTGTTACTTTTAGGTAACTACGCTTTCTAAAGACTCTGAATGGCAAAGTGTCTCCGAAGACCTAGTGATAGGGGAATGTAGATTATGAGTCCCAATGGGGACAGTGATGCGGAATATGATGCATAAAATAAATATTATAATGCAGAGTTCCCTACTATAACCGTGCAGTCAAACGTCATATAGGTGATGTGTAACGGATGGTAAATAACTGCACCAAGGGAACAATGCAAAATCTATATATATTTTTATGTAAGCGATCATATATAATATGATGTTTGGAGTGCATAGTGTATGGTGGCAGTATGTCAGGATGCAGTGGTGTGCTGCTCTCCTCTCCTCATCCTTCATTCTCAGGCAGGTTTTGCTGCTCTGCAGATCTCCTGAAGGAGAAAGATTTCGCAATACGACACTTAAAGCTGTACAAGGATCCCCCCCTCCCAACAGCAGCAAGCAGGCAGACACTCAGCCCAACTCCAGTTCTGCTCTGAAATGACCCAATGCAGAATAGCTTTGTGCTAATAGCTGAAAAAGAAAAGAAGAAACATGATGAGTCTGGATACTGAGCCTTATTCTCTCCCACCATTGTGCACTGACCCCATGATTCATTCCTAGACATTGCACCTTGTGGTGTATGGTGGGGCTTTCCCCTTCAGTTGACCTCACACTAACTTCATGGACTTGTTACTTATCAGATTGGGAACTGGATGCCGCCATATCATGCAATCAACACTTTATCATAGTTTAAGACTTTATTATAGGAGTCCCAGTGGATATGGAGCAGAGAGGTGTCAAAACTCCAACTGGACAAAGTGAAAAGCAGAGATTCCAAGTTTACACAGGAGACTGGAAGAGGAAGATCAGCAGCAAATAGTATAAGAACATCAGACATTTATCTTGAAATAATGAAATAATGAAAATTCATGTCAAAAGAAATCAGCAGTGTCAACTTTAACACAACAATAAAAGGAGGAATAAATGATCTAAATACTCATATGCAGAAGAGATGAGTTAGTTGTGTGATCTTTTTACATGGGACTGCAGGTAACCCTACTAGTGAAACACACCGCAACACAATCCTAAAAAGTTACATCACTTTCAGGTTTGCTACATATGAACAGAAAAATTGCAATATTAGGACACATTAGAGTTGTAACTATTTCATGATACAAGCACATTTGATCACTTTGATGGATATAATGTATCTGAATGCTCAGTACAGCACTATAGCTATGGATGGACTGATATGGAGCATGCATTACCTATATAAAAAGCATGTATGGTACATTATTACAGGATATATACAAGTATAGTGCAGAAGGACTGATGAATGATGGTGTAATAGGGAATATTAACTTGTAGGTACCTGCACAGGAGCCACACTGCAGTCCATGTTGGTTGATGGGAAGACTGTTCAGACATCTGGAGAAGGCTGGAGAGGAGCAGGGGAGGCTGGAGAGGAGCAGGGGAGGCTGGAGAGGAGCAGGGGAGGCTGGAGAGGAGTAGAGGAGGCTGGAGAGGAGTAGGGGAGGCTGGAGATGAGCAGAGGAGGCTGGAGAGGAGCAGAGGAGGCTGGAGAGGAGCAGAGGAGGCTGGAGAGGAGTAGGGGAGGCTGGAGAGGAGTAGAGGAGGCTGGAGAGGAGTAGGGGAGACTGGAGAGGAGCAGGGAGGCTGGAGAGGAGCAAGGGGAGGCTGGAGAGGAGCAGAGGAGGCTGGAGAGGAGTAGGGGAGGCTGGAGATGAGCAGAGGAGGCTGGAGAGGAGCAGAGGAGGCTGGAGAGGAGCAGGGGAGACTGGAGAGGAGTAGGGGAGGCTGGAGATGAGCAGAGGAGGCTGGAGAGGAGCAGAGGAGGCTGCAGAGGAGCAGGGGAGACTGGAGAGGAGCAGGGGAGGCTGGATAGGAGCAAGGGAGGCTGGAGAGGAGCAGAGGAGGCTGGAGAGGAGCAGGGGAGGCTGGAGAGGAGCAGGGGAGGCTAGAGAGAGGAGCTGGGGTGGCTGGAGAGGAGCAGGGGAGGCTGGAGAGGAACAGGGGAGGCTGGAGAGGAACAGGGGAGGCTGGAGAGGAGCAGGGGAGGCTGGAGAGGAGCAGAGGAGGCTGGAGAGGAGCAGAGGAGGCTGGAGAGGAGCAGGGGAGGCTGGAGAGGAGCAAGGAAGGCTAGAGAGGAGCAAAGGGAGGATGGAGAGGAGCAAGGGGAGGCTGGAGAGGAGCAGGGGACATTGGAGAGGAGTAAGGGAGCTGCTCTGCTGTGTCCTGCTCCCCTGGCACTGCCACACTGCAGAGGACTCCAGCTGTCCCCATCAGCTCAGGCTCAGCCCTGCACTATCCTGGATGGTGGCTGCAGCAGGAACATCTATCTATCTGCACTGTCCTCCAACCACAATGGGCAAGTTGGAACATGTTCAAAACTTAACAAAGAAAGGACTGACGTGAGGCTGTCACTTCTTCCTGCTTAATACAATATATAACATAGTACATCCTATTCATACACTGACCACAAATTGCAGGGACAGAAGGGTTAAAATGTTTCACAGTTTGCACCTACAGTAAGGCTGGCTTCACATTTGCGTTTGAGAACGCAGCGTATGTTGCGGATGTAAAAAACTAAATCCGCATGCGTATTGATTACCTATCTTTATAATGGGATACGCATTCATACGCAATGACATGCGTTTGCACGCTTATGTATGCGTTTGCGTACATGTGCGTTTATTTTCGGCCTCCTCTGGACGCAGCAAGCAGCATTTTTTGGCACCTTAAAAATCTGCAAGCATGCGCATGCGTACGTTTGCGTATAAACAACGCATTATTGTTAATAGGTACGCAAGCGTCCGCGTGGTCTTGCAGATGTCTGCGGTTGAAACGCATGCGTTCTCTCCCCATGGGCGTTTCTGGCAAAAACAAACCTGTTTGACCCAAAAAATTCCGTAACGCATGCGGACAAAAAACGCATACGCATTGTACAAACGCAAGCATACGTACACAAACGCTGCGTTTATTTTAAGCATTGAGTATATGCATGCGTACGATAAGCGCAGCATTTGCATGCAGATGCATGCGTTTTTGCATGCGTATACGCATGCGCATTATACGCTGCGTTCTCAAACGCAAATGTGAAGCCAGCCTAAGAAATCCCCAGCATATATCTGCCCTTGAGTTGTCTTTTCTGCTTTATCAACCTCTGGGTGACAGCAATGGGTGACATTATTACACCCAGGGTCCCAGGATACATTTCTGCACTTATATGTTACTGTATAGAGCTTGTGCTGCAGTAGAAATATGGAGGACCAGATCCTGAATATCAGCAGAGGAAGTTTGGGAGCAATGCTTGTGGTCATCCAGCCTTTACTATTAGGCTATGTGCACACTGTGCGTTTTTGTTCTAGTTTTTTTCTTACATGCAGAAACAGATCACTTTCTGCAATGCCCAGCAAGGTTAATGCCTTCCCATAAATGCTGTTCTGATGCTGCGTTTTTATACTGCTCCATTTTTGGGGCAGAAAATGCATCCAGGAAAAGAATGAGCGTCAATTAGTGATCCGTTATTTCTCCTCCATTTTCTCCATCGACTCCATTATAATGTAAAACAAAAGGATCAAAAAAGCAATGTGTTTTTGGTGCTTTTTTTCAAAAATGGATCAAGTTTCGCTGCTGAAAATTTCAACAAAAAAGCAGCACAAATAAACGGATCAAAAATGCGCTGTGTGAACAGAGCCTTAAGGTACTGTCACACGGGGAGACATCGTCGGCGATGTCGGCGGGGAATCGCAGGAGCGCACATCGCCGGTGAGATGTCACACGCTGCAATGTCGCCGGCGACGCAACAGCGATGTTACCGGCGACATCGCTGTCAGGGTTAAATTCCACCCTGGCGGCAATGATTATAATGGGAGCCTATGGCTCAAGTCGCCGGTAACATCGCCGTTGCTTGTTACACAGGGCGATGCGTACACATCGCCTGAGAGTGATCGCCAGGTTTCACTACATTGCAGTGAAACCTGGTGATCACTTTCAGGGGAAATATCGCCCTGTCACACGGGGAAACTCGCCGCAATTAGGCCACGCCCCTGCGTGGCCGGCGATGTCTCCCCTTGTGTCGGTACCTTTACAGTAAACCTAGTGATGTAACCATATGGGTATAATTTCTAACTTTTAGGCCACTGAGTATTTGATGAGTTTTTTACCTCAGGATTTGTAGCCAAAACCAGGAATGGGTGATAAATCCAGAAGTGGTCACGTGTTTCTATTAGACTTTTCCTCTGATTGTTCCACTCTTGGTTTTGTCTACAAATCCTGAGGTAAAAAACTCATCAAATACTGAACGTGTGCACGTGGCCCAATACATGTGCACCAGTTCTATGATATGGCTTAAACCGGCTGCAACAGCAGACTGCAAGCAGAGGGTATGTGCACACCTTGAGGCTGGCTTCACACCACGGTTTTATGGATCCGGGGCTGTCCGGTGTGAAGTGATGTCACACGGGGCAGGAAGAATCCTGTGTTCCTCCCCTGTGTGATATGTGTGACAGCCCTTTTGGATTTCGCAGTGTATTAATATACACTGCGAAACCTAAATAAAATTAGTCAAAATGTATTAAAAATAATAAAAATTGAATACTTACCTCTCGGCCGGCTGTTTGGGTTATCAGGAGCCGAGACACCCACATCTACTGTGCTTCCAGGACCACATCTACCGTGCTTCCAGGACCACGTCTACCGTGCTTCCAGGACCACGTCTATCGTGCTTCCAGGACCACGTCTACCGTGCTTCCAGGACCACGTCTACCGTGCTTCCAGGACCACGTCTACCGTGCTTCCAGGACCACGTCTACCGTGCTTCCAGGACCACGTCTACCGTGCTTCCAGGACCACGTCTACCGTGCTTCCAGGACCACGTCTACTGTGCTTCCAGGACCACGTCTACTGTGCATCCAGGACCACATCTACTGTGCTTCCAGGACCACATCTACGGTGCTTCCAGGACCACATTTACCATGCTTCCAGGACCAAATCTACCGTGCTTCCAGGACCACGTCTACCGTGCTCCAGGACCACATCTACCGTGCTCCAGGACCACATCTACTGTGCTTCCAGGACCAAATCTACCGTGCTTCCAGGACCACATCTACTGTGCTTCCAGGACCACATCTACTGTGCTTCCAGGACCAATCTACTGTGCTTCCAGAACCACATCTACTGTGCTTCCAGAACCTCCCACGATCTGTGATTGGACGCTCGTGCATTCATGAGATTATGTGACGTGCATATCACATGATCGCGAGTGGCCAATCACAGATCACAGGCCTTGGACAGAGACCAGAAGTGGATGTCTCAGCTCCCGGAACACCCGGCGGAGGGTAAGTATTAAATTTTTATTATTTTTAATGCATTTTACTTACTTTTATTTAGTTTTCGCAGTGTATTAATATACACTGCGAAACCAAAAAGGGGCTGTCACACATGTCACACAGGGGAGGAACACAGGATTCTTCCTCCCCTGTGTGACATCACTTCCTGCAGCGCCGCCATTATACGCTCTGGAATTGTCTGAACGGCGATGCATAATTCCAGCGGTATAATGGCTCCTGTGGGAGAAAGCGCGGGAGCACTTGCGTAAAGAATTGACATGGTCATTCTTTTTATGCGCGCGCTTTCTCCCATAGAAGCGCAGCGTATATTTATGCAGCATCTGCATGGCAAAAGTGTAGGTCCATTCAGTTTGCTGGCAGACGCAGGCGCGCTTTTTTTGAAAAGCGTGTGTAAAAAAGCTCAAAGAAAACGCAATGCTTGAACGTAGCTTTAGACTGTTTTTGGCCACATACACACTTCTTCTTTCCCCGTATTTCAATAGGACTTGAAAAATGCCAGAGAAAATGCATGAGTTCACAGAATGGGACAGATGAGGGTTTACATTCACCTGATCTCTGCTGCAACATTAACTGCCGAGTTCTAAAACGTCTGAAAGCAACATCAGCACAATACGTTAGTCTGGAGCGCTGCGGATTGGATTTCCAAGAGCAAGCAGCAACTCACAAACCTAAGAATTGCTATACACAATGCAAGGCATGTCCTGAATTTAATAAGTAAAGCGATCCATCAGCACTGAAGCCATTTTTTGGGATTAAAGTCGAGTAGAACTTTGGGTTTGGTGGATGCCAGGACGCTTCCCGTCCAAATTTGTACTGCACAAAGTGCTAGGGTAAGGCCCCTTTCACATCAGTGTTTTTTCTGATTCACAGCAGATCCGGCAGATTTACTGCATCTGCTGCGTAACGGCCGACAGGTGCGGAAAATCTGGCAGTTGCGGCAAGTCAAAAAAACGCAGCTAACCGCACTTGCCGCATGTCCCATAGAAAATGAATGGGGGCTTGCCACAAGTCAACCGTTACGCGGTGGATGCGGTAAATCTGCAGCGATTCAGCAAAAACGATGATGTGAAAGCTGCCTTATTTATCACAATTCTGCACTGGTTGGTAGTCTTGTAAAGCACGTTACAATATAGGGTCATACTTAGATACAACCATTCTCACCACTGATAGACGACTGTCACAGTGTAGTGAGAATGCTGATGAGGGAATGGTAGCGTAATCAAAAAACATTAGACGAGGTTAAAACAAGGAACAATGATAACAAGAAGCAAATCAAACAGGACTGAGCTAGGGAAGCACTAGACCAGGGTCCCAACCTTTATGACCTTGAGAGCCACATTCAGCTCAGAGAAGGTTACGAGCCACAACCAGAAACCCCATTACTGGTATAATGACTGCCAAAGCTTTTCGACAGAAATGACACCGAGGCAGTATACCAAGACCCAGGGATTCCTACCTTACCCCCATTCAAATCTGCTGTTCTATGTGGAGCTTCTCATAAAGTCACCATCTGGAGACCTGCTCTTCATAGCCATTTGCTAGACCTGATGATTATGCAACAAGGTGGCAAACAGTCATGAGCCACATGTGGCTCATGACCAACAGGTTGGGGACACCTACACTAGACTATAGCAGTAAGCTAGAAGCTTAAGTATTGTGTGGTGCTCCTGGAAGCCTAAGTAGGGTGTGGTGCTTTCTCATAGACTGAATCAAAGAGCTTATAGGCCACGTCACACGCATCAATCTTATGAGCGATATTGTTAGCGATCAGGTGCACGCGCGATCGCTAACAATATCGCTTACATCGCTGGTGAGCTGTCACACAGACAGACTCACCAGCGATGTGGACCAGCGAGATCGCTGGTAACTATGGTAAACGTCGGGTTACTAGGCGCCGCGCGGCGCTTAGTAACCCGACGTTTACCATAGATACCATCTCCCAGCATAGGCTCTGCCGCTGGGAGATCGTTCATCGTGGTGTCACACACCACGATTCTGCAGATTGATCAAGCGTTTATCGCTTGATTTGAGCTCCGGCTCACAAATCTGCAATCAATCAATCAAGCGATTTTACATTGTAAAATCGCTTGATTACACGCAGCGACGCACAGACGATATCGCTTAAGCGATCAAAAAAGCAGATCGCTTAAGCGATATCGCTCATAAGATTGATGCGTGTGACGTGGCCTTAAGACTTCAGCTAGACAGCACACACCCAAGCTGGAAAGTGCTCCAGGTCCCAGCCATGGTAACCTTAGTGGATGGGCAGAGCCTCTAGTTCCAATATAATAATAATAGTTCCAATATCTTCTCTATCACTAGCACCACCTATAGAGTGAATTCGGCGACGCCTGATGACAAAAGCAGATGTCCCAGGAGTACGCTCTGCTAGAGATACGACAATCTAGGGAGAGTTTTAGCAGAGATTTTTCTATGGGGGCACCTCCTGCTTATGATTAGGCAACATAATGCAGGGGGCAAAAAGAAAGTACCCTAGGGGAGGCATGTAATGACACACAGTCCTTGTCTCCTCTGATCTCACAGATGACATATCCTATGTAGAAGAGAGCAGAGCTGTGTGTCATCACAAACACCTCTTGTAACTTTCATGTCATGATATAGGTAGCAAGGTACATCATTTTTATAATCTTAACAAACATGAGGGGAAAACCATAAGTTATTAATACTGAATGCCCAGACACATGGAGCCATGAATATTAAAGTGCCCAGTGCATTCCAAAGTGCACGCCACATATGTCACTTATCTAGGAACATCATTGCATGAAACACATGTGTAAATCATGAAGAGCACAGAGAGATCAAAAATACAGACGTGTTTACCTGCGTTATTTCTCTCTAGCAATTGAAAGTGTGTTCTCGCAAATAAGTGAAATGTGTTTGCAATCAGTGGATGCTATGTCTGCAGATTTGAGGTGCCCTCGGGTCAATGCTGCTCGTGCACACCTGTAAGGCGGCCGTCACACGCTGAGATATCTCTAGCGATATTGTAAGCGATCACGTGCACGCGCGATCGCTTACAATATCGCTCACATCGGTGGTGAGCTGTCACACAGACAGACTCACCAGCGATGTGGATCCGTGATCTCGCTGGTAACTATGGTACACATCGGGTAACTAGGCGCCGCGCGTCGCTTAGTTACCCGACGTGTACCATAGTTACCATCTCCCAGCATAGGCTCTGCGCTGGGAGATCGTTCATCCTGGTGTTATACACCACGATGAAGCAGATCGTGGCATCGTTCATCGCTAGATCTGAGCTCCGGAGCTCAGATCAACGATGTCACGATCAAGCGATTTCACATCATAAATCGCTTGATTAAATGCAACGATTTCTTGCCCGATATCGCTTAAGCGATCAAAAAGGAGATCGCTTAAACGATATCGGGCAAGAAATCGTTGCGTGTGACGGCCGCCTTATAAGGATTTTTGGATCCTAGTTTTAATTTGGTGGCTACTGATCATCTGCAAAAGAACCTGACACCCACCAAGTGCTCACAGACAAATGAAAGGGGAAATCCAGCTTCACAAATTTGCAGTCCTCTTTATAAGGGTGCACTCGCATCTGCATATCTTTTCTCTCTGCAGATCTCGGCAAGAAAAGTAGCAGAATGTCAAGCGTATGACATGCGTATGACATGCCAGTGTGCAGTTTCCCCGCACCTAGCATCTGTATATCATGCGCATGTCATAAGTACGTGTGTGTGCTTGGTTGCCATACACATTAGCTTAATGGGGCTTAAATCACGGGCTTAATGCCAGCTGGCAATACCAAGATGGCATTAACCCCTTATTAACCAGCATGCCACTGCCACCAGGGCCGCTGGAAGAGCCGGGTAATGTGCCTGATGCGTCATTTTCAGGGGCAGCTGTGAGCGGCTATTCTTTAGCGTGGGGAGGGAGGTACCGTAAAACAACATGCCCTCACCCCGCTGAGAATACCAGCCTTCATCTGCCTAGTTTTACCTCAGATGGCAATTAAAAATAGGGTGGAGCCTTACGCATTTTTTTGTGCTAACCACAGTAAAATTCGGCAGCTGAGGGTGGCAGCTCGCAGCTATCCGCTTTATCTGTGCTGAGATTGAAAAATACAGGGAATCCCTATGTGTTGTTTTTTTAAATATTCATTTATTTTACACACTATGACAGCAGGTTGGTTGCGATTCACTAATGTGTATGCGAACCAAGCACAGACACTGTCGAGATAGTGGAAATGTAGTCTGATTGCATCAGCCTATCACAGATGCTCTCATAGAGAGTGAGAGTCTATGATTGGCTGTTGCCGTTCAGTGCAGTGAATATGCATGAAGCTTAATGGACGGCCCCAAAAGCAAGCAGCAGGAGAGCAGGACACTGGTAAGCGCAATCTAGCTATCCTAGCATCTATCTATTCTATCTGTCTATCTTTTATGACTTTTCACTGTATGGAAACTACCATGTTAAAAACGCGTTGTGTGTGCTGTGCGATGTTTTCATCGCACCCATACACTTGCATTGGCAGAATCTTGGCAAGATCAAGGTCGCCTAAACTTTCTGGTTCTGAGTTACCCACTTTAAATTCAATGTGCAACAACTGGATATACTTTTTCACCGATAAATCTTTAATGTTCAAAAATTAAAAGTCCTGTGTGGACAGTGTGATACTGGTGAAGTGATAACAATCAGAGGAAGAACCCACCCCCAACATATAGCACGTACAATACAAACAAACAGGTTCCACTGCTCCAGGAACAGGCGGTGGGTTCTAAATCAAATTGGTAGGCAGAAAAATGATTTTTTTGGGGGGATTACTGGAGGTCAGCCATGAGTAAGCCTTGAGCCGTCCTCGGTCTCCATACGACATGTGGTCCATCACAACACATCCACGGACCACTACCTTACTGGGCACCGAACTGGGCTTAGCAACCTGAGCCACCGGGTACACCAAGCATCCCCCAAGGTCTCCAGCACATGTTTTACCCATACCTGAACAAGCACCTTCCAGGGTCAGCCATGGTTTCCCCAACTCCAGGAGCCATCACAAACCATTCATGAACACCGACACGCACACAAGCAACAGAGGGATAGGAGCCTCCCGCATGGAGAAGGGCTGGCTCCCCTCACGTCCCAAAGGGATGGATCGCCTCTCACACGTCCTCACATCTCAGTGGTCTGGACTGCACTGAGTTCCCATCTCCAGTCTGACTCTCACACAGACACCTGGCAGGTTAAGTCCTGCTCGCCACACCCACCTGACACACCCACACATCTGGGCTGGTCAATTAGCACACATTGCTTTCTTTCAGCCACTCACTCGGCTCATGAAACCCTTCAGCTGTTAACTCCCTTTGCACCGGTCAGGTTCAACACAGCATACTCACACAGTAACAGGTTCATGTGAACAGGATCTGTTCTGATAACTCATGTGATGCACCCGGCCATGGGTCACATCACCACAACCCATATATGGTAATGATGTGTGTGTATGTCTCATAACCCCACCCCCTCACAGTAGCCCCACCCTTTCACCGCTCTGCCCCCTCACATAGCCCCACCTCTCCAGGTAGCCTCGGCCCTTTCATTGCGCCACTCCATATATAGCCCTGCTCCTTCATAGCTGCAGCCCTCCACATAGTCCCAGGGGCGGGGTTATGTGGAGGAGGTGGGGATATGTGGAGATGCAGGCTGTGGAGTGGGCATGACTATGTGGAGTGGGCGGAGCTAATGCCACATACACACACATACATACTCACAGCTTTTATAATCAATGCCAGCCGATGTGAACATTCTACGCATTTCAAATCTGCTAGGAATGGTAATGTATTGTTATTCATTTTTCACTCTAATAAAGAGGACTGCAATTTGGTGAAGCTGGATCACCCCGTTCATTTGTATCCATCACGTTTAGACAGAGATGATCCCGTGCTCCAGATCTCAGTCTGGTCGGATCATTGCGGTGAGCTGGACCTTCTTCTCCACCTCTACAATGGCCTCGTACCCACAGATTATAATGGTAATGAAGACATTCCTAACATCGGAGAGGATTGGGTTAATAAAAAGTCCAATTAACTCAGGTTCATTACTAACATAAATAATACATCCAGGGTCGTGCATGCTGATGACATGTGTACATATGATCATTTACCCGCCATAGAGGACAGATGTCTATTACGGCTGCCGGTATTGCAGGGAATTGACTACACAGCTGCATTGCGAGGTAACTGGATGCCGGGCTGCAGATGCTTTGGGACTTCACTGTTCTTTTGGCGTCTATGACCGTAATATATCATTTTAATTTGTCTAATTTTGTATTGGCACCAGCTAGGCTTTTGTGATTTATTATTAATGCATCTGTGCTGCATATCTCCTAGCACTGCAAACGGCCCAGTGCTAGCCATGGAGAATTTTCTCATCTTTAACTAACAATCCAATATTTTTTAATTACCGGAATGATCATCGATAAACTTCAGATCAATGATGACAAGCAGAGATTTTTCTAGGATATGAGTGATTGTATCATCATAGGAGTAATTGATAGAAAATACACCACAGTAGTGAATGAATTTCCATGACAAGGTTTAATCATCAACCATCTGCAGAGTATTCTTTCTAGCTGTACCCCGGAGTAATGACATCCAGCTCTCTGTCACGCACAGTTAGTAGTCACCTGGCAGCTCCAGAATGGCTACCAAGACCAGGCTTGGAGTAAGCTCCTCCATTTCCCAGAACCCAGGTGTCACGAGTCAGTAGGAGACGTGACAGCTCTGGGTCTTGTTGATTTTAAACATAATTCATTTCTTTTGTACCATCAAGGGTTAATGTCAGTTTTTCCTTGCCGGTTGCTTCTGCTTAGTCTGGGTCAGGTGATGCTGGTTGGTGACCACACCCACCTCCCTTTAAATAGTCACATGACCCATCACCTGACGCCGGTTATAGATTCAGTCTATGCTGACCATTCCTGGAGTGTGGAGGTCTCCTGTTGTTGCTGGTGACATGCTGGCTGGAGCAGAGAGACGTTTGCAGCCTAAAATGTCTGGCTCAGGGGCGGACCTACCGTGGTGCAGCTGGTTCAGCTGCACCAGGGCCCCGACCGGCTGGGGGCCCATCAAGCCTGCAGGGGGGCCCCCAGCCAACCCCCATGACCCTGTGTCAGAGAAGAGGGGGTTAACTGAGGGAAGCTTCCTGCTTCCCTTGGCTGATCCCGCCCCTCCTCTCCTCTGCCACCCCGGCTCCCAGGACCGTGCGCCAGCACCATCCCGCCCCCCCCCCCACCCCGCTCCTCACTGACATGCGCCAGCACTCCCCCTCCCCCCACGCTCCTCACCATCAGCTGCTGCACCAGGGCCCTCTTGGCAGAAGGTCCGCCACTGGTCTGGCTTTTACTCTTTTGTTTCCTTTCGTCTATGTCCCCTGTCTGTTTACCTGTCCCCGTGTCTAATTCACATCAGTGGTGCAGTCTAGTGTATTCACCGGCCTTAACACTAGGTAGAGTGAGGTAGAAATGACAGCCAGGGACTAGGCAGGTGACAGTGACAGGAGAAGGACCTGCATAGGGAGGTAGGGCAGCTCAGGGACAGATGGGCTAGTGCCAGGATGTTTTCCATCCCCAGTGTTATGACCTTCCTCTCCCCACACTATCTGGTTGTACCCTCAGTGTTGCATCGTGCAGTGACGCATGACACCCTCCTTTCTGAGCGTGACACCAGGGGTTGCGCTGGCTTCTCCCTTTAACACCTGTATGGTGATCTGGACGTAAATGGAAGTCCCTGGGTAAGGGCCAAAGAGTCAGCTGCTGATTGGTGGTGTAAGCTGGCAAAAAGGATAGTCAGGAAGCCTGGTCAGATCCAGAAAGGCATGTCAGTAGCAGAAACATACAACAAGTGGATGGTCAAATGTAAAGCCGAGGTCAATAGTCGGGAATATCAGGTCAAAATACAGGAGCTCAGGACAGAGGCACAAACCAGGGTACAACCTCTAATGCCTTGAAGTGGGAGCTGGCTCTCTGGGGCTTAAATAGAACAGCCCAACCCAGTGCTGATAGCAAACAGAAATCAAGATTAACTCCATAGCTTCCAGAATGGAGAGACCACAAGTCCCAGTAATAAAATAGGATTGATTCTATAAAGCATCACCTGCAACAAAAGTGTGACGCCACCTAGTGGCCTAAGCAGAAACCGGCACAGACGTTACATTCTCCTCCCGCATTAGTGACATCCACAGCCTTCCTACAGTAACGACATATACATCTGTAGTTTCCTTTACAGCTGTGACATCCAGTGCCCCTTCCCTAATAGTGTATTCAGTTGTAGCAGTAGTCTATAGGTGTGCTAAAGACTAGAGGACAGATAATGTATTTTATGGACAAACCTTTATTCTTCCTCCTTTCGCCACAATGCGTTTCGACGGTCTCAAGCCGTCTTCCTCAGGAGGTGAGTGCATTAAGCATGGTACTAACAACTGATACGGGTCAGTTTGACACACTGCGCCCCTGCCTCTTTTGTCTTTTATATGCCTTCCCTAACAGTGACATCAAGCACTACAGTAATCACTCCAAAACACTGTGACCCCCTTATATCCAGGGACTCCAACCTTAGCACCTTTTCATATTCTTGCACCAAGCACACACATTATTGCATTCAGCATTAACCCCCCTCCACTGTCACAATACCACTTATGTGGGATTATGGTACATTGACCTGTCCATCATTGCCACCAGTACATGCCTATCCAGGTCTGCTCCTCTATGGCGGGCGGCACCAGGACAGGCGGGTCTTGTAGGACGACGCATGTAACGCACTGTACATCTACTTAAGGTTACACATATATTTCTTTAAGGACAGCATGACAATGGTCTGCTGACAAAAGCTGCCATCCGGAGCTCTTCTAGACCTAGCGTTAGTATACCAATCTATCAGACAGCCACACCTCAGGGATTGGGGGACCCCTGCCCTAGGTGATCAGGGTAATAAAATGAACCCATTTACCAAGCTACACCACTAACCCAGAAACCACCTTAGACCAGAATAAATATTACCAATAACTGTTAAGCCACGTTTGACTTCCCTAAACCCAGCAGATATAACATGTATTACCCTCTGGGATATTCTCCATCATCATGGATATATTAACCCCATAGATGTATGTATCTCTTGTCAGTCATTTAGATTGAAAGTAGTGCTATGATATTTTTGTTTCGGGTGAAGTTGAAGAATCAGATATAACAAAGTATTAGGACTGACCAGCCTGGACAGCAACCGTCTACCCCCTTAATAGTAACAGCATACAACAGACATGTTCTTGATCTTTGTTCTGCTGCTGTAATACTGCAATTTCCTCCGGGATCAATAAAGTTTATCTTATCTTATCTTATCTTATAAGGTCAGGCTCCCTATGGAGTTCTCATATGATAGAGGCTCATTAAAAAGTAACTAAACTTTCTATGTCCAGCATGGAAAGTCAGGAAAGTTTGCAAATCAATTTATTATTATGAGATGTGTCTATTCCTTAAAAAAAAAATTACAAACCTCTGCTTGTCCCCAGTCTATTTTCCTGCCTTTACCTGCATTGACATCAGAATGTTCTCATATAGAGTACAGATGATGGCAGTGGTCGGTCAGCACCTGACCTCCTCTGAGTTCTGCTTATCAGAACAATTCTCCTGCAGCAGCTTATCCCAAGACACAGGTGCTGAGCTGACCCATCTCTGCCATCTAGTGATGAGCGGGCACTACCATACTCTGGTGTTCAGTACTTGTAAAGAGCAGTTGGACACTTGGATTGATATGACTCGTGTATCAATGGGAAACTCAAGAACCTTTCCGTAAGATCTTCAGGAAAAATGCTTGAGTTTCCCATTGACTTCCATTATACTTTAGTCGTGCCCATCCAAGAGTCCAACTGCTTGTTACCAGTACCAAACACCCAAGTATAGCAGTGCTCACTATCATTTGTACTCCAAATGAGTACATTCTGTTATCAATGGGCAGGTAAATAGAGTGGGAAAAAGAAAGGGTTTGGAGACCACTTCTGATGGGTTCACACTACCGGTTTTTAGAATCCGGAGGAATGTGGGTAAAACCTGCATCCTCCCGGATTGCCTGTAAAACCTGATGCAACTAATGGTGGGTTTACACGTCGCGATATCGTTCCGACATCGTATCCAACGGCGCGGGAGCGCGCATTTTGTGCCCGGATTTCAAAGAATCGCATCGGAGGTTTACACAGCGCGATATCGTGTTACAACGTCCCTACAATGTCTACACCCCCCGACCCAGGAACGACCATTTAACATGTGAGTCAGTGGAGGACGTTGTACTGCACATCGGAGTTGGGCTGTCACACAGCACGATCCGGCTCCAACCGGCATCCGATATCGGGCCGTTGAATAGCACGCTCATTCGACCCCCGATATCGGTTTGCCATCGTTAGTGCATCGCATTGGACGTTCACACCGTACAACACACGAACGATATCGGGTTCAACGCATGAACCACGTGACTTTTGGTCGGAGTTGGACGCCGATATTGCAACATGTAAACCCACCATAAGAGCTTTGATCTGTCTCCCGGATCAGTGATAATACCAGTGCTGAACAATGGCTGATTACCTTTTTTAGCTGAATCTGGTTGTAAATGACACACCCCTCCCATTGGGTGTGTCATTTGAAAGTGGGTTCTGGGCATGCTCAGTCTAAAAACCCGGATCCACCAAATTTTGTGTTCCATAGAGCCACCTTATAATTTACCCAGCATTGCCCCGGATGCTGGTGTTCTCGGCTTTTAAACAGTCACCAAAAATGACTCAAACTGTGTTTTTGGTTTCAGTTAAAAATCGAGAACACCCGGATCCAGGGGAACCGCAAAGAAGTGGATGCACCTGCAAGTTCCTGCCACCCCATTGAAAGTCAATGGGGCCAAAAACGGATGTGGGTGCATCCTGGTTCAGCTGGATTCACATGGATTCTAAAAACTGGTAGTGTGAACAAAGCCTTACATGCAGTTTTACAAGAATGAACACAAATCCCCAAATAACGTGATTTACAAAGTGTCAGAACATTCCAGGCTGAATAAAATTCTAAAATAAAACAAAAAAGTTTAGCTACAATTGAAGTCCCTTTCACGTTCCCCATAGCCTCCGCTCATTGGCCATGCTACAGCTAAGATTCTTGGAGATCCCTCTTCAGAGCATTGACAGGACCAGATCTAGAAGTGGATGAGGCTGAATCCAAGGAGCGAACAGTGATTAGTTTTCTTCCCATGTGTACAGTAGGACGCCACATTGTCAGATGGAGATTACAATTCAATGCAAAGGTTATTGCCTACAATTATCTCTAAATCCGTCCTCATTAGTGATCTGCCTGGGGACTTCACTGAATTTACAGTATGTCTGCCGAATGAAGAACCACTTCATTTAGGATCCATCTTTCATTGCGTTCGGTAACAATAGCGGCAGAATTCTGCAACAAAGAGACAATAAGTACAAGAAAATAATTGAAACCAAGCTCACTGCCGGCTGGGGACTGGCAAGACAAAGCGGCTCTCCCTCATCCCGCTTCAGCTGGTGCCAATTCATTTGTGGCCAAAATATCTCAGAAACTCTAATAATCAATCTGCTTAATAACTAGTGTCTTCAATAAGGCTGTCAGGGACCGGTGTGGTCAATTCTCTTTAGTGCTGTCCGAGATGCTGGACGTCCATGGACAATGCACCGCCAAGGTCAGCCATTGTGTGGCAGAGCCCCGTTGGTGAGCCAAACAGTAGAGCCAGTCCGTGGGCCAATAGTAAGGTTGGTGCAAGGAAATGTTGGGTTTTAACTTCACTAAGTGTTTGTTCACACTACGTGTTCAGTGCATTCACATCTCCATCCAAGTTTCTGTCCCAAAAACAGGATTCAGTTGAACTCTGAAGCCATTGAGTTATATAAGACAAAGAGACCAAAGAATGAAATTTGGGTTCTAGTTACAATCCTTTCCTGCAGGGGCGAAATCAGGGCTGTGGAGTCGGTAAGCCAAACCTCCGACCAACTCCAACTCCTCAATTCCCCTGACTCCGACTCCATCAAAATAGACACTGACTCCACAGCCCTGGTGTGCAGAGTGTGGAAACCAAAACTGACTACAATGCCTCAATTTCTTTTGACTCCTACTCCACCAAAATGGACACAGACCCTGACACCACAGCCCTGGTACGCAGTCAGTAAGGCTGGCTAAACATCACGGTTTTTTGGATCTGGGCTGCCGGACTGAACCGGATCTGATTTTGCCCCTATTGTATCCCTATGGAGCCGGATGGGGCCGGATAGCAGTTGTTTGCCATCCGGTTTGATGTCTGTCCGGCAGGATCCGGCTGTTTTCCTTTTTTGCCCCGGAACAAAAACGGATCCTCCCGAATCCGGGGCGATCCAGCGACAATTACATGGGAGTCTATGGGCGCCTGATCCGGCTGAAAAACGATCTGGTTCCCGGATGCCAGGTGCTGAAAGAGCGGCTGCTGTTAAAAGCTGAATTTCAGCACCTGGAGAGCTCCCCAGCTGAAATATCAGCACCGTGGCCAGCTCCCCTGCTAGCCGCTGTGCTGATATTTCAGCACTGGACAGCGGCACAGACGATTCCAGCACCAAACAGGATCGGAGGGGTTCTGTTTGTCCGGGGCTGTCAGGTTATGTCCGGTGCTTCCTGCAAAACACCGGACATAAGCTGATAGCAGAAAATTGTGGTGTGACACCGGCCTTAGCCAAACGTCTGACTCCCAACTCCTCAATATCCTTGAATCCGACTCCATCAAAATAGACACAGACTCCGACTCCACGACTCCACAGCCCTGGGCGAAACTACAATGGCAAATTACCAGATTGTGCAGCGACAAGCACCCAACTCCTAACATCAAGTTGTCAATTGCTTCATGAACTTCTATGAGGAATAACAGGATCGGCACAAAACACAAGTGTAGGAAGATGCCCCAGAATCGCTTTGTTTCATGAAGGATACAATGATTTACTTATACATCTGGACATATCACTGATAATGTTGCATGTGATTTGCAGGATTTATGATTTTATGTATAATCTGTGGCTTCAGTAATTTTTTTTGTATAGATGATAAAATGTTAATTGTTCGATATTCTTGTCCCATAATTAGCGCTTCGTCTGATTGTCTGCTGTAAAGGAACATCCAATAACAAACAGTTATAAATGGGCAATCACTGAATATACTTTACTCCACACTTCACTTATCAATAAATTATTGACCGAGCAGTAAAACAATTACGGCAATTAGATTTAATTATTTAACAATTAGGAAATGCATCAGTTTATCATAAATTAACGGATAGAGACAGTCTAGTGACAATTAGGAAATAAATGGTAGGTTATTCCGTAAGGGCAGAGACACATGTGAGTATCTCGCATGCATCTCGCATGAGTCACCCGGCCCGGCCTGGCAGCTCTCTAGAACGGGAGCATGGAGCTGATTGTGTTTCTATGTAGAGGCAGGATCCGGGCCGGGTGAGTCATATGAGATGCATGCAGCTTGCATAGTGCATAGCTTGCTAAGATTGTGTGCACACAGAGGTTTTTTTTTAATGCTGTCACGGTTGAGTTTTCCTAGTAGGATCTGCAGCCTCTTGATTGGACGGTGTCTTTTTGGAGCGGATACTACTTATCAAGGGCCGCTTCAAAATAATCCCATGCACCTTTTTTTTCTCCCACCAGATGTTGAAAACCTGAAGCGGAAAAAAACTCAACACACGAATGTGAACAGCAACGTTATTGTCCAATAGGAATGAATTGGAAGAGCCTATCGGGCGTTTTGAAACAATTTTTAAGGCATTTGAAGTAGAACCATTGCAAAAAACTCCTTGAAAAATTGAGTGTGCATAACATATCCTAAGGCTGTGTGCACACTTTGCATTTTTTAGGCATCTTTCAGTGCAGGGAACCCTGGTGCAGCAAAGTCACCGAGAATCCTGACGTCTCCTGCACACGTTGAGTATTTTCTCCTTTGCAGATTTGGTGCAGAAATAAATCTGTGGATGTCAATTCTTTTGCTGTAGATTTCACCTATTCTAATGAAAGGGAAAAATCTGCTCCAAAAACACTGCAAAAATGTGTTTTTTCAGCTCTGCTTTTCCTGCTAAGAAATGCAGAAATTTCTGCACCAAATCTTAAGAGTGTACACATATCCTTAAAGGGAACCTGTCAGGTGGTTGATGCCCCCCCAAGCTATCACTGTCTGTCCCTGCAGCTTCATAGCCCTATTCTAATCATCCCTGTCTGAGCTCATAGTGTAATATTAAAGGTGAAGAAAAATATTGCATACACTTACATTTTCTAATGTAAATGAGGTGGACATAGTCACTCTAGCAGGGTAATAGTTAACTCACTGCCAACCTCTCTGTATAAAGGACCTGTGTGATGTCCCAATCATGTGACCGTAGTGGGTGGAGCTAAGCAAGCAAAATCATTATGGGCTATGGAGACTAAGCTCCGCCTATTATGGTCCCATGATCGTGACATCACACAGGTCCAGCAGCATCTTCTGAAATTCGGGTGAAATATTAACTATTAACCTGCCAGCGTGTCTACATCCACCTAGGTGTCTACACACTGCCTCATTTACATTAGAAAATGTAAGTGTATAAATGCTTTTTTTTTCACCTTTAACATTACACTATGAGATCAGACAGGGATGATTAGAATAGTATTATAAAGCTGCAGCTACAGACAGTGATAGCTGGGGCACAAACTAGATGACAGGTTCCCTTTAAGTGCATGTGCACACACTGCGTTTTTTATACCATTTCGACAATTCTGCACCAAATTCTGCATGTCTGTCCTCCTTACCGCAGCAAAGTCTATGAGAATTCTGAAGTGTTGTGCAGATTTGGCTGCAGAAAAAAAAACTGCAGCGTGTCAATTGTTGGTGCCAATTTCCTTGCGTTTTTCAGCCCTTCCAGTCATTGACGTCACTAAGAAAACCGCATGGCACAAATCTGCACCAAAAACTCACCAAACATGCTCCAAAAATTCACTGCGTATTTGGTGCATTTTTCTTCCGGAAGATGCAGATTTGGTGCAGAAAATTCTGTAACAAATCTACAAATCTGCAGCATGGGCACAAAGCATAAGGTGTGCTGACACTGAGTCTATTTGTCGATTTTTTTTTCTTTTAGAGTGGAAACCATGAGCAGTTCAAAAACCACGGGTTCTGATTGGGGAGTTTCTGCTTTGAAAACAGCAAAAAACAAAACCCAGTGTGAACTTATTTTTCTGACTTTTTTTATGTGGAGCTCTGCATCTAAAAACACCATACAAAGCGCTGTCAAAACACTAAAGTCATGTGCGTGTCGCACCCCAGGGACGGGGGTACTCGAGACCGGGCCCTGTTGTTCTCTAGGGCTACTGGGGGTTTGTCACGGTGACATGACCCGGTCCCGTAGTCTTAGGTGCGGCAATAAAGAAAAAAGGGAAAAAGAAGAGTTTATATTATAGAATGAGGAAAAAGAGTTTATAGCTATTCGTGACGCCACCTGTGAGTTGTAGCCAGTAAAGTCACCGCTGCCTTTCCAGGTCTCTGGGGAACGATGATGAAGGTGGCAGCCGGGATGATGAGCCCTCCACGGGTAGGGCTTGGTGTTCCCCAGAGTAGGTGTAGGGGATGGGTCGTCTGGCCTCCGTGCTTATCCTCCTTCGGCAGTCTCCCCTGCCGGCATAGTAGGCAGTGTGCTGCTCTGCAGGCGGGAGCTTGTCGCCGTCGCGCAAATGTCTCTCACACACAGTTCTGAGTCTGTCCGGGTAATTTAACTCACATTGGTACGGTTCCAGCAATACACAGTACACAATCGGCTCCGGTCACTGGTTCTGCAGCCGGGACAGTTCACCATGGGCACCCCCTTTCTACTCCTTTCGGGCTTTGCAGTCTCTTCCCGCGCATCTACTCCGGGCCAGCTGTTGCGGACTTTCTGTGGACATTCCCGACTGGGAATCCTAGTCCTATATGATGACCTTTCCTTCTTGTGCCGGGGGTTGGGTTCCGGGCATAAAGTCCCTTCACCTCGCCAGTTAATTTGTGGTCAGGGCATGCAGCTGCAGTCCGCAGGGGTGCCACATGCGCACATTCAGTATTTGGTTGCAGAAATTTCTGCACCAAATCTGCATCTCCTAGCAGAAGAAATGTGCGTTTTTGCCATGTTTTTGATGTGTTTTTCATGCATTCAGGGGTCGAAAAACGCTGCAAAAAAGAGAAATGACAAGCTGCAGATTTATTTCTGCACCAAATCTGCTAGGGAAAAAAAACATGTGCACAAACTTCAGAATTCTCATTAACTTTGATGGCATAAGGATTTGCATGCAGCTCTGTGACAAAACTGCACTCAAAAACGCGTCAAGGAAATGTGATAAAGTGCACAATGTGCACAGAGTCCAAAAGGCGGCACTTGCGGCACACCCCATGCATTGTCTATGGGGCTTGCGGTAAGTGTGCGGCAGATGCGGCAAGTGCGGTTTCGGCAGCTGCGAAAAAAAAAGCTGCCGATCGCTGTTTTTTTTTTGTCCAAATCCGCGGGATCCAGGCAAAGACGCCAGTGGGAAAGCACCCTTAATTTAATATTTCAGGTTTTCAAAGACGCCATGTCAGCGAAAAGAAAGTCCATGTTACTTCTTTGAAGCGGTTCCTGATGGAAAACGCACTAGGTACTATCCAATCAAAAGGCTGCAAATAATCTCTATATGTATATAGTGTATATGTATACATAGTGTATATATATTTCACATGATTTAGCAGAGTAGTCTGGATTATTGACGTTTCCTAGAAGGTCAGTGCTAGTATTTCACAGAAGCCGGCGTCAGCACCTTCATACATACGCAGCCTTCCTAAATCAATTCTCTGCAGTGCTCTGGATGAAGGTTTGGGTTGCACTGAGCTTCCTGCATATTGGACACATAAGTGATTGTCTATTGGAATAACATGATGCATTTGTGGGAATGAAAAATGAGAGACTATTCATTAAGGAAAGGAAAAAAGACATCAGCCATAATAATGTCCATAAAACACAACATTACACCTGCATTGGTATTCCAGTGTCTATATTTGTCAGCACTCGTCTTCTCAGCATGTCACTTGGAGTTGCGCCTTGCAAGGGTTAATCTATCTCCTCTAACTCAATCCAGCAATCAGCCTATGGTCTAGGCTGAAAAGTGAGCATAAATCACACCCCGACACAGACCACACACCTCAGCTTCACAACACGCTGCCACCACTCACCAAAGCACATAGGGTGATGAGTCCCTGCACTACTACTGTCTGCCAGTCAACACGATCACACACTTCCTAGGGATATGAATTCTTTTACGACATTCCAGGTTCAAACTTATTAAAGTTTTATGCTTTAATATAAAAAGTTACAGTGCTTATAATAAAAGATATACAAAGATAAAAATAAAATGGACATAAAGATATGCAAAACAGTTCTAAAATAAAAGGGAGAAAATTACAGAAATACCTAAACTCTCCCGTCTAATGTCTTCTGTTTCCCGAGGGAGGAGATATAAAAATATGGATCACATCAGCTCGGCTTCACTCAATCTGTGAACAAAAGCCTCATGGCTTGCCAGACTATTTTAAAGGTTTGAGCTGAAGCTGAATCTCTAGCACAACCCTTTTATTTTAAGATTCTAATTCTGGGTCCTGGACTGGACTGTCGCTGATTTAGCAGTGAGTACATTATTTTCAAATGTTCTTTGCTTTACTACATGTTCCTTCCCTCCCATAGTAAATAGAAAATGTCAGGCTGCCCTAGGCTCCCTTTGGTTGATTCCTTTGAAGGCATCAGAAGCGCAAAGCATCCACTTCTGTGCCTTCTCAGGGAGGCCCCCTGGGATTCAGATCCTGAGCACAAGGAGATTACAAGTCATACGCTAGATAACATAGGTTATGACTTCTGCCAAATATCAATTAACTGTTGCTATCTCAATTCCCCCTAAAAATACATATTTTCCTCTACAAAAAGCTATCAATCAGTGGTGTGGGCGGAGTTATAGAGCTCCACATTCAAATAACTTGTCACGCTTCCGGGGGAAGGCGTCCTAGAGTGGACCCACTGGGCCGTGGTACCGAACTCCCCTGGGTGAGCTGATCCTAGTTTACCCAACCCCAATACAGGGATTGTCAGGGGCAAGCCCAGGGGGTCTAAGTGCCACAGCAGCTAGTACCAGGGGGGCGGCTCGTAAGGTTAGCCTATACTAAGCCACAGCTAAGGATTCCGGGATAACAGGGTACAAAGCTAGGAGAACGGGATGGTGCTACCGGGGCAGAGCACAATAAGGGTTCCAGGAAACAGAATACAAGGCTGGAAGAACAGGGATGGTGCTTCTGGGGAGGAGCACAGCAAGGGTTCCAGGAAACAGAGCACAAGGAAGGCCTGACCAACAGCTAGCAAAGCAGAAGTTCAAGTAACACAATAATCAGGCACCTCCCATCAGAGGAGGTGGCCTGATATACCATAGGAAGAGCAGCTATTGGTCAAGGGGAGTGTCAGGTTGGACCGTGCCGGCCCCTAGAGTCACAGGGTAGGAGTGCACCTAGTGCGCCGCTGATTGGTCACATGAATACGACCATAGTAATGTGCTCATGTGCGAGCCCGGTGGTCAGCTGACAGGAAGGGAACCCGGCGACAGCTCCGAGACACAGCACGCCTGGACGCCGGATGCCCGGTCGGCAGAGGAGCAGGAGATGCCGACCCGGGAGAGGTGAGCTGGGAAGCGGTGCCAGGGGGCCTAACATAACTGCTGAATCTGCCGTAAATAATTGTATCAAAATGACAGCAAGCAGCTCAGTAAGTGACACATCGCTGGAATCAGGGTCTCTGTCTCTACCTTATGCTGGTCTCAGATAGGATGGCAAAAATATGGTGAGAGATTCCCTTAAATTTAACAGCTATCTAAAGGTGTATGTCTAGCTTTAACTCTTGATTCCACCAAAGTGATTTTTTTTGGAGCCAAAGACAAATCCCTGGTGAGTTGTAATAGAACAAGGTATTGTATTGATAGGAAACAGATACAAGACTTTATTGAGGATCACGGGCTGCAAATAGATTTGTGTAATTTGAACAAAGCTCTTTCCTCGGACTCTCGAATGTCAGTCTATTGCAGCACACAACATTTATTTCATTGTATTTTTTTTAACGATATGTCGCCTTTTTACTGCACATATTAAGAAACACTAACACCAGGCAGAATATTACACGGAATGCCCCATTTGTTCTTTGTAAGTATCTGGTCACTGGGGCCCGAGTGCTCCATCATTATATGGTTTTAGTAGAACGGTCTGTAACATTTCTGGGTTGTATAAGTGATGTGCTGGTGCAGTGAGCGGGGCTGGATGTGAACCTAGGAGTAATGGGATCTTATCCTGAATCAGCAGATACTTCTTGCCTGTGTACCAAAATCCATCTTCTTTTTATTACAGACAGACCGGCAGGAATACTGAAGCATCGTCCTGGGGAGATAGAAGTAATTCCGATAGATGAAGACTAATACTCAGATCTGAGGACATGGAGATTAAAAGCTGCATTTTTTCTTCAATATGATGAAAAGATCTTTTATAGAATAAATATTCTGGATAAACCATCAATAATAAAGCAGTACTTGCAATATATTAAAGGGAACCGACCACCAGGATTTACAAATCAGTGGAGCAAGTGATTGACGAGTGCAGCATGACATCACTATTTGGGTATTTTTATTTCTCCCCTGTGGGCATGGCAGTCTGCTGTAAGCCAAACCCCCTCCCCCTGGATGACTCTAGATGAGGAGGGAGTTCAGCTTACAACAGACTGCCATGCCCACAGGGGAGGAATAAAAAAAATCCAGATAGTGATGTCATGCAGCACACATCAATCACTTGCTTCACTCATTTGTAGGTGGTTAACTTCTGGTGGTTGGATGACTCTGGATGAGGAAGGGGTTTGGCTTACAGCAGACTGCCATGCCCATAGGGGAGGAATAAAAAAAAACAAGCAACAAATAGTGATGTCATTCAGCATATATCAATCACTGGCTCCACTGATTTGTAGGAGGTTAACTTATGGTGGTTGGTTCCCTTTAAAGGTACCTTTACACGTCACAACATTGCATGCAATTTCACTTGCAACCTACTGGTTGCAGTGAAATCATGGACACATTGTTCTATTTTGTTGCTGTGTACAAATGGAACAATGTGTCCATGATTTCACTGCAACCAGTAAGTTGCAAGTGAAATTGCAAGCAATGTTGCGACGTGTAAAGGTACCCTTACACACAGAGATATATTGCTTGCAATTCACTGGTTGCAGTGAAATCATGGACACATTGTTCCACTTGTACATGGCAACAAAATGGAACAATGTGTCCATGATTTCACTGCAACCAGTGAATTGCAAGCAATATATCTCTGTGTGTAAAGGTACCTTAAGGCATTTTTCCCTGGCTTGTAACAACTGCCATTATTGTCATGTGTTTTATTTTATAAGTGTTTTTATCTAGTTTGTGTGCCAAAACCAGGAGTGTCTCCAAAACTCAGAACAGGTGTCAATCTTTCAATTATAGTTTTTCTCTGCAAGTTCCTCTCCTGGTTTTGGCACACAAACGTGATCGAACCTGATCAGGGAAAAAACTGCAGTGTGAAACCAGCCTAAGCTGTTAAAGGGAATCAGGCTGTTGCTATTTGATCTGACAGCAGCATGATGTAGGGACAGAGATGCTGATTCCAACGATGTATCACTTAGTTTACTGGGTGCAGCAATTGTGACAGAATGACAGTTTTGTCTGCTGCATATTTAGCAGAGCTCAGAGTGCTGAGCTGTGTATATAGCCCACCTACAGCACTGATTTGTATGTGCACTATAAGGCTCCATTCACACTGTGCGTTTTTTGTCTGTTTTTGCTCATCAGTTTTTGTAGCCAAAACCAGGAGTGGGTGATAAATACACAAGTGGTGATATGTTTCTATTATACTTTTCCTGTGATTGTTCCACTGCTGGTTTTGGCTATAAAAATTGATGAGCAAAAACAGACCAAAATGCTCAGAGTGAATGGAGCCTAATTTTACAGAAATCAGTGGTGGGGGTGAGGTTGGACCAGAAGCCACGAGACATCTAGTCCTGTAGTGATAATCTCCTGCTGATAAAATACTGATCTTATTGAAACAGCAAAGCAAACCTAGTAAGTGACGCATCACTGGAATCAGGGTTGCTGCCCATATATCATGCTGCTCACAGATTACATAACAACAATTTAAAAAAATCCATTGGTCTACATAATTAGATGAAGGTTAAAAAAAAATTGTCCCTTAGGTCAGTTCACATCAGAGTTTCTATTAGTTTTGGCCGTGGAGTATTGCAGAAGATTTTAATATTTCATCTAGTAAAAATGTCTAGCCCATGCTGTATGGTTTTTAAGATGGAAGCCTATTGGTGACCATGAAACATATAAGGTTTCTACACGGAAATTCTCTACTCAGAGACCTTGGATGAAAGGAATCCTGAATGAGGGCCAAACAGCTCCCAGCTATAACCGTATTGTGTCCCTATAGCGGAGCATTGTGCAACGCAGGTTAGCGAGAATCACTAGAAAAGATAAAAATGCTAAGTCAATATTTGTATGGGATTTGCTTGTTCTCTGTTGAAATTCTCCTGTAGCGTATGTGATTTCAGCAGAATGATTGCACAATCTGCAGCTTCTCATGTGGAAGTGTCTGATTGGACGGATTCTTCATACTAGTTGGGTCCTCAGTCCAAATAATTAAGAATATGTATATTTGTATCAGGTCCAAATAAAGGGACATTAATACAGTAACGGGTCTAGGTGTGCTGTAGAGTGTGCTCTCCCACAAGGAAGGGGGGTACACGTTATAAAGTTGCAGGGTCTGAATACACAACTGGAACAAATATGAACAAGGTCACATTTACACCGGCCAATCAAAACCGATCGTCCAGTGTTCTCGGCAGCACAGTTCCTGTTTACACAAAGCAATGTGCTGTAGAGAACCATGGTTGTTAAGCAAGCTTAATTTTATTCCCAGACTCTCCTGATTCTTTGGGTTCTAAAATGACCTTTCAAAACTAGTATTTTCATGTACATTATGGTGTCATCAGGGCTACAAAGATAATTGGCCACAGGTAAAGTCATTCCTCATTCTTTTATTGTGTGGCGATGAGAGTTCATCCTAGTTCTGAGTTGTTGCCCCGTCTCTCCTACATACAGGTTCCCACTCACACATTTTGTAAATGTAATTAAGTAATAAATAATTAAATAATATTAATATATTAAAGAATATAAATTAAATAATGTACCAAATCTTTATGGATTTGAAGACACTTCTGATATAAGGTACCAAATATGCAATGCATTTTTGGTGCAGATTTTGGCCTTTCATTTTCTCACTGTTGTCAATGGCAGGGAGGGTGGAAAAATGCTGATAATACGCACCAATATACGCATGCTCATTTTTTTCTCTGGCCAAATAAAAAACTATGAAAATCTGCAAGGAAAAAAAAAGCATCATTGGCGCAGCAATTTAGAATCCTCATAGACTTTAGACCTAGGGAAGGTTATACATGTGTTTTCGTGACAACAAAAACGCTGCAAAAAACACAATGTTGTAACGGGGCCTAAAAGGGAACCAATCAGCAGGATTTTCCTCAGTACAGTAAAGCCAGTGGCATACAGGCGCTTTTTGCCATAAAAAAACCTTTTGAAACTTGCGGAAATGTGCGCAGCACTTGACTGATGGGTGGGTCGGGTCTGCGCATACATGATCCTCCTCCTGACTTGCTCCCCTTTTATTTAAATTTCGTACTGCGCTGCCATTGCCACTTCTGTCAGTGCGTGCAGATTAGTATTGTAAAACACACTGTCCGAGTGACATGCGAGATACTTGCACGAGTCTCGGATCATTCACCCGTACGGCCTCCCCCTCTCTGGACGAGTCTCGGATCATTCACCTGGACCGGCCTCCCCAGCTCTGGATGAGTCTCGGATGATTCACCTGGACGGCCTCCCCAGCTCTGGATGAGTCTAGGATCATTCACCCGGGACGGCCTCCCCCTCTCTGGACGAGTCTTGGATCATTCACCTGGAATGGCCTCCCCCTCTCTGGACGAGTCTCGGATCATTCACCTGGGACGGCCTCCCCCTCTCTGGACAAGTCTTGGATCATTCACCTGGGACGGCCTCCCCCTCTCTGGACGAGTCTTGGATCATTCACCTGGGACGGCCTCCCCCTCTCTGGACAACTCTTGGATCATTCACCTGGGACGGCCTCCCCCTTCTCTGGACGAGTCTTGGATCATTCACCTGGGACGGCCTCCCCCTCTCTGGATGAGTCTTGGATCATTCACCCGGGACGACCTCCCCCTCTCTGGACGAGAGCAGTGGAGCAACATAAAAAAACAATCCACTGACAAATGAGCATACTCCTCCTCGACCTGTCCGCCGCCTTCGACATGGTTGACCACTCCCTTCTACTTCAGATCCTGGAATCTCTTGGCATCACGGACCTCGCCCTCTCTTGGATTTCCTCATACTTAACGGACCGGACCTTCAGCCTCACCCACTCCCACACATCCTCCTCGCCCTACCCCCTATCTGTCGGGGTCCCCCAGGGCTCGGTTCTTGGACCGTTACTGTTCTCAATCTACACACTCGGCCTAGGGCAACTCATTGAGTCCCACGACCTCCAGTACCACCTCTACACCGACGACACCCAAATCTACCTGTCTGGTTCTGACATCGCCTCCCTTCTATCCAAAATTCCACACTGCCTGTCCGCCATCTCATCCTTCTTCTCTGCCCGCTTTCTTAAGCTTAACATGGACAAAACCGAGATTATAGTTTCCCCCCCAAGACGCTCCCCCTCACTACCTGACCTATCCATTGTCGTCAACGACTGCTCTCCCTCCCCAGTCCCCCATGCCAAGTGCCTCGGGGTTATCCTTGACTCTTCCTTCTCCTTCAAGCCCCACATCCAGGCCCTCGTCACCTCCTGCCGACTCCAGCTCAAAAACATCTATAGAATCCGCACTTTCCTTGACCACGACACTGCTAAAACCCTTATTCACGCTCTCATCATATCCCGCCTTGACTACTGCAACCTCCTGCTCACCAGCCTCCCCAATACCTCCCTTGCACCTCTCCAGTGTATCCTGAACTCCGCTGCCTGCCTGATCCATCTGTCCCCCCGCTACTCCCCTGTCTCCCCCCCCTCTGCCCAGCCCTTCACTGGCTCCCTACTTCCCAGAGATGCCGGTTTAAAACATTAACCATGACATACAAAGCCATTCACAACCTGTCTCCTCCATACATCTCTGACATGGTCTCCTGATATCTACCCTCGCGCAACCTGCAATCCTCCCAAGAGCTCCTCCTCTACTCCCCCCCTCATCTCTTCGCATAACCGCATACAGGACTTCTCCCGTGCTTCACCCATAATCTGGAACTCACTGCCCCAACACATCAGACATTCTCCTACCCTGGGAACCTTCAAAAGAAGCCTGAAGATCCACCTGTTCTGCCAAGCCTACCACCTGCAATAAGACCCAGTCCTCCACACCGCCTCATGACTAGAACTTCCCCCTCCCACTGTATCCCCACCCGCCCCTCGTAGACTGTGAGCCCTCGTGGACAGGAATTCTCCCCTCTTGTATCTGTACGACCGAATTGTCCACATTTATTGTTACTTGTATTGTTACTATGTTGCTTGTCCTACTCTGCACCTTTTAGCATGTAAAGCGCCATGGAATATAATGGCGCTATATAAATAATAATCATAAGCTCATGTGCAGATTTTTTTTTTTTTTTCATCTGCAATCTGAAACTCCTCTTGGCAGCCCTGTTCTCATATATAAGATCTGGTAACAAGATGCAGGGGCCAGTTATAGTAATGCCAGGAGCCAACATGGTTCCTGCATTACTGTGATTGGCACACAATCCCCGCATGTTGATTGGCTGCCTAAAGGCCGGGTAACACGCTACAATGTCCCAGCGACCTGACCAACGATTGGGATCGCTGGGACATAGTTATCTGATCGTTGGTGAGCTGTCACACAGGCAGACTCACCAGCGACCAGTGCAACGACCTCGACAAAAAGAATATATTCTTTTCCATGATGTTGAGGTCCCGCTACGCTGGAATAAGCGGGAGAACGCTGGTAACCAGGATAAACACCGGGTTGCTAAGTGCAGCGCGCTGGTAACCAGAGTACACATCTGGTTACTAAGCAGAGCGATGCGCTTAGTAACCCGATGTTTATCCTGGTTACCAGCGTTCTCTCTCTTAGTAACCCGATGTGTTCCCTGGTTATCAGGGAACACATTGGGTTAGAAGGGCGTCACACATGCCGATGTGTGCTACCCAGCAGACAACCAACATTGGGAAAATGGCGCTGGCCATTTACCAACGATCTGATCGCTGGTACACGTCACACATAGCGGCTTCGCTATGAGGTCACTGCAGCGTCACAAGTTGCTGCGACATCATTAACGATGTCGCTATGTGTAAACTGACCTTAACTGTTGTGGAATTAGCAGGGCTGGCTTTTGAGCCCCATGGATTCTTAATTGGGTAACATGAGTGCCCCACCACACTTACTCATCACCAAGGGTGGGCCACATTATGTTTGACAGCAGCACAAACGCAATATAACAGATGCGTTAACTCATCCATAGACTTGCATTGAACAAACGCTTTGTAACACTGCCAAAATAGGCATGTGTGTGCAAGTATGCGTTTGTTGAAATGCGCTGGCACACGCTGATTGCAGTGTTTTCCAGTCTGTAACAACACAAGTGCAATATAAAGCAATGCTACAGATGTGTGTAAATGTGCGGCACTGCGTTATGCTGCGTTTGCAATAGATGAATAGGATAGAAAGAGATAGGAAAGATAGGAATATAGATGGTAGAAAAGCATTACCAGTGTCCCTGCTCTCTGCTGCTTCCAGTGCCGCTCATTAAGGTCATGAATACTCACTCATCGGACAGAGCAGGGACACTGGTAAGGCTTTTCTACCATCCATATTCCTATCTTTCCTATCTCATGTAGTGCAATGTATGCGCTATACAATGACTCAAAATGTCACTTTTGCTGTCTGTTACAACAGAATCTGTTAACGCTTCCATTGTAACGGACAGCAAAAGCGATATCTGACCACACCCTAATATATATATATATATATATATATATATATATATATATACACAAACACGATGGAGCTCAGAGTATGGAGACACAATTTTTATAAAGTGTTTTGATGTTTTTTTTTCCAGGCAAAAATAATAAAATGCAAAAATATTAAATATTTGATGTTGTCGTAATTGTACCGACCCCCAGGATAAAGTGATTCATACAAAGACAGAAATTCTGCTATTCCCCAATGTCGCAACTGCTGAGAACAGTTCAGAATATGTCTGCGCTATGTGAAGATTATTCTGTCTAATAATATACGCTCTCAATCATTGAATTTTTTTTTTACCAAAAAATTATATATAAATGTAACCACAAAATCTACATCTCGGAGCAGGAAATACACAGTTTATCATATGTTTTGCCTGCGTTAATCTTAATGAAATCAATCAGAAAAACGCAGAGGACTGACGCGATGCAGAGGGGGGTTTATTGCATCAAAATCTGTAAGGAAAAAATCTGGAATGTGGCAGAACAATGCTGCAAACCTGGAATTTATAATTGCTGGAAGTAGAGGGGGTGAGCGCTTAGGTAGGGGTGTGGTTTGGAATCAGTGGGTGTGGTTTGGAATCAGTGGGTGTGGTTTGGCATTTCACCAAGGGAACAAACCTTAATTTTTAAGAACATGCAGTCGTGGAGGTCTGGAGGTGACAACGCTAGGAGGGGGAGGGGGCTGGCATGAGCCATTGTAGTGCACAGATAGCCGCCCTGACACCAACTAAATTGGTCACGCTCACTGTTAACCCCTTGCCGACACAGGATGTTGCACAACGTCCTGGGCCGGTAAGGGGGCTTTGATTGTCCGCGCGGCGCTCACATCAAAGCTCTGACATCTTAGTGATCTCATCAGCTGAGATGTCGCGTAACAGCAATATGGATCCGTGATCATCTGCCTAGTACCCTAGATCCTCCAGTCAATCTCTGACAGCGGTAACAGCCGCGATGGGATCCGTGATCCATCTCGCGTCACCCTAGATCCCGCGATAGTCTGACAGCGGGATCCTCATGGCTGGCGTACATGTACAGCCCGTGTTGGGTCCTGCGCTAGTACGCCGGATTCTGGTCACAGTGCAGTCCGTCTGGTACGGTTGTGGCAGGGGTCGGCGCCAACCACAGCAGGTCCGTGATTCTGGGAGATACAGATGAGCTGCAGCAAATCTTTATCTCCCAGAAGCGATCGGACAGTGCAGCAGGGTGCCTCTCTATGGGGCAGTGTAAAAAAAAGAATGAATGAAAAAATAAAGTTTTTATAAACCTGAAAGAAAAAAAAACCCCATAAAACTTCAAATTGCCCCCCTTTTCCCACAATCATAATAAAAGTATTAAAAGAAAAAAAAAAATACACGTTTGGTATTGCCGCGTTCAGAATCGCCCGATCTATCATCCTATTAAATCCGTTAATGAGAGCCATGAACTCCGTAACGGAAAAAATGGTCCAAACGCCAAAATTCAGCTTTTTTGGTCGCCGCAACATTGCTATAAAATACAATAACGGGCGATCAAAACTGCGGATCCCCCCAAAAATGGTATCATTAGAAACGATAGCTCAAGACGTAAAAAATAAGCCGTCACACAGCCCCAGATTCCGAAAAATGAGAACGCTGCGGATCACAGAACATGGCGCAAAAAGTCTGTTTTTGTTTTTTTTGCAAACTTCTGAATTTTGTTTCACCACCTAGATACCAGTAAAGGTATACATGTTGGGTGTCTACGAACTCGTACCGATCCGAGGCATCACCCCGTCACGTCGGTTTTACCATATAGTGAACATGGCGATTAAAATACCCAAAAAACAAACGTGTCATTGCACTTTTTTTTGCAATTTCACTGCATTTGGAATTTTTTTGCAATTTCCCTGTACACTATATGGTAAAATAAATGATTGCATATGAAAGTACAACTCGTCCTGCAAAAAACAAGACATCATATGTCTATATTGACGGAAAAATGAAAATGTTATGGCTCTTGGAAGCAGGGAAGCAAAAAACAAAAATGAAAAGCAGAAAATTGCCTGGGGTGAAGGGGTTAAACTGCATATATGTATATGTGAAAACCCGGAAGCAAAAATTCATGAGAAAACGCAAAAAAAAGCCCCAAACAAACCTGAAACAGCAACAGCCAAGGGGGCGGAGCTACACATACATTACTGTTATAATAACCCGGATACACAGGCTCAGCGCTGACTGTATATCTGCTCAGTCACTGGGGCATAACGTGCCGCAGCCTGAGCTCTGTACACACACACACGGTGTACAGGACGCTGTGGACACATTGTATACGGCACATTCACTTCCGCTTCTGCGGCGTCTCTACCAGTCACGTGTGGAGGAAGAGGAGGAGCCGTCTGTGGAGCAGGAGCCGCTGTCACTGCGCACTCCGGCCGCCAGAGGGCGCTGCAGGGGCAGGTGAGCGGTGACTCCGGCCGGCAGAGGGCGCTGCAGGGACAGGTGAGCGCTGTGTACCGTGAGGTAACAGTGAGCGGTGACTCCGGCCGGCAGAGGGCGCTGCAGGAGGGTGAGTGACACGTGTGGCCCCTGTATTGTGTATATAGGGGGCACATACACGTGCGGTTCTGCTGTGTACCTCTGCACAGTGTGAACAGCTGCTGCTTTCTGCCATGCCTTTGTTGTGACAGTAGGGGGCGCACTGGTCACAGCTGGGATCTGTAAGCTGTGGCCCTTTTGCTGTGGTGAAGCCAGATACTGACCCCCCAGACTGTCAGCTGCAGGTGTCAGTGTAGTCATTAACCCTTCTCTAGGAGTGTGTGTGTCTTCTATCTTTCTACTGGTTCCATTATTCAGTTGATCCATGGTGTAGGATCCACCTGTGATTGGTGAATCCCCTCCTCTAAGCCTTCACCTGATGACGTCTTCTGTGTATCGGGGCACTGGGGGTCAGGCGTTCTCCGCCCTTCACCTCCTCTGATTCTTCTCCCGGTTACAGATTATCCGGTCACCTGCTCCTTTCTGATCACCCCCTGACATCATTACAGCGGGTGCACGCTGTGATCCTATGGCCAATCTGCAGGTCTCCAATAAAATGGCGCTGGAGGTGGCACATACTCAGATCGGGATTTTAGCTCAATGATCTCTCTATTAAACCGAAATCTCAATCTGCGCATGCGCCACCCCGGCGCCATCTTATTGAAGCCTCTGCACAGTGTGAATCTAGAGACTTTCTTCTAGGCAGCACATGCACCGATTGAGATTTCGGTTTACAGGGAATCTGTGTTGTTTTTTTTGCTACCTCATCTGAGAGCAGCAGATGCTGAATCCAACAATACATCACTTAGGCTGCTTACACATTGCAATTTTCTTGGATCCGTGGCTGTCTGTTGTATGGTGGACAGCCACGGATCCGATTTGGCCTTATTGCCATCCGGTTGTGTCCGATTTTTTTTTTTTCTTTTCTGCTGTCCCCAAAATTGGAGACTGCTCCCGACTTTGGGCACAGCGGACCAAATCGGATGTGACATGATCTGCACCAATTAACATGGGGGCCTATGGAGCACGGGTCCGAGAAAACACAGGATTGTTTCTCAGACCCGGCTTTAGTGTGCTCAGTACCAGGGCCGGCGTCAGCACCTGGCGTACCCGGGCAAGTGCCGGGGCCCTGACCTAACAGAGGGGCCCACCGCTGCCCACACACATACCGTCACGCTGCAATAATTATTTTCCTCTCCATCCACTCTCTGCAAGGTTCCTTGACCGTCCGCATCATGTTGCCAAGGCCGCGGTCGGGTATCTAAGGGGCGTGCCCGCACCACTCTCCCATCAACAGCCCCATCCAATCCAGAGGCAGCGGCTCTCTGCTCCTCCCTGCCTCCTCCTGGTCATGTGGCCCTTATGAGCAGGAGAGCGGACGGGTTGCCATAGATACAGGATGCCGCTCTCCCGGCAGCGGAAGTGCGGTGTCTGGATATGGCGGCCGGCAGGGATCAGACCAGGTTCCTGGGTGACAGACTCTGGGTCTTCTTCCTTCTGTTCTCCCAGGTCTGGGGTCGTCAGGAAGAGTTCAGCCCCGGATACTCCTTGCCTGTCGGGGCTGCCGCAGCTGAACACAGGTGCCGGCAGTGAGAACTGGAATGTATGTGTCCTGTGGGGGGTGGTGATGGCAGAGAGGGGTCTGGCTGCAGGGGTTGACACTGATGGCCGGGAGGCTGCAGGTGGTGGTGATGGAGGGGGGAGCAGTTGCGGGTGGTGGTGATGGCAGAGAGGGGTCTGGCTGCAGGGGTTGACAGTGATGGCTGGGGGGCTGCAAGTGGTGATGATGGAAGGGGGGTTGCGGGTGGTGGTGATGGCAGAGAGGGGCCTGGCTGCAGGGGTTGACAGTGAAGGCTGGGGGACTACAGGTGGTGGTGATGGCCAGGGGAGACAGTGTACAGGGAAGGAGACAGCATAGAGGATGGTGAGACATCATACAGGGGGGGAGACTGCGTACAGGGAAGGAGACAGCATACAGGGGGGGAGACAGTGTACAGGGACGGAGACCGTGTACAGAGGGGAGACAGCATACCGGAAAGGAGACAGCATACAGGGAAGGACACAGATTACAGAGGGGAGTCAGCGTACAGGGGAGGAGTCAGCGTACAGGGAAGGAGACAGCGTACAGGGGAGGAGACAGCGTACAGGGGAGGAGACAGCGTACAGGGGAGGAGACAGCGTACAGGGGAGGAGACAGCGTACAGGGGAGGAGACAGCGCACAGGGGGTGACAGGCACGGAAAGGGAAGAGCCAGCGCACAGTGTTGAGGAGAGATAGCATGAGAGGGATTATATTTATGGGGTTATACATTTAGATATATAATACAGTCCGCCGCCTTCATTGTTTCTCTCTCTCTATATATATATATATAGAGAGAGAGAGTGTTAAAGGGGGCCCACTGAGACTCTTTCGCCCGGGGCCCACAAAAACTTGGAGCCGGCCCTGCTCAATACACTAAAACTGCTGTGTGCCGTCTAATTTCACTTCCGCAATGTATATACATACATTGCGGCAGTGAAATTAAATAAAAGTAAGGGGTTAAAAATAAAAAATATGTATTCTCACCTTTCCATTGATCCCCCGATGTGCAGCATCTATCTCCCAGGACAGGACCTGGCATTGCATGGCAACCCGAATCAGCTGATCGGGTCACATGACCAGTTACTGCGGTCATGTGACCAATGACGCTGATCAGGTAGCCCCGCCTTCCTAAGTCCTACAACTCTCGGAGCTAGATGCGGACATCGGGGGATCGCCAGAAAGGTGAGAATAGAGATTCTTCTTTTTAACCCCCGCTTTTACTTAATTTCACTTCCACAATGTATGTACCGTATATACAGTGCAGAAATGAAATTACCCTGCACAGCACATTCTGTGTCCGGACCTGTGAAAATCATGGCCCCGGACATAGAAATAGCCGTGAAGTTCACATCCGATCCTGATCCTTTCCGATCCATGGGATCCTGCAAATAGTAGGATCCCGTGGATAGGAAAAAAAATCACAATGTGAAACCAGCCTTAGATGATTGGCTGCAGCAGTTCTGACAAAATCAGATTTTTTCGTTTTAGCCGTGCAGAAGAGCTGAGGAAGGTACCCCTGTCCACACCAGGCTCTCTATACAGATTGTGCATTGACAGTGAAGTGTTAATCACAGCAGGGGACATGTTGGACTGCCCTGCACATGACAATGTAATCCAGTAATGGTAATCACTAGATGATAAAACCTTTATTTTAAGTAAACAATAGCACACAGCCTGATAAGAGAGGCACAGTTGATTTTTACTTTTTTAACCAAGACATCATGTCCTCAGTTTACATAGCAAAAACCTGCTGACAGATTTCCTTTAATGCGGAGGTCCTTGAGGTGAAATCTTGATTCGCCTCTTCTATGTCATTTTATTGGAAACCTGCAGAATCACAGTAAAATCCACTGTGTTTTTGCATCGTGAGAACTTAGTGTGTAGACCTCTTTCACATGTCTGTGTTTCCTGTATGTGTTGTCATTTTTTTTCATGAATACAGCACAAACTTATCATAACCTATGGGGCTCACCAGCCCCTCTGTTTCGCCAGATACAAGTGTACAGGGATGTACGTCTCGTTCCATACCCCAAGGGCTCCCTTCTTCCTCCACACCTCTCAGTCTTTCCCTCCCGGGGTGAGCGTGGTCGTGCTCCAGTCCGCGGGAGTCTGCACCACACCGCCCCTACACTCCCGACTTCCACTCCTCTCCGATGGTCTCTCCTCTACTTTCTCTACTGTTAACTCTCTACACTTCCTGCACTTCACTTCTCCCTCCCGGCTGCTCTTGGGTCCTCCCTCTGGGTCCACCCACCATCCCGGGGTCCTAAGTGTTGTGTGTGTGAAGCTCAACTGCACCATCCCAGTACCTGGACACCAGAGGCACAACTCTCCCGCTAATGGAGTGCAGTACCTCTGGTGGCGGCCTACCCGGAGACCTCATGTGATGTCACAACAATGTGACTGCAACAGGCGGAGCTACATCCCCATAGCACAATATGAGTTTGCCCGCTTAGCTCCGCTCACTATGGTCACATGATCGGGACATCACACAGGTCCTTTAGACATGCAAGTTAATGGTGAGTTAACTATTAACCTGCCGGACAATCTACCTCTTCCAAGTTGTAAGAAAAAAAGGGAGAGAAGGGGCACATGTGTAGGATCACTATAGCTAAGTTAATATGGCATTATTACAGGTGGCCACTCACCTGTTTGGGTTGTGCATGACCTGCACAACTCTTCCAAGTTGTAGACTGACTGCCTCATTTACATAAGAAAATGTAAGTGTATAAATGCTTTTTTTTCACATTACACTATGAGCTCAGACAGGGATGATTAGACTGGTATTATAAAGCTGCAGATACTGATAGTGATAGCTGGGGGGCATAAAGGAGCTGACAGGTTCCCTTTAAGAGTGGGCTTGTGAAGGCGGCCTAAGAAGGTGTCCGGTATGGAGCGCCCCTCATCAAAAAATGGTTGCATTGATGAATAGCTGATTGCAGCAACTTTTGCTGCTGAACCTCCAGGAAGCTGTCATTGAATCCACCAGTGCAGAAGTGTAAAAAGTAACCATATTGCTTGTCTTCTAGCTTTCCCAACTAAGATAAGACTAATGCAGAGTTTCGTTAGTTGCACTGCTCAAAAAAAAATATGAATGTGGAAAACCTGCACATCAGAGTGTAAAGGTCCCGTTACACAAAACGATATCGTGAACAATATCTTTGCAACGTTACTGGTTTGGTGACGTTGCAGCGATGTCGAAACGACATCGTTGTGTCTGACACGTATCAATGATCAACGATAAGTTGTTGATCGTAGATTTATGGTCCTGTCCATAAATCTATTGTTGGTCTCCCGCTGGGCGCCCAGCATCGGCGCATGTGACAGTGGGAGACCAACGATGGACGAGCTCCCAGCGATGCACAGCAAGCGCTGGGAGCTGGTAACCATGGTAAACAGCAGGTATCTAGGCAGTGCCTAGTTACCCGATGTATACCCTGGTTACCAGCCTTCTCTGCTTACTGGCTGGTATCCAAGGTACACAGCGGGTAACTAGGGACAACGTTGTCCCTAGTTACCCGCTGTGTACCTTGGATATTAGTCTGTAAGCGGAGAAGGCTGGTAACCAGGGTATACATCAGGTAACTAGGTGCTGGGTACTGCCTAGATACCCGCTGTTTACAATGGTTACCAGCCTGATCCCGCTTAACGCAGCCTGGCAGCGGGAGCTAGACATCGTGGAAAGAATATTTTATTCTTTTCCACGATGTTGCTGGTGAGTCTTGCTTGTATGACAGCTCACCAGCGATCAGTTCACAATGTGGCAGCGATCCACATCGTTGCTCGGATCGCTGCTACGTCGCAGCATGTAACAGGGCCTCAAGGCTAGGCTCACATCACGTTTTCATTGCGTTTGAACACAATGCGTTTCTCAGCTGCATTAACGCAGTGAAAATGCCAGTGTTTGATTACATTAACGCACCCATAGACTTGTATAGTAAACGCATTGCAAAATGCGGTTGCGTTTGAAATGCTGCATTTATCCCGAGCGCTCAGGGAACATTGCCTGATTCCAGGGATGTATCACTTACTTGGCTTTCTTAGTGTAGTTATTTTTAAGAATGTATACAAATCCTGGGGCGGACATACCACTGGTGCAAACTGTGCGTCCGCAGAGGGGCCTGAGAGGTAAGGGCCAAAACCGGCAGAATTGTGCATCATGAGGAGTGATTGGACTGCAAAAGGGCCAAATACTGTTCTAGCACAGGGGTCTCTTCTGCATGTGTCCGTTTCTGTCCACATCTATCACCCATCCTCCATTTTTTCTGCTCAGCACGTAGTAAGCCTGGACTTCCTTTTTCGTGAGAGTCATAAACTGCGGCTCCTCGTATCTATAACTGCCACATCCGGCAGCAATGAATTATCTGGATGTGCTCTGCTTTCTCAGCACTGCTGTGGGGGAGCCGTCCTGCAGACGATGCTGGTGCAGCACTCACAATGAGAAATGCTGGACATATTTCTGTGCTATGGGCCATCGTCCAGCGAAGAGCACAAGCCTGGTACCTACATCCACCGGTCAGTATTCCAGATTGTAAAATTCCAACAACAATATACCCCTTCCGGCTGCAAAGTCACAAAGTGTAAAGGCAACAAATTCCAGGAGGATAAGAACAGAAGTGGCAATTGATCCCCATAATATTTAATATTTTGATACATTACGGTGTTCCAGATCAATTGTATCAGTTTAGACCACAGATGTAGCAAGAAATCTGATTTACTAGAAACCCTTAAGGGTATGTGCACACAAGGCATTTTTGCTGTGGTCAAAAACGCAGTGAAACCCATAGTAGTTTCAAGGATCTCTAGATTCCTTGGCAGGAGATTTGCTGCGTTCTTGTCTACGTTTTTTCTGCATTTTTGCCATTGACTACAGAAAAAACGCAGAAACAATTGATGCTCGTTCTATTCAAAATGCAGCAAAAGCTGCGATGTTGACACTTTCTGCAGGGAACAAAAACCAATGTGTGTAGACAGCTTTCCCCTAAAACACATAGGTTTTGCTGGAAAGCCCAAACACAGGAATAGACTAGCATGCATTTGCATAAAACGATGGTAACAAATGCAGCAAAAACGCATTGTGTGCACAAACCCTAAGGTTTTGCTGTGTTTTTGCTGCATCAAAACCTTAGGTGTATGAACACAGCCTAATACTGTAAGTGTATAAAGTCTTAAGTTCATGCAAATAGAGAAAGTATCCTCATCATCCTCGCTGTGACCTTACTGTGCCTATAAGTAAAAGGACACGTGAATCAAAATTCTCCAATACAACCCTGCAGGTCCGTGAAAAAAATTGGACAGCCCTCTGACATCAAAAAAATGCAACAAGAAAACCACTAGTCATTCCAGAATTTTGGCATAAGGTTTTCTTGGCACCAAAAAGAACAAATGTTTGCTCCGCACCGTTTAAAATTGTTTGGAAATGGGGGCACGTGTTTTTTTTTTTTTAAACAAAATATGTAAAATTTCTTATGACTTGCTCCTCATTTTCCATAGAATATATTGGCCCTATAGTGTAGCACCCAGGAGGAGGAGGAAAGAGTTTCAACTGCGTCATAGATGTGTCAGGCCCAGATCTCGGGCGGTTGGGTGCAAAGATGTCACGGGTGGTCGGTGCCTGAGCCTGTGCCCTTGGGGTGACAATAAAAAGGGGAGTTTTTGATGGGAAATAGGGTTAATGTTTGTCGTGACGCCACCTGTACATCCGATGATGGCACCGGCGCTGCTGGGGCCTCTGGGGTGATGGGCGGCAGCAAGGTGTTATAGCTCCCTACAGGTGGAGCGGGGTCCCCGGGGCTGTAAGGGTAGAATGGCGGAATAGGGTAGCGCAGTCTTTGCTGTGTGGGACAGGCCGGAAGAATGGACACACACACAAGAAAGTCTTTTCTTTACCTTTACTGGTGGTTTGCAGGTACACTTCCAGGGTTGAAGGATGCACTCTGGGATTTCCACACTGCATGGGCTATAGGCCTCCTTGTCCTGCTTCCTTGTCCTGAAGTCTGGCATGTGTGGAACCAGGCCTGACCTCTCTTGTCTCTCTCACACCCGTGTTGCTGCACCGAGGGCTCTCAATTGGCTACCGCTACCTCTTCTGCGGCTCCTGGCTCTCAAATGTGGAGTCCTACGGGTGTCCAGGAAGCTAAGCCTCAGCGGTGTACTGGAATTCTCTGCTAGGCTAATCTCTCCTTTGCAGACTTGGACTCCAGTGTCTGGTGTTCTCTTGGGGTGAGATGGTATGGCTCCTCTGTCCCTGCTGTACTGTTCCTTTCCTCTGCCTTCGGTCCTCACTCTCTGGACCCTCACACTGGCTCTGGCGGTGCACTGGTTTTGGGCCTAGCACGGCTCGGGTAACCAGTTTTGCTCACTAGGCTCTGAGCTGATCTTCACAGTTCTCCTAGCGACTGAACACTCCGGCTAACTCCGACCCCAGCCCCTGTATTTATAGGAGATCTGGTTTAACAGCAACCAGTGGTGCTCCCCCTACAGGACTAGAGTAGAAGATGTTGTGTGTATGTGGGTACCAGATGTGGAAATCCCTTGGTGTACCAATTGGTCCGGTGGCTACCTGGCAGAGGGCAACACATTCCCCCTAGTTACCTTCAGTACTCCCGGACTGAGTAAAGATTTTTGTTACATCATAACAGTAACAATAACAGGTATCATAACAAAGTCTCAAAACTGAAAAATTGACAAAAAACACTGAATAAACTGGTGAAAATAGCAAAATGTTACCTTGCACAGGGTGCCACAGATGTGACCAACAGCTCGGCTAAATTTGGTGCCTTTTCTATCTACATTTAGGCCAAATTTCCATGTGTGAAAATGCTCAAAAGCTCTTCTTTGGTTTTGTATTGTTTTCTTTGCAGAAAAAGTTGCAATGGCAAACTGCACTGATTATTACAATTATTTTTCACACTTATTTTTTCCTTGTATTCTGTTACATTTTGTTTGAAAGATTACCGTAAATAAAAATGATATAAAAATGCAATTGAGTTCTATAGGGCTCCCGATGGAAACCTATATGGGGAAAAAAACAAATGCCCCAAAAATCACACGGTGGGCAGGTGTTTTGCTTGAAATGCTAAATGCTGCAGATTTCTGCACAAAGAAAAAAAATGCAGTGTTCACGCTGCTTGTGAACATGGCCTTATACAATAAAGCTACCCTAGGTAAAAAAAAGAACCACAAGAAAAGTTTTGGTAAAAGGTTTATTTTACACCCCAAAAATACAGTCAGATAAAACAAAATAGCAAGAAAAACAACAAGTGAGCAAATACCCTAAAATGATGATAATGCTAAAGTGCAAAAAAATAAATCGGGTACTTGATGACATTGATGTGATCATATAAATGCATAAGCTTTCCCATCAGTCCAGGCCCTGCTAAAAACAGTATTAATACCTGTCAGTGACCTGAATTGACAAGGACAGGATCAAGCAGGACCGGGTCCCAACAGAGCACACCGCACCATGGGACACTTTACATTATATCATGTCCAGCTCAAAGGTAGGCCGCTAGGGATCGGCGAACTTGTAGTTTTTTTTCCCCGGAATCATGACCGGGGTTGCTGTGTTCAAGCAAGGTAATGGTTACTAATCAGACTAATTATACTTACCAGGTCCATGTTATCTTGTTCAGCTGTGCTGCGGCGCTGTCACTTCCGGACCTCCGGGATGAATAGTTATGTGACTGGCTCCCATAGCCAATCACCCACACCAAGACTATAAGGGGCGGCCCGGAAGTGACGCAGGAAGACAAAGCGCAAACCAGGTAAGTACATGAACAGTATTAACTATTGCCTTACTGTGCAGCAGCAACCCTGGGCAGAATGCTGAACAGTTTGCCCATCCCTATAGGCCACACCTATGATTACATGACTGCAATAAAACCAGGGCTGGAACTCAAGTGAAACTCTGCAGTGGTGCAAGTTCACACTGGCCTCATAATGGAAAAAAAAACAGCAGGAAAACAAAGTGAGCAGCAAACACCCTAAAATGATAAAAGTAAAAATACTAAAAGTGCAAGAAAATAAATTGGAAAAAGCAAGTGTGTAAAGGAAGCTGAACGTTTGCTCTGATTTCCAGTGAAGGTGGTGGTGTAATAGCTGTGCTGGTTCTTGCTCCATTGTGATTGCATTTCTCTTTGTTTGCAGATCTCCTTATCTCCATGGTTCCTTTTCCATTGGACAGGTCGGTTTACACAGAGGAGCTGGGAAATCTGTGGCTCTGTAGTTTTATTTTCTTTCTGGTTGATCCCTGGTAAAGTTTTCTGCTGTAATGATTAACAGGAGGATCCTTGAACTGTCGCTCTCCTAGGATCGCCTGCAGGTTTTCTCTTTTGCACTTTCCAGCCTGAGCAGGAGGATCCTGAATGACATCTCCAGACAAGGTGAGCAGCCGACATTACTGACTCTACGTAGATAAAGGCTCAGAAACCTCCATAGCTGGAGGGAGCGAGGTAGTCCCGGGTCAGGGTGGCTGCAGATCAGGGTTCTATAGTGCAAGAATCATCTCAACAAACTAAATCAGTCATGCTGAATCCAAAGGGAGACTCGTCTCATGAATGAGTATATTACGGGATGTAACCCTTCCCCGTTACTATAAGGAATCGGAGCTGTGGGTTCTCTAAATCTTGCATCACAGTTAGGATTTATGAAATGTCTGATGTTTACATGTACACGTCGGAGATCGCTCCTCCAGCCTGCTCTGAATGTCAAAAATAAGAATGGAACGCGGTTTATTAAAGCTGTTTGAGAGAAGAGACGGTTCATAATACTCTCCTACACATTAAACCATAAAAACTGCGGAATATTATTATAATAGCAGATCCTTTTATAAGCGAAAATGCAAAGGCTCAACCAACCAGGTTGGAACAAGACCCCTTGTATCCAGAGACGTGGAGTTGGAGGTTAGGCTTAAGGTACCGTCTCACGGCATGACCTCGGAACGATGTCTGCAACGATCTTGTAGGTGCGCGGTCGTTTCCGACATCGTTGGTGAGATGTCACACGTCTAGATATCGTGGACGACGCACCAACGATGTTGTGATCAGGGATCATTCGCACAACCCAGCGAACGATCCCTGGTCATTGCTGTGAATGGGCGAAGTCGTCCACGACATCGTTATCGCGGTGTCACACACCACGATATCCCAGGTTGGCTGATCGTTGACCGTGTGGTTTGAGAACATGTTCTGAAACATGCGATCAGCGACCCAACTATTTTATTGTTACAACTTGGCACAGTCACATGCAATGAGGTCGTAACGATGCTGCTGGTACGCCTCCAAACCCGTGACGTATCAGCGACATCGTAGCGGTACCTTTACTGACTTCATAGCCCTGGTTGTTGAGTCATAGTCAGTGTCCATATTGGTGGAGTCGGAATCAGGGAAATTTGTCTGAATCTGCTGTTTGGCTCACCGACTCCACAGCCCTGCTTGTATCAATGAATCCAAAAATAAAAGGTTTCCAACAGAAATAGTGCAAATATAATTTAGTAAAAACAGCCTTTATTACATGATATTAAAAAGAGATAACGGCTGACGCGTTTCGAACAGTTAGTACTCGTAGCTGTGTTCAAAACGCTTTAACTTTTATCCTTTCAATTTTTAACGTTTTTACAAAATTCTATTTGGACGAGTTGCTGGAAACCTTTCTTGTTTGGATTCATACCTGCTTCCTTGAATGGGAATTTTTATCTGTTCACTGCCCTGAATTAATATATATATTATATTAAAATATATTTTGCATTTAAAAATAGTTGTTTTATTAAGTAATCATAGCTAAAATATTTCTTAACAGAAGAGGAATATAGATCATATCGGATCATCGATCAATTGAGACCATGTATGCAAAATGAAAAAACAGTAATTAATGTAGATCTATAGTGTTTATAGAAAGTGCAGCATATATAGTATACACTTGGGTGAATGTGACCAGTATATGACAACAGAAAGATCAACATAGCTATGAAATTCTAGATGAAGAGATGATGGCATGAAGCAATCCCTATACAGTAAGCTTTATTTTGACATAGTGTCATAGGGATAACACTAAAGCATGTATGTAAAAAGCAAAAAAAAAAAATTAGTCTGGTCAAACATGCACCCATGAGGTTTAAAAAGGGCTATAAAGATGGATTGCAATGCTGCAAAATCATGGATTAACAAAGCACTACTGCTACTACTACTACTGTTACTACGGTACTACTACTGTTAGTACTGTCAGCAACAGTGGCCAACCAAAAGGATGAAACAAAGAAAATGAAGGTCACATGGTAATAAAGGGTATGAAAGATAAATCATCTAAAATCCATTATAGGCCCCCTGACGCGCGTTTCGCATGGCTTCGTCAGAGAGGGTCAAGTGCTTTTATAAGTAGTACAGTTGTAGTGTTTCAAATGATAAACTGAAGCGCAATTGGGGAATTTCTGCATCCCTACCTGTTCTGTACAGTTATGATGAGCAGTCACATTGACCGCCTCTTCTAGTGACCCTGTGCCATAAATGCTGCCTATGGCTATGTAGGGCTATGGAGTAGGTAAGACAAACGTCTGACTACTCTATTTTTCCACCTTACAAAAATGCTAATTAGTAAAGCGAATTGAATGTACTAAAATGGGCTTTCTAAATCTACGTAGTAAAATAGGCTTTGTAAACTTACCTAAAAAATGACCTATAACTACGTTTTTCATGTTGAACTGGACACACCATATAATGGTTGCTGCAGAGCGGCATAAAACATTAGTACGGTATTTATTATTTTTTCTTTATATGTTGTCTTGACACTGTTGACATCTTAGCAATCAAAGGGATTTAGATTTAACAGAAGTTAGTTTTCACTGGGGGTGTGTACTTCTTCCTCCTGTATGAGTTACCCAATCATAAGCAGGCAGCAAGACAGCAGAAAAAGAACGCGCCCCCCCCCCTTCCCACCATAGCTTGGGTTTCTCAGTGTGTAAGATGGAATGATACATGTCTGATTGCATGGTCTATCTTCCTCCATGATTAGAAAGTGTTGGGAGAATTGAGCATAGATGACCGCTTTCAGGTAAGGTTCCTGTGAAGGAGGGGGAGCACAACTGAGTTTAGCTGTGTCACATTACAAGCCCTTCAGCTCTTCTCCTCTCTAGCACTGTCAGCTCTGCTGTCCTTCCCACCCCCACATGGCCTGCCCGGAGATGCATCACGTTTATGTCCTTTGTTTTCAATGCAACTTTTGAGCACAATCAACTTAAGTGTGACTCCTCTCCAGAAAGGCAGGGTGGTAGGAAGGGAACTACAGCAGAGCATACACTAGTAGAGATATGGAGAGATTATAGAAGGGTTTGTAATGTGACACCACTAAACTCAGTTGGGCTTCCCCCATAAGAACCTCATCTGAGGCTGGTTTCACACTACGGATTTTTCAGATCCGATGCTGTCCGATCAAAATCGGACAGCATCGGATCCGAATTTGGCCCCATGCAGCCCTATGGGCATCGGACCGAATCGGATGTGCACTAAATGCCATCCGATTTGGTCCGATCCGATTCTGTCCAATTTTATTATTGGTGCAAAAATCGGAGCCTGCTCCGATTTTTTTGCACCGAAAATAAAATCTGATAGAATCGGATCGGACCAAATCGGATGGCATTTAGTGCACATCCGATCTGACCCGATCCCTATAACATAGGGCCCTATGGAGAAGGGTCCGAGGAAACATCTGATGTCTCCTCGGACCCGATTTTGCTGTACTGAGCATGCTCAGTACAGTAAAAATTCTCAACTGGGAACGCAGGGGTTAAAAAAAAAAAAAAAAGTTCATGCTCACCTCCCCCCGAGCCCCCGCCGTCTCCCGCTGTCTTCCTGGAGGTTCCCGGTGGCTCCCGCAGGCTCCCGGTGGCTGCAGAGGTCGTCTTCTGCAGTTAAGGACCTGCGGTGATGTCAGTCATGTGACACCAGGTTACACCATGGTAACCCGCGGTCACATGACTGTGACATCACCGCAGGTCCTGTGTTCAGCAGAAGAAGACCTCTGTAGCCACCGTGAGCCTGCGGGAGCCACCGGGAACCTCCAGGAAGACGGCGGGGGCTCGGGGGGAGGTGAGCATGAACTTTTTTTTCTTTTTTTCAGCCCGGAGGCTACGATTTAATGCCGGAATCGGATGCCTATTTGGCATCCGATTCCAGGTATCAGAAGGGAGCCGATGCTGTCCGAATTTTTTGGACAGCATCGGCTCCCTTCAAAATCGTAATGTGAAGGTAGCCTGAGGTTGGTTTCACACTACGATTTTGTTAAATCCGATGCTGTCCGATAAAAATCGGACAGCATCGGATCAGATTTAGCCCCCATGTTCTCCAATGGGGATCGGATCGGATGTGCACTTAATGGCATCCGATTTGCATCCGATCCGATTCTGTCCGGTTTTTTTTCAGGAGCCAAAATCGGAGACTGCTCCGATTTTGGTATCCGATTCAAAAATCGGATCGCATCGGATCCGATGCGATCCGATTAAAATAATATGGGAGTCTATTGGGGATCGGATCAGATGGAAAATCGGATCTGATTTTCTGTATTGAGGATGCTCAATACCCTAGACCACTCCCAAAACTACCCACAGCCATTTAAATCGGATCCGATAAAAATCGGATCGGATGGCATCCGAATTTGAGCATCGGATTCTGTCCGATTTTCATCAGACAGCTTCGGAAATGACAAAATCGTAGTGTGAAAGTAGCCTGAAAGGTGAGACGTGTGTTCTAATCTCCCAACATTTTGTAATCATGCAGGAGGTTAGACCGGGCAATCAGAGCTGTATCATTACATTTCACACACTGAGCGACATCTTCTTTTCCCTTGTGTTCCTGCTTGCTTATGATTGGGCAGCTCATACAGGGAGAAGAAGTACATACCCCCGGTGACAACTCTGAGAACTTTTGTTAAGTCGAAAACTCATTAGTTCCAATTTCTTAGATTGTTAAGAAAACAACTGAGAGGCGAAATTAAAATAAGAAACAAACTTTTATTCTGCTCTGCAGAATTCTATAATATTAGTAATATTATTTTTATTTTGAGACCAGAGTTGTTCCATTTTTTTCTGACTTCACTCAAAACTTGCTCCAACTGTGCAACCCCGACCGTAATCACTCCAGGTGAATTATAACTCAATTACATTATATTGTGCAAAAAATGAAATCTACCCTATAAAGTACGAGACCAGTCACCCAGTTAGACTCTTCCCAATAATTTTTTTCCCTTTCTTTCAGCTGATAAGTTTGGGTCATGATGCCGATGAAAGTGCTGTTTTGCTTCCTATTGGTCGGTGCCGTTGCGGTCTTCTGTAGGGAGAGTAAAGGCCATGTATCTGTAGTACTTCTCGGGGCCACCGGTGACTTGGCTAAGAAATATCTGTGGCAAGGTCTGTTCCAGTTATATCTAAATGAGGTCAATAGTGGCCATAGCTTCAGCTTCCATGGAGCGGCTCTGACTCCTCCGGAAAAGGCAGAGACGTTACTGTTCAACTCGCTGACATCTCTGAGCTGCCCGGCAGACGTTCACCCTGATAAGTGCGCCCTCGTCAAGGACCAGTTTCTGAAGCTGACCCGGTACAGACAGCTGAAAACAGCCGATAACTATACAGCGCTGCACCAGGACATACTGACATCGCTGGCGCAGGAGGGTCTCCATGAGGCCGGCAGGTTGTTCTACTTGTCCGTTCCGCCATTTGCGTACGCTGATATTGCACAGCACATCAATGGTAGCTGCCGGCCGCCGCCTGGTGCCTGGCTCCGTGTCGTGCTGGAGAAACCTTTCGGCCATGATTATGAGTCTGCACTGAATCTGGTCAATGTTATGCAGACGTACTTCAGAGAAGAGGAGATCTACAGAGTCGACCATTACCTGGGAAAACAGGTGAGATATTGGCAGCTCTGCAGGTGGATTATCAGGACTTGCTCAGCGATTGTTATGTAAGCAATTGCCATATATCGTTTTGCCATCCACCAGTGCTGTATAAACTGTGCTAAGGTTCTATGACCTCCGTGACACATGCATTTTATGGAACGTTTACGATGAATTACTTGTACCAGAAATATGTGAGGCTGGTCTAAAATACCTTGTATGAGGCTTCACTATCACACATTTTTTTGTGACCTTTTATTCTAGTTTCTGCACTTTTGTTGAGTTTTTGCACTTTCTCATTGCTTTTGAAGGTGAAAAAAACATTGCAAAAACACTAAAAGAATTGACACACTGCTTCTTCCAAAAAATATTGTAGTTTTCTATTCCAATCAGGATGAAATAAATCAATGGTGTGCAGGAGATTTCTATCCTCTAATAGCTTTTGCTGGCACTGGAATGTTTCGTGTACTGTTTTTCCTTAGGTTTAGTCTGTTTGTTTGGTGGGCAGTGTGAACATGCTCTTACCAGACAATGTACACTTTTATGTCTTCTTTGGCTCAGTTTTTTCGTGTTTTTGGTACTGGAAAAAGCAGCTTTCAATTTGCATAAAACTCATGAAAAAATGCTGCAGAAAACGCCGCAAAAACGCAACGTGTGAACATAGCCTTTCTCGTTATAAATTGTAGATTTTGTGATTCAGAGATTCCACTCGCAATTCTGATACAGTATGTAATGATACAAAGGCAACAAAGACCAGTGAAAAAATGCCGGACTCGTTACCATATGCATTTTTAATAATTAGGTCGATGGGGCAAAAAAAATGCATCAACTGTTAGTGACAAGCAGTCACTTTTACTGTAAAGATGGCAAACCTGCTTAAAGGGGTTGTCTGATACTTTTACATTGATGGCCCATCCATATCAGATTAATGTGGGTATGACACCTTGCGCCCCACTAAAGTTATTCCTAGTGTCGGCAGCTGCCGGATGCCTGTTGTGCAGCGGGATCAACACAGCTCCATCAACTGTATAGTGGCCACAGCTGGGTACTGCAGAAATATTCATCCATTTAGGGGCGTATGTGCAATACCCAGCCACAGCTGCTATATTGTTAATGGAGCTGTGCTGTTCCACTGTGCAACAGATCAGAGGAGCCGCTACCGGCACTAGGTATAGCTGATCGGCGGGGGTGCCAGGAAGTTGCACCCCTGCCAATCTGATTTGATGACCTATTCTAAGCATAAAGTAGTCAACACCCCTTTTAATTATGTGTTTGTCCTTTTACATAAAACCTGTACAAAAGCATAGTTTTATCTTGTAGGAAAAAGAGAGGGCCGCAAAACCATTTTAGGTGCACATAGCAATGTAATATGTCCATGAACCGTCCCTATTCTCATGTCTAGTAACTTGCCATCCACTCTTTATTGAGCACTGGGTTCTTTTTCATCAGCATCCTGTCAGCTCTATAGGTGTTGGAACTTCCCCTCACTTTCACGCATGTATTTCTCCGCTCATTGTCTAATGACTTGCCTGCCCCAAACTAAAATCCCACCTCTCTTTTACACCTGCACACTGTTTGGCAGTCAGGAAACCCAAGAACAGAGATGGAGACCACCTCCTTTCCCCCTACCCCCCCCCTTCCCCCCCCCCCCCCCCACACACACACACACACACACACTTCTTCTAGTTGAGCAGCAGAAATTTGATTTACTTACAAGTCCTTTTTCTATATTTTCCTATAGACCGTTGAGCAGATTCTTCCATTCCGACGTCGGCACCAAAAACACCTAGATCCGATATGGAACAGACACCATGTGGAGAGAGTGGAGATTGTGATGAAGGAAACTGTTGATGCAAAAGGTATGTCTTCTCATTTATCTTGTTTCAGGAAACGGCTTATGGAAGCTCCGAGGGTCAGAGGTTATTAACCCGATAGGTGAAGTTACCATTGAAAACTGAGGCCAGAATTGGTTGTATAATTGACCAGCAGATCAGTACATTCGTCTGATTAAAGACCAGTAAAGAGTTTGTCTGGGAATAGTGATGGTGCCCCTCCTGTCCATGGGCAGTATCCGGTATTGCCGCTCAGTCCTATTCATGTGAAGAAGTAATACAGATACCACTTTCTGCAAGGAAAAGACTAAATAAGTCGCGCAACTAAAGGCCATTTTACATTGATCAATTTATGCAAATAAATCAATTGCTAATACAGTGCGCCTGTGCAATGATATTTTACTGGTGTGCATAATAATAAATTAGTATTTTGCTCATTTATAGGCTTGTTTACAATGGCCTAGGATTGAGAGTGCTCCTTTATATGAATACTTGTTTGCTGATCAGCTTAACTGAAACCGGTTTTGTTACCATATTTCTGTCTAAGATCTAATACTTTAGATGAGTTTTCAAGTTTTAGAAAATCTGGAACTCCCAGATGCAGTTTGTTTAAAAACATACAATCAATCAATCTGCTCTGTACTCGCCCTCCCCAGGTCCAGCGCTGAGTCTCCGCCACTGTGCTCCTGCTGTCTGTTACTGTCTACAGAGATGACATCACATTGACACTCGCTGCAGCCAATCACTGAGCTCAGCAGCTCTGTCCGAATAGACGCTACGAGCCGCTAAGTTCATCAGTGGCTGCAATGAGTGTCGATGTGAAGTCGGTGCTGCAGACAATAACAGGCACTGGGACCTGGGAGGGGTGAGTGAGGAGAAGTTAGGTTTTATTGTTTTAAAAGAAACTGCAGACAGGGATGATGGATCTCTGAAACCGCAAAACCCCTTAAAATGATGCCCCATAGTTTTGAATATATTGTAATTTACCACTTTGCATCCTACCCTAATTTTTCTTGTTTCCCTTTAAAGGGGTATCCCCAACTCCCAAGATCCTATCCCAATATGTAGTAGGTGTAATAATATTAGTAAATACCTTCAATAAGAAATCTAGTGTACTTCTCCTGATTAGCTGTCACTTACCTCATGTGCAGGGCATTACAGTAGATTAGGTATGCATGGTTATGACCACTAGTAAATAACCATCACTATATGCGTGGTCTTAAACATGGATACCTAAGCTACTGTAATGCCCTGCACATGAGGTAAGTGACAGCTACTCAGGAGAACTATGCTACATTTATACTTGAAGAGATTTGCTAATATTATTATTATTACACCTGCTACATAATGGGATGGGATCTTGGGGATAGAAATACCCCTTTATGCCATAGGTCTGTGTTGAGCAACAAACTATGGATGAAGCAGAGCACATTGTTATATGAAATGTGGAACCCCTCCAGCTCTAGGTCACAGGAGACATTTCTAATCTTTCCCTTTATTACTTTGGTGCATTAAATTTTTAAGTACCTCTAAACGATCCCTAATTGTCACTTTTCGATGATGTTCAGGCCGCACCAGCTTTTATGAAGAATACGGCGTCATAAGGGACGTTATCCAGAACCACTTGACTGAGATCTTGACCTCGGTGGCGATGGAAGTTCCACGTAACCTCAGTAACTCAGATGACGTCCTGAGAGCGAAGCTGGAATTACTGGGCTCCCTCCAGTCTCCAGAACACAACAGCGCCGTCACTGGTCAGTATCAGAACTACCTGCCGCAAGTGAGGGAGGAGATGGAGAAGAACACGCAGTTCTTTACCAAAACGCAGACATTTGCAGGTGAGTTGCTATTAGAAAACTCTTCTTTGCAGGATAAAAAGTTTCCTTATGTAAAGGGGCTGTGCCACAAACAATTGTACATTGTAATTAATAGATCTGAGGCTGGCTTCACACCACGGCAGAGTCCGGTCCGGGGCTGTCCGGTGTAAACCAGACAGCCCCGGACCGGATTTTGGCCCCATAGTATCCTGTGGGGCCGGATGGAGCCGGATGGCAGCTCTCTACCATCTGGTTTCCATCTCTCCGGCAGAATCCGGAGAAATCGGATGTCTCACCGTACACAAACGTTGCTTGCAACGTTTTTGTGTCCGAGGAGAAAAATCCCCTGAAGAACCTGTATTCCGGCGCTCCCTATCATGGGAACCTATGGGGCCGGATTGCCCCGGTCCGGGAGGATCCGGGAACCGGACACTGGCAGCTGCACACTGCTGTGATTTCAGGACCGCGGCTAGCTCCCTGCGAGCCGCGGTCCTGAATCAGCAGCTGCGTCCGGATGCACACAGGATCGGAGGGCACATTTGGCCCTCCAGTTCTGTGTGCTGATCCGGTCCGGGGCTGTCAGGTTCATGCCTGACAGCCCCGGACCGGACTGCGCCGTGGTGTGAAGCCAGCCTCAGAATTAAAAAATTAAAATAAGTTCCACAATTGGATGAGTAAGAAAAAAAAAAAAATTCTGTTCTGAGATATTGTGCCCCTGTTTAATGTATGTGTCCAACCATGCAGGAACAGGTCTGATATACCGCAGCTCCTGGGCAGGGGAGGAAGGGAGAGCGTATACAGACATTACAGCTGGGATCACAGAATATAAGAGTATACAGACATTACAGCCGGGATCACAGAATATAAGAGTATACAGACATTACAGCTGGGGATCACAGAATATAAGAGTATACAGACATTACAGCCGGGGATCACAGAATATAAGAGTATACAGACATTACACCCGGGGATCACAGAATATTAGAGTATACAGACATTACAGCCGGGGATCACAGAATATAAGAGTATACAGACATTACAGCCTGGGATCACAGAATATAAGAGTTTTGACATTATAGCCAGGGATCTACCTTATATGATGCAAAATTGCACCTACTCTAAAAAGCCCTGCTCCAGAAGACCATTTTCTTAATGCAATTTTGGGTGGCCTTCTCAAAAAGGTCTCGCTGGTTTTCCACTATTGAAGCTATGTGCGTATAGTTTTTTGAGGATTTTTTTTTTAGAGCGTAAACTCTTCAAAGTCACCTCTAAATCTCCAAACTTCTTCAATACATTGAATGTCTGCTCCAAAAACTCATCAAAACGATTCCATGTGCACATAGCCTATCACAGACTTGTCCGAAGAGCTGACAATTTTTTACTGTTTTTGTGTCTTCCGTTTGTGTTTTTGACTCTTCATTTCTATTTTGAAGGTGTCCTTATTTACATTGACAATGCTCGATGGGAAGGAGTGCCGTTCCTCCTGGTATCCGGAAAGGACTTGGATGAGAGGACATCTTACGTCAGAGTGGTCTTCAAAGATAATTCTTTTTGCGTTCAAAAGGAATCGAAGGATGAAACAGTAAGAAGTTCATGTCAGCCCAAACAGATCATTTTCCATATTGGAAACGGGGCCCTCAATTTTCCAGCAGTTCTAGTATCGCGTGGTCTTTTCAAGCCAAATCTTCCTTTAAGCCAATGGAAGGAGGCTCGGAGCTCCCCAACATCTCGTTGTTTGGACAGTCTATCTCTGATTATTATGTGTATCGTCCAATTCAAGAAAAGGATGCATATACCGTCCTGATATCCAATATCTACCGTGGAAGAAAGGGTTCCTTTGTCACCTCTAAGAACCTGCTAGCTTCTTGGACGTTTTGGACTCGTCTGCTGGAAGATGTGGACAGCGAGATGCCCAGGATCTACCCTGGAGGAGAAGAAACGGGGAATTTGCTAGACTTTATAATAGAAAAGAGGGGTCTTCGTTTTGTTATAAATGAAGATGTAGAGATTTTGGGTATGGACCAAAGAACAAATGCATTTGCCTCTGCCCAGTCCTATCTTCCTAGGAAACACCATGGTGTCTAACTGGGCAGAGCCGCTCATACAGAAATTAGCAGAAGACATCCAAACAGCTGCTGAAGAGGCCATCAAGACTAAAGGAATCTTCCACTTTGCCCTCTCCGGAGGTTCCAGTCCCATAGCTTTGTTTCAAAGGTTGTCTAAGCAGCATTATGGTTTCCCCTGGAAAAATACTCACTTGTGGATGGTTGACGAGAGGTGTGTGCCCTTTACAGACATCGACTCTAATTTTGGAAACCTTGAAAGGCATCTCCTGCAGCGGGTGAGGGTCCCCTATGTGAATATACACCCAATGCCGGTGCACAGGAACCAGAGACTTTGTGCCGTGGAGGACAAGGGTGCCGAGGAGTATGCACAAGAGATATCTGCCCTTGTGAGCAATTCCAGCTTTGACCTGGTGCTTTTGGGCTTGGGTAACGACGGCCACACAGCTTCCATCTTCCCTGGCTCTGATGATGGCATCACAGGTGATAAACTTGTGGTATTCTCAGAAAGTCCATTAAAGCCTACAAACCGGATGAGCCTCAGCCTCCCGCTCATTAATAAAGCCAAGAAAGTAGCCGTCCTTATACTGGGTAAAGGGAAGCACGATATTGTAACCCTGATCAGCAGAGCGGAGCGTAAACCCAAGAAATGGCCAATCTTTGGTGTAAATCCTGATTTTGGCCAGTTGGTCTGGTATATTGATTATGATTCTATGTTTAGATGAAAAACCTTCATGACCTGATCCCCCCCCCCCCTTCCAAGTGCCTTATTCGTGGTCTTGTTGCAGTCATGGGCTACTGGGATTAATCTATTTTTTTTTAATCCCCCATCCACACAAAAAATTAGTGAGCACTGAATCTTTTATAGGCTTTATCTACATGATGTATCCCTGGAAATGATGTGACTTTATTCCCCTACCTGCATTAGTTCATTGAGGAATTACCAATACTGGGCTAAGAACATTTATAGTACCACGTTTTTGAGAAGACCACCCCCTTATCAGGATCAGATGTCCAGTGACCGATCTTCAGTTCCATCATGTATTCTGTGCACTTTTCATCTTTTTTTGACAAGACCTTTGACTACTTATAGATGCAGTTTGGTTGGTTCTCTCCAATAGGTTATATTGCATTTCATTCCATCCATCTCCAATATTTGTGCCATATGCTGATATGTTCACTGTGGTGAAGATGACCTGTTTTGATGCCGTTTATCTCCTTCCTGCCATTCACCATACACGTTCGACGTGCCTGTATGGGGCGGACTCAAGAGCCGAGCCTGCACCATACACATTGTATTATGCAACCGGCACCTGGCGCTAACTCTGATTGCTGCTGTTTAGCCACAGAAATACTGCAAGTTTTAAAGGGACTCTGTCAGGTCATGTTTCAGTATTATACTAAGGGTACCGTCACACCTAGAGACATCGCCGCGATTTTGCAGGCGATGCACAGGAGCGCGCACGCTTTTTGGCACGCCGACAGTGTCGCCGTCGCATGTTTGCACGCGGTGAGACCTCCGGCGACGCTTTGGCGATGTTACAGGCGACATTGCCGTTGGGGTGTCTACAAACCCCAGCGGCGATCCTGTAACATGGGAGCCTATGGCTTCCATCGCCTGTAACATCGCCAATCGCCATGTTACATGGGGTGATGTGTACACATCGCCTGAGAGTGGTCGCCTGGTTTCAGAGCAGTGCTGCGAAACTAGGCGACCACTCTCAGCCGATTTTTCAGAGCAAAATCGCCATGTTACAAGGGGCGACTCGCCGGCATTGTCGCCGCCGATAGGCCAGGCCCCTGCGTCGACTGTGAAATCGCCAGCGATGTCTCCAGGTGTGACGTACCCTTCAATAGTTCTCAGGTAGATCTTTCAGAATATGTAAAAGTTATTACTGTACTCTCTGTAGATCTTTCTATAAGCATCTTCACACCCAGCAGGCAGCTAGCTTCAGCAGTAAAAGTAATTGACCGGATTAGTGAATAGTCCAAATATGTAATTGTTATTTAAATAACCACACCTATCCAGGCTGATATTCTGTCCCTCCCCTCTGTGCTGAAGTTACAAAGAATCTCTCATGCTCCTGCAGGCTCCTTCTGAGAGGGAGAAATGGGGGGGGTTGTCTGCAGTGTAAGAAGTTTCTTTGCGTTTATATGAACTTTGGTATTCCTGCATACTTGTAATGTGTGTATCCACTGAGCAAATGATCAAATGTTCTTATAAACACATAGAAATATCTCCAGCACACACTACACACATGCCTCAGATACACACAATGAAGATGTCAGATGTGCAACTGTAAAGAGCACACTCCTCCCCCCCCCTCCTTTCTCCTTCGCACTGTGCCTGGAGATCCGCACACAACAGGATACAGACCTAAAGAAGGGCAGTGCAGTTATGTCACTACATGAATATTCATTCCTGGGGAGTGCGCAGTAGAGAATTAAGTGATCACTCACTGTGATTGACAGATGGAATGAATATTTTTATTTTTCAGTTTGCAGAGGATAGGAGAGAAGTATAAAAAGAAGAAATACATGCATCGAAAGAGCTTTACCAGTTCAATTAGAAAATGATATTAGTTATATATGTATTTTTGACATGACCGATTCCCCTTAACTGCCGTCATCCAGTGTGGGCAAGTGTTCTGGTGCCCATCATGTCTTTATCGCCGGATGTACTCCCATGAAGCCATTTCTTTTGGGCAAGTGAGTTAGTCCCTAGAGACTATAAAAGAAAAAGGATAAAAAAAAAAAACTTAGAAAAAAGTTTGAAACACACCCCCCCATACCTTTTTCCAATACACAAGTAAGGTAATAACTAAAAAACAAAATCTTTGATATCTCCACATTCGCAAAAGTCTGAAAATATTAACTTAAATAACCATTATGGTAAAAAAAAAAAAATTATTCAAGTGCTTAATTTGTGAGGGAGGGGTTGAGGAAGGGGGGTTGCAAATGCAATAGAAAAATTTAGCAAACTATCTTATGTACTCCAGAATGGCAGCCCTCAAACATCTCGATAAATGGAGAAATATAAAGATAATGGTACGAGCTTCTCAAAAATGGTGAAATGCTTTGGGGTTTTCAAAAAGATGAATACGTGAGAATTTATTTTCATAAGATGTTTCATGTTGGGAATTTATTAAAAAATTTGACACAGAAGCGAATTTTCTAAAATTTATGGATGTAACTTGTATTTTATAAATGGAAGGTGTTTCTCAAACACAAAAATATCCGAACATTTTTGTCTTCGCCTTGAGAATTGTTGAGCAAAAGAATTTATCAAATTGGCTAAAACAATGTGACCCGCAGATCAAAGGTTCCATTATGTCAATTTTTCCTGTCCCAACAGTCGGAGATCTGGATTAAGACATGGCTGCAAACAGGGGTGCATCAATCCCTCATGCTGCCTGAGCCACGGGTGAGGAGCGGGAGTGCTGCTGGCCGCGGGTGAGGAGCGGGGGGAGGGGGTGCACTGTGCTGCTGCCGCGGATGAGGAGCCGGGGTGGGCGGTTCTGCTGGCTGCGGGTGAGGGGGGTTGTTGTGCTGCTAGCCGCGGGAGGGTGGTGTGTGTGCTGCTGTCTGCGGGCGAGGACCGGGGAGGGGGTGAGCATGTATGGGCTACAGCGTAGGCAGGAGCGAGATTGTGTGCGGCTTGCCCCATGCTGCACCCAGTGGTGCCCAGCACACAGGTAGCCGCTGTGTGGTGCAGGTGCTGCCCCCTTCTGCAAAGTTTCTCCCCCTGCCTGCTTGCCGCTGAGACTCAGGACTCGCACTGTCCAATGGATGGTGCAGCCCTGGCTGCAAAAGGGATCATAGAATAGAAAAGTAGAGTTGGAAGGAACCTCCTGGGTCATCTGGTCCATCCCCCTGCTCTAAGCAGCATTCACTAAATCATCCCAGACAGATGTCTGTCCAGCTTCTGTGTGAAAGACTTTCCCTTGAAGGTGAACTCACCACCTCTTGTGGCTGCCTGTTCCTCTCCTTGATCACCCTCACAGTCATAAAGTTATTTCTAATATCTAATCTGTGTCTCCTCTCATTCAGTTTCATCTCATTGCTTCTAGTCTTTAGTTGTACAAATGAGAATAAAGCTGATCCCTCTACAGTGTGACAGCCATTAAGATAGTTGTGGACGGGTATTAAATCTCCTCTCAGTCATCTTTGGGAAGCTAAACATTCCCAAATCTTCATGGTTTGCAGATCGGTCTACAAGATCGCTGATAAAGTGATGGCAAGCCATAGATGCGGTACAAACTCCACATCGTCTCCATAGCTGCCGGTTCAGAGTGTCACTAGTGAGATCTGTTTTCCGGTATATATTTATGCAGAAGGATTGTTATTTTTGGAGATTGGCCTTGATGCTTTCATAAAGGAAACTGTGGCACTCCTACAGCTGGTGTGTACAAGTCTGATCCAAACCTGTCAATAACACTTGGCACTCAAATGGTATGAAAATTAATTAAAATTTTATTTGCCATCCAAAATTAGACGTTTCAGTCAAAACTAGACCTTCATCATTACGGACTGCCAGGTGAGAGAAACATACAACACCTTCCACCCCAGACCTGAAGCTCTACTTGCCTATATATTCAGGCCCATGGGAGGAGTTAGGCAGTGCAGTGCGGAGCAGCCCTGTGAAGACATCCTGGTAAACGGAGTCACGCTAGCCCAGTGCCAGTGGGAAGCCTAGCTAGTGTAAGGGACCCAAGAGTGAGGGTCGGAGGGAAAGCAAGGAAAGAGTGGGGGCAGAGGAACCATACCAGTTCACCCCAGGAAAGCAACTGAAGCAACTCTGAGTCCGAGTCTGCAAGGGTCCAGTTAGCCCAGCAGAGATGACCGGAGGACCAGGGAAGTCTCCTAGCAGACACTTGTAGCACAGCAATCTACAGAGCCAGGGACTGTGGAGGAGTTAGCGGTGCTCATCAGAAGGTTCTCACCCTGCTATACAAGTGAGGGACACAGGAGAGGTCAGGGCCAAGTTTCAGACAGGCCAAGACTAAGTACACACACACAGAAACAAGGAGGCCTCACAACTCATCAGGTGTGTAAATCCTGAACTGCCACCCGACCACCTGGACACTACCCTGTATGTTGCCTTGAACCATCACCATCAGTAAAAGGTGCGAAAACAACTTCCAGCTGTGTGTGTCTGTTATTACGGCCCCCTGATCCTGCCCTTAACATAGACTGAGTTGCCAGCGTCTCTACTGACAGTGCCTCCCTGTGTAAAATTCCTATTCATTCCATAACTGGTCCAGGGATCCCGCTCCACCTACGGGGAGCGTTTCCAACACAGCTGCCTTTTCATCAACCCCGGAGGTCTGCAAGCAGCGCGGTATCCTTACCGGATAACGTAGGTGGCGTCATGAACTCATTTTTATTCTATTTTTATTTTAACCCCTTTTTTTTTTAGCGACCGTCAGGACCACGAGCCCGGGCACAGGCCGCCTGTGACATCCACCAATAAATCAACACCCGGAACCAGGTACCCCAAGACCCTGGGGTGGGTGACATATAGAGTAGGGAGGATGAAGAGTTAAAAACTGCACTGCCGTATTCCACGAGACCTCAAAGGGTGAATATAATATGATTTATTAGTCAATGCATTTCAGGGCTACTTCAACAAGTCAATATCTTATTGCCATGTTTCTGGGCATTTCAGGGAGTCCTGAAATAGGTTGACTAATAAATCAATATTATATTCACCCTTTGATGTCTCGTGGAATAGGTTAGGGCAGAGACACACTATGTGAGCTACATGCAAGTGTCTCGCATGTATCTCGCATGAATCACCTGGCCATGCCGCTTGATCTCTGAGAGGGAGTGTGAAACTCCATAATAACACAATCGGCTCCCGCTCAGAGATCTAGCGGAAGGGCCGGGTGACTCATGAGAGATGCATGTGAGATACTTGCATGCAGCTCGCATAAGTGTGTCTCTATCCTTAGTGAGGCTAGCTTCACACCACACTTTTTGGGATCCTGTTCTGTCTGTTTTGAAAAGGACAGAACAGGATCCGGTTTTGCCTCCATGCATCCCTATGGTGCTGGATTGGTCATAAAAGGCCATCCAGTTTTGTGTATTCAGTGCAGGTTTTGTCTCTGTCCTGATTTTCACCATCCCAAAAACCTGAGCCTGCAGCATTCTTGGGCTCTGGTGAAAAAATCAGACAAAACCGTACAGAAATGGATCCGGTGGGATCCGGCACACATAACATGGGAGTGTATGGGCGCCGGATCCAGGAAAAAATCGGATTGTTTCCCGGATCCGATTTTTAGCACAGAGTAGCTCAGAAATCCTGTCGTGCAACTTCAGCACCATGGACAGCAGTATTTGAAACAGGCTGTAACTTCAGCACCATGGACAACAGCAGCAAAAGAATCCTAAAAACAGGATCCGGGACCATATTTGGCCACATTTTCTGCACATCCTATCCTGTCAGGTTCTGTCAAGGTGATCTTGAAAAAACAGGATCTACCCTGACAGCCAAAATCGTGGTGTGAAGCTAGCCTGACACTAGCACCTGGGTGGGGGAAACCTTTCCTGAGCCAGAGCTGCTGTGACACTACAGTCTGACACCTGCTATGAGGTGGCACCCATCATCCCATAGACTCCCAAAATTGTTTCCCTACTTACATGCATATATTTATGGCTAAAAAAATTTATTTTTACAATTGGATTCCATTAAAACGATTCAATCATTTTGGCTTTTACCAACTCAGCACATTCAACTTTGATGTGGTCTGTGGTCATAAAACAGCTGAGAGGAGTTCAGAAGAAGGCAGATAGCGGTTACAATATTCCCATCATATTATTATACTGAGCCAACTGATAGATTGTCAGATAACGCATTCTGCAGCCGCATTAGACAGTGCAATACAAAGACTACAGAAGGAGAACAGTGCAAAATAGGTAATGAATCCCAACTGCAAAAATGAATTTTAGCCCCAAATGCCTACATCTAGTAAAAGAAAAAAAAAATGTTCCCAAAGATGGACAATCCCTTTAAAAGGGATATTAGGAGTGGATTGCACTGGGCTGTTTGCATAACTCCCTGTCACTTCTATGGAAGCTGTGGAGCATAGTGAGTTGCAAACTAAATACCGTATATACTCGCGTATAAGCCGAGTTTTTCAGCCCAAAAATTGGGCTGAAAAGTCCCCCCCTCGGCTTATACGCGAGTCAGTGCCTGTGCTGGCTGGTGGGGGCTGAGATCGGGAGCTGGAGGAGGCTGTCGAGGCTGACAATAGAGTGGAGAGGTGCCGCTCATATTATATTCATGATATGCACTGCATCCCCCGCCCATCAGCGGGGGGGGAAGCAGTGCATATAGAGTACCATTATACAGGCCCCCCTCACAGTATGGCGTTTCCCCCCTCACAGGATGGCCCCGCATGCACCGCTGCGCACATACATTACCTGGCTATCAGCTGTCACCCTCCGGTGGCGGATCGCTGCTCCTGGCTCCGGGCTGCATCTTCATCTGTGTCTTCCTGCTTGTCACGTGACCGGCCGGAGTCGCGATGACGTCATCGCGATGAGCCCCGGCCACAAGCAGGAAGACACAGATGAAGATGCAGCCCGGAGCCAGGAGCAGCGATCCGCCACGGAGGGTGACAACTGATAGCCAGGTAATGTATGTGCGCAGCGCTGCATGCGGGGGCCATCCTGTGAGAGGGGGGTGGCTGTATACTGTGAGTGGGACCTGTATACCATCACTGCTGGGCTGTATACTATGCTGGGGACCTGCTGTATACCATCACTGCTGGGGCTGTATACTAGTGGGACCTGTATACTCACTTGGGCTTATACTATGCTGGGGACCTGTATACCATCACTGCTGGGGCTGTATACTGTGCTGGGGACCTGCTGTATACCATCACTGCTGGGGCTGTATACTATGCTGGCGGCCTGTATACCATCACTGCTGGGCTGTTACTTCGGGCCCTGTATACATCAGCTGGGGCGTATACTGTGCTGGGTGCTGTATACAATCACTGCTGGGGCTGTATACTGTGCTGGGGACCTGCTGTATCATACTGCTGGGCGATACATGCTGGGACTACTGTTACACACTGTGGGGCTGTATACCTGTGCTGGGGTCCACCGTCGGCTTATACGCGAGTCAATACGTTTTCCTAGGTTTTGGGGGCAAAAGTAGGGGGGTCAGCTTATACACGGGTCGGCTTATACACGAGTATATACGGTACCAATTATCCCTTCAAAGTAATTTGGTAGGTCCAAATTAAACTTTTTTCCTCCAACACTTCCTGCTTGTTCTCCGTTCCTACAACTATAAATGAAGGAATCTGACGAAATTTGAATATGGCAGAGTCGCTTCCCTAATTGCTTAGGCTAAGTGCACGTGTCCAGTAATCGTCCGTCAGATCGGATCCAGTATAATCCATTGTGCAAAAACAACTTTTTTTTGTCCATTTAGAAATAATTGATTTCTGTAGAGTCCATTTTTTTAACATTGGAGTCTATGCAGAACGGATCCGGTAAACTAATCACTATTTATCCTCAGTTTTTCATTCATTTGTAAAGGATACGTTCTTTTCTGACTGGATCAGTTTCAAATGGAAGATAAATAGTGATCAGTTACCGGATCTGTTCTCCATAGACTCCAGTGTTAAAAAAACGGTCCAAAATGAGTTGTGTTTGCACAATGGATTGTGCTAGATCGGATCTAACGGACGATTACTGGACAGGTGAACCCCGCTTTACTCACCAATTATTCTAGACCATTCCAAATGCTGAGGTCACATCCAGTCTGCTCCCTACTCTGTGTAAGGCTTTGTTCACACTGTGCATTTTTGATCCCTTTTTTTTATCTGTTTTTGCAGTGAAATGAAGTGAACGGATCACTCAAATGGAATCCCAGCAAAGTCAATGGATTTTCAAATTTTTTCTGTTCAGACTGGGAATTTAACGGGGCACTCTCAGGTTATTTTGCAGTATGATACTAATATTACTCTTGATTAGGGCCTGGGCAGAGCTTTTAAAAAACATGTAAAATCATTATTGTGCTGTTTGTAGTTTCCATGTTATCAACATTTTCACACCCTGCAGGCAGCTGGTACATTAGTCTTCTCCATTATATTCACAGAGGAATAGTCCTGTGCTGTATAAACTGTCATGTAATTATGCACTCCCTCTCAGCAGCTCTCTCCTCCTCCCTCTGCTAACAGTGCAGTGTTCAGGTTTCAGTTTACATTAGGAGCTTCTGTTCTGTTGAGGACAAAAAGGGAGAGGGCTATTGCAGGTCTGCCTTACTTGATCTAGACTCCATTTGTTTCTCTAAGGCTGCTTCACATTAGCGGTATTTGAAATTCACGGCAAGTTTGCCGCATATGCCGCGTAAAACTGGGGTAAGCCCCATTCATTCCCTATGGGGCTGGGTCGTGTGGCTGTTGCAGTTTTCCTGGCTTAGGTAAATCCGGCACTTGCGGTGAAGGCAACAGAACACTGCTAGCAACATTTTTTTTTTTGTGCTGCCGCAAGTGCCGGATCTGCTGCGAATTTAAATATCGTTGATGTGAAAGCTGCCTACGCAGGAATCCTTGCTGTGCTGTGAAAGATTCTGTGTTTTATTTGACCTCTTCATTTTGCTTCAAACACAGAGCAGAGAGGAGAATACAGCACCCCTAGTGATCTCATGTGCAGTCATGTGATGTGAATATGTGAAATGAATATTCATCCTGTGGGGGTGGACAGCAGAGAACCAAGTGATCATTCACTGTGAGTGATAGATGGAATGAATCTATTAATTTGAAGTTTACAAAAGATAGGAGGGGAATATAAATAAAAGAAATACATCAATAGAGAGAGTTTACAGTGAGGAAATAGAAAATTATAGCAGTTATATATGGATTTTCGACCTGACAGATTCCCTTTAAACCCTTCACGACCCATTACGGCACAGAGCTCACATCAAACACCCGACATTCAGCTGATCTAACCATCTGAGATGTCGGGCTAACAGCACCGATCAGATCCGGGTGCTGTTAACCCTTTGGATCCCGCTGTCAATCACTGACAGTGGGATCCAAAGGCACCGCCTCGGAGAACGCGCTGTTCCCCGCCTACACTGGAGATCCTGCGATACTATAGCAGGTTCTCCTGTGCTCACGTGACAGCCCGGGGTCCTGGCTTGACCCCGGAAGCTGTCACAGAGCACTTCCGGTTCGTGGCTGGCAGGCACTACCAACTACACACAGTCTGCGATTCTGAGAGATTCAGATGAGCTGCAACTCATCGGTATCTCTCAGAAGCGATCAGACTGTGCAGCAGGGTGTCTCTCCATGGGGCAGTGTTCACAATAAAAGTATTACATTTTTTTTTAAAAATACACGTTTGGTATCGCCGCGTTCAGAATCGCCCGATCTATCAACATATAAAATCAATTAATGAGAGCCGTAAACTGCGTAACGGAAAAAAAGGTCCAAACGCCAAAATTATAGGTTTTTTAGGTCGCCACAACATTGCTATAAAATGCAATAACGGGCGATCAAAACAGCGCATCCACCCAAAAATGGTATCATTAGAAACGTCAGCTCAAGACACATAAAATAAGCCATCACATATCCCCAGATCCAGAAACATGAGGACACTACGGGTCGCAGAACATGGCGCAAAAAGTGCGATTTGTTTTTTTCAAACTTCTGAAACTTTTTTCACCACTTAGATACCAGCAAAGGTATACATGTTTGGTATCTACAAATTCGTATCAACCTGAGGCATCACACCATCACGTCGGTTTTACCCTGTAGTGAACATGGCGACTTAAAAAAACCAAAATAACAAATGTGCAATTGCACTTTTTTTGCAATTTCACTGCACTTTGAATTTCTTTTGCAATTTCCCTGTAAACTATATGGTAAAATAAATGACTGCATCTGAAGGTACAACTCGTTCCGCAAAAAAACAAGCCGTCATATGTCTGTATTGACGGAAAAATAAAAAAAGTTATGTCTCTTGGAAGCAGGGGAGCAAAAAACGAAAAATGAAAAATTCCAAGGTCATGAAGGGGTTAGGGTCTGTTGCGTTTTTCCCTTGAAAAGTGATCTGCAAACAGGAGGAGCATGTTAGTTTCTGCAGCATTTTTCTGATCCACTTTTCCCATGGAAACCATTGTATATGGGGTAAAAATATGCTGCGCTAAACGGATGACCCGTTCTCTGATGCGTTAAAAGGCAAAAAGTGGATCAGCGAAAACGGATCAATAATGGACAGGCTCATTATTTTTGCGAATCCATTTTCTACCCCAAAAACAGATCCGTAACAAACGGCAATTGTTGAAAACTCATTTTCTTTGCTGGGCATCAGAGAAATTGATCTGTTTTCACAAAACAGATCAAAAACGCTGTGTGTGAACATAGCTTAAGACCTGTATATAGTTAGAAATACATAACTGCTTCCTAGTAAATGGGCGATGGGTAGTATAACTCACTTTAGAAAATTACTTACACTTGTGAACCACTAGGTGGTGCTGATATTCCAGATTACAAAGTATTCACGCAGTGGTGTAACTTGAAGCTCATTGGCCCCCAAGCAATAGCTCCAACGGGGCCCCCAATGATTGCTAATCATCATTAATAGCATTGGTATTTTTCTATACGCCAAAGGGACATTTGGGGCCCCTGGGCTCCAGGGCCCTGGTGTGATTGCACACCTTGCACCTGTTGTAGTTACGCACTTGTATTCACATGATAAACTCATTACAAATTTGGAATATTTTACAAACATATATGATTTAATTGTTATTTTTCCATAAAAAAAAATACACTGCAGCTCTGTTTTTCCCAAACACTGTGCTCTGCAGGTGTTTTTTTATTTATTACTATTTTTAATTTTTTTTTTATTTTCGCTAAAGTTTCTCTAGTAAAAACAAGAAAAAAATATTAAGACCACAACCACAGAAAGCTTTCAAGCTGAATTGTTATTGAATATTTTGTCTTTTTTTCCACCTAATTTATCTGTTTTGGGCTTCTTAAACTCTCGTATTATTTGTTCTTCGATCCGGGCAGAGTTGGTCAATTCCAGATGTTTTCACCTTATTTATCGTTTGTGACTTTATAAAAAGTCCCAGTTGTTTTGCCCCAGTGTTTTTTTTGTCGTTTTCGTTTTTGCGCACATTTGAATCCTAAAAACGAGCAAAACAAGTGAAAGATTTAAAGAGAAAACAAACACAAGTTGAACTTTGTACAAGTTTCATCAATCTTTGTGCACCATTTTGATACAACATACCGTATATACTCGTGTTTAAGCCGACTTTTTCAGCCCAAAAATTGGGCTGAAAAGTCCCCCCCTCGGCTTATACAGGAGTCATATACTTTTGTGTGACGTGGGGGCTGTGTCCGGGAGCAGGAGGAGGTGGGGAAGGCTGTAATATGAGTGGCTCGTCACGTGGAGCCGCTCATAACTTATTCATGATATGCACTGCATCCCCCGCCCATCCGCGGGGGAGCAGTGCATATCGCATTACATGCTCCCCATCACAGTATGGCGCCCTCCCCTCACAGTATGGCGCCCCCCCCCCCATGCTGCCGCTGCTCACTGTACAATAAATACAGTGTTATTAGCTCTCACCCGCGGATTGCTCCTGGCTCAGTGCATCTTCCCTCCTCCCTGCGTGTCATGTGACCGGCCGGTGACGTCATCGCGATGAGCCCCGGTCACAGGACAAGCAGGAAGGAGGGAAGATGCACAACCAGGAGCGGATGAGAGCTAATAACACTGTATTTATTGTACAGTGAGCAGCTGGCAGCGTGAGGGGGGGCGCCATACTGTGAGGGGGAGCCATACTGTAAGGGGAGCCTGTATACACTGTGCTGGGAGCTGTATACAATGTGCTGGAGCTATATACACTGTGCTGAGGGCTGTATTGTATACACTGTTCTCGGGCTGTATACACTGTGCTGAGGGCTGTATACACTGTGCTGAGGGCTGTATACCTGTGCTGAGGGCTGTATACCACACTGCTGGGGGCTGTATACCTGTGCTGAAGGCTGTATACCACACTGCTGAGGACTGATACCTGTGCTGGAGTCCACCCTCGGCTTATACGCGAGTCAATAAATTTTCCCAGTTTTGGGGGGCAAAAGTAGGGGGTCGGCTTATACACGGGTCAGCTTATACACGAGTATATACGGTAAGTTCCACCCATGCAAAAAGAAAAAAAAAACACACAAAAGTCACTTAAACCATTAAAGGGAACCTGTCACCTAGTTTAGCCCCCCCTAACCTATCACTATCCGTCCCTGCAGCTCCTACTACATTACTAACCATCCCTGTCTGATCTAATTGTGAATTATAATGGTTGTAAAAAGCGATTTATACACTCACATTTCCCTTTTTTCTGTTGGCGTTCCTAGACGGCTGATGGAATCACGTGATAATTCCGCTCCTGCTTCCGACTGAGCGTCATTTCCAGTCTGGTGCAGTGTGGTGGGTGATTATCGGGTGTATGGTCTGGCTTCGGATTGCACACTGTGCATGCTCCAGAGCCAGCCTGTACACCAATACACCTTGCTTGCGTTTTTGTGTCCGGGGCAAAATATCTGCCCAAATCGGATCCTCCCGGATCTGGGGCGATACAGCACTCCCTAATATGGGAGTCTATGGCGCCGGATTGCTCCTGATCCGGGAGGATCCAGGACCCGGACTGCGGCTTCAACTGAGGACTCCGGCAGCAAACCGGACCGGAGGGCATATTTGCCCTTCGGTTCTTTTTGCAAATCGGGTCCGGGGCTGTCAGATTCACATCGGACAGCCCCAGACCTGATCACACCGCGGTGTGAAGCCGGCCTAAGCCTTTTTTTTCCTCAGTCACTGTGGCTCTGCAGGTGGAGGTTGCTGAATGTTTGGAGGAAAGGCATTTATAGCTCAGGTGAACTGAGGGGTGTGTCTGAGACTTCTGCTCTCCACCTCTTGGCCATAAATAATGCTGCTTCCTTCCACCAGATGTCGCTGATTCAGTTTATTCCTGATCTGAGACCTGTTGTGTGCAGACGCTTCACTGGAGCTGCTGATATCCCCTTTATTTGAAGCTGCTGGGTTTCCCTAGTTTGTGGGTGGAGGTAAGGGCTTTGTGCCTGGGGCTTTTCAGGAGCTTAGGAGAAAGGGTGGCGACACGAACCTCCTCACTTTTAGAGGTACGTCCAAGAACAGTATCAGGGTCAGATTAGCTTCTCCTGAATCTCTCTGTCCGCTTCACCATCCAGTTCCTGATTTCCTCACCCCCTAAGCGTGCCAGGGGGGAGACAATGGACCCAGAGAGACCGCCCACTGGTCTAGGAACACCCACAGAACCGGGAAAAATTTAAGTGTATAAATCACTATTTTACAACCATTATAATTCACAATTAGATCAGACACGGATGGTTAGGAATGTAGTAGGAGGCTGCAGGGACAGGTAATAGGTTTGGGGGTCCAAATTAGGTGACAGGTTCCCTTTAAGGGCCAGGTAATTTTTCATTTTGCACTTTTATCTTTTCCTTATTCTAACTTTTTCATTATTTTATCAAAATAGCCATGTAACAGCTTGTTTTTACAGGATGAGTTGTACTTTTGTATGATGCCATCCATTGTATTATGTGATAGAATGAAAGCAGGGTCACAAAATTTCACGTCTGACGAAGAAGCAAAAAAAGTGCAATTTCTTTTCATTTTATACAGCGTTCATTTTACCATGACAATGACGTAGCAGTGTGATTCAACAGGTCAATATCATTATGCAAATACCAAACATACATCATTTTTGTTTTATATAAGTGGTGAAAAAATTAGCAAAAATTGTTTTAAAAAATATATATTTTTTACATTTTCGGGATATGGAGCTGTGTCGGACTTGTTTCTTTTTTGCATTCTGAGCTGATGTTTTCATTGATATAATTTTGTTGTGTATATGATGTTTTTATCACCTGTTATTATATTTATTTGCTGTTGTTGTGGCATCTGAAGAATTCTGGCTATTCGACTTTTTTTCTCGTTACACTGTTTACTAATCAAATTAATTTATTGTATATTTTGATATATCAGACCTTTACAAATACTATACCAAGTATGTGTCATTTTATTTTTTTATTTCTTAATTTTTAATGGCGTTAAAGGGATTGATCTCGAAGTGGGTGTGCTGATGAGGGCGCTTAGAATGGCATCCCACCCCTACTGCCAGCATGTGTTAAATGCCGCTGTCACAGAATGGCAGCAGCATTTAACAGGTTACCAGCCACTAGTGGAGTTAAGCTCTGACCACAGCTTTTAGAGGTAGATGATGGCTGTTTATTCACAGCCATCAACTGCCATGAAAAATGTGGGTTTGGTAGATGAGATAAAAATGAACGCTACATAAAAAGGCTCATTTCTCTGAAACCGTATGGCCGATAAAAAAAAAGAAAGCAATAAAATAATAGTAAAAACTGGACACTTTGGACTTGGTGACAGGTCATCTTTGAAAATGCATTCAGAGGAGAAATCTGCTGAAACACTAAACACTAAAATGAGTGTGAACTAGCATAATACCTAATAACTGCTTGCAACGTTTGTGTCAGTGGGCAAAGACCAAATTAGTATTCGGAATCACAGGCGAAACGGCTTCAATATTAAGAAATTAAGGACCGTATTGCCTTGATCCGGGCACGCTAAGAGCCTGGTGCACGCAGAGGTGCTTCATCGTTCTGAAAGTTCAACCTTGGTTCACCTACTGGTTTCAGGATATGCTGTGGCGTTCGCATGCCATCGATTGAAATTTACAGCAGCTGCTGATAATGAGGATCCTGGCTGAACCGACCGGAGGGGCATATTTCCCTCCGTGTTAGCAATCGGGTCTCGGGGCCAGGTCCGATCCAGTGGAAGCCCCCAACTGACACCTGTGGGGCTCCCAGCCGGCCCCCTTTTTTTTCCTGCAGTGAGCTGTGGGTACTGAGGGAGGGCTATCTGACTTATGCCTCAGGTAACCGACGGGCTGGTCTACCTCTGCCTCTCCACCTCGTCATAAATGCGGCCAGTTCACCAGATGTCGCTGATTCAGCTTCCACTTGCCATGAACTAACCTTTGTTCGCACCTCACGGAGCTCATCCCCTTATTTGAAGCTGCGCGCTTTCCCCCCAGTCCGTGGTGAGTAAGGCTTGTGCTCGGGCACCTACAGGCACCAGGAGCAGGTGGCTGAACGGATCTCCTCACCTTGGGTAGCTGCCAAGAAGCAGGAGAGCTAGGCACCCGTGGGGATAGGGCAATAGCCCTCAAATATTCGTCCTAACCAATCAATTGACTTGCCTACACCTATAAGCGTACAGGGGAGAAAATGGACCCATATAACGGCAACTGGTGCTAGAACACAACAAATGGAAAATTTAAGTGGTAAAATCACTATTGCTATATAATGAGTGTCAATGTTACTTAATAACAATGCAGTTTTGGCTATGTACTTATGCAAAATCTGCTATGATTATTGAACAAATTGACATTAGTCTATTAGATGCCATTATGCAGTCACTTATTTTAGTGTTTAGTGTTGCAGCAGATTATTTGCTTCTCTTGCTACAACCATCAGATAGTGTGCTGGTTTCTTTAATATTGCATCTTCTTTAGACATGTTACCCATTCCCGATGCACATGTCCAAGCATCATTAGCTTTTTCCTCCATTCTGCGGAGTCGAGTCAATCGCACATTCATGCTTTGACATGTCATGCGAGATCATAACCAACAAGTAAATTTGGATACCAGCAAAAAATTCGACATTGCAGTTCGGAACACCGTAAGATCGAACATCCTGAGGTGTTATTAGTGCTCTTTATTCTAGTAGCTTAGACAAGCTTTAGAAATGCCTCTGTAATGATTAACAGTTATTATGCTTTACAAAAATCAATTCCACTCGTAAAGCACGTACCAATGCCTCACTGAGTCACTTAGGATACCATATATGCTGTCACACCATTCTGGTCTTAGTGTTTGACAATCTTCTGCTGTTATATTATAATTTGTTTTCTTGCTAGCACCTTTACCAATTGGTTGCCGTTCACTTCTTTAATGTTTTTTATCTTTAAAAATTTACTGATGAAAAAGAACAATTATTTATAAAAAAAAAAGCCTAAAAGAAAAATAAGTGCTGCGGACACTACACGAGGCATAGTGCAGTGAATGAGACAGTTTGGATTTAGGCTACTTTTCTTGGTGGAGTTTTGTTAATTCCGTATATATATATTTCAACAAAAGATTACAAATTCTACTTGACTAATCTGATTTTATATGATGAAGTAAACACGTAGTTATAATGTGCAGAGATTGATGCAAAGTCTACACATTCCCCTACAAATAATGTAACCAGTAGACAGAACATAGCAAAATGGGCTGCCAGCTCCCAAATCCTCTGCTGGCTGAGAAGTGACAGTAAGACAAAGTGGTCTATATACAAATGATCGCAGCGTAATAACAACGGCGCGGGCTGGAATCTGGACGTTCCTATGATGGCATTAGATGAACCTCTGCTGCTTCCACTGCACTGACTTCAGGCTGAGATTTAGCAGGTGTTGTAGCAGAGCCGTGATGATTGTCGTGCGAGGATTTGGCTAAACCTTGTGAAATTCTGAACATTTTATTGAGGTGTGACTGATGAGCTGGAACAGGGTGGAGACCTGATATATTTACACTGGAACCTCTGCTATGGAACCACCTAAATGATATAATAGAATTGTGTAACTATCGAATCCCTAGGATAATGTGATTATTGTAACAATGTAGACATCCAATAAGCGCTGCAGGGTTGTGGGAAAATGAAAAGACATTTACGTAATTAAGCTTTCTTTTGATAATATAGATTCAATGCTGCTTTATTGATTTTATTTGTGCAGTCTACAAGAAAAATCACAGATTGTGAGAATTGCAATGATTCCGTGCCTTACACAATCCCTGGCAAAAATGATGGAATCACCGGGCTTGGAGGATGTTCATGTCAGTTGTTTAATTTTGTAGAAAACAAGCAGATCACAGACATGGCACAAAACTAAATCATTTCAAATGGCAACTCTCTGCCTTGAAGAAACACTAAAAGAAATCTTGAAAAAAATGTGCTAGCAGTAACGGTTACTTTTGTAGAACAAGCAGGGGGAAAAATGATGGAATCACTCAATTCTGAGGAAATAATTATGGAGTCACCCTGTAAATTTTAATTTCTAAAACTAACACCTGCATCAAATAAGATCTGCTCGTTAGTCTGCATCTAAAAAAGAGTGATCACACCTTGGAGAGCTGTTGCACCAAGTGGACTGACATGAATCACGGCTCCAACACAAGAGATGTCAATTGAAACAAAGGAGAGTATTATCAAACTCTTAATAGAGGGTAAATCATCACCAATGTTGTAAAAGATGTGGGCTGTTCACAGTCAGCTGTGTCTAAAATCTGGACCAAATACAAACAACATGGGATGGTTGTTAAAGGCAAATATACTGGTAGACATCAAAGTGTCAAGACCGGAAACTTAAAGCAATATCTCTCCAAAACAGGAAATGCACAACAAAACAAATGAGGAACGAATGGAAGGAAATCTGGAGTCAATGTCTGTGACCGAACTGTAAGAAACCACCTAAAGGAAATGGGATTTACATACAGAAAAGCTAAACAAAAGCCATCATTAGCACCTAAACAGAAAAAAACAAGGTTACAATGGGCTAAGGAAAAGCAATCGTGGATGTGGATGACTGGATGAAAGTCATATTCAGTGATGAATCGCGAATCTGCATTGGCCAAGGTGATGATGCTGGAACTCTTGTTTGGTGCCGTTCCAATAAGATTTATAAAGATGTATGCCTGAAGAGAACATGTAAATTTCCACAGTCATTGATGATATGGGGCTGCATGTCAGGAAAAGGCAATAAACGTCCAAGTTTACATTGATATTTTGGACAGTTTTCTTATCCCATCAATTGAAAGGATGTTTGGGGATGATGAAATCATTTATCAAGATGATAATGCATCCTGCCATACAGCAAAAACTATGAAAACATTCCTTGAAAGAAGACACATAAGGTCAATATCATGGCCTGCAAATAGTCCGATCTCAATCCAATTGAAAATCCTAGGTGACAGTTGAAGAAAATGGTCCATGACAAGACTCCAACCTGCAAAGCTGATCTGGAAACAGCAATCAGAGAAAGTTGGAGCCAGATTGATGATGAGTACTGTTTGTCAACTCATTAAGTCCATGCCTTAGAGACTGCAAGTGTTATGAAAGCCAGAGGTGGTGCAACAAAATACTAGTAATGTATTTGACTGTTTTGTTTGTTTGTCATGATTCCATAATTTTTACTTCAGAATTGAGTGATTCCATATTTTTTCCCCCTGTTGGTCTACAAAAGTAACAGTTACTGGCTACTATAATGATTCTGTGCCTCATACTGAGTATAACTATAATGGTTCTGTGCTCATACTGAGTAGTAACTATAATGGTTCTGTGCCTCATACTGAGTAGTAACTATAATAATTCTGTGCCTCATACTGAGTAGTAACTAATGATTCTGTGCTCATACTGATAGTAACTATAATGATTTGTGCTTATACTGAGTAATAACTATAAGGGTTCTGTGCCCCATACTGAGTAGTAACTATAATGGCTCTGTGCCTCATACTGAGTAATAGCTATAATGATTCTGTGTCTCATACTGAGTAATACTATAATGATTCTGTGCCCTATACTGAGTAGTAACTATAATAATTCTGTGCCTCATACTGAGTAGTAACTATAATGGTTTCTGTTCCTCATACTGAGTAGTAACTATAATGATTTTGTGCCATACTGAGTAGTAACTATAATGACTTCTGTGCCTATACTGAGTAGTAACTATAATGATTCTGTGCCTCATACTGAGTAGTAACTATAATGTTTCTGTGCCTCATACTGAGTAGTAACTATAATGATTATGTGCCTTATACTGAGTAGTAACTATAATGACTCTGTGCCTCATACTGAGTAGTAACTATAATGATTCTGTGCCTCATACTGAGTAGTAACTATAATGATTCTGTGCCTCATACTGAGTAGTAACTATAATGATTCTGTGCCTCATACTGAGTAGTAACTATAATGATCTGTGCCTCACACTGAGTAGTAACTATAATGATTACTGTGCCTATACTGAGTAGTAACTATAATGATTCTGTGCCTCATACTGAGTAGTAACTATAATGATTCTGTGCCTCATACTGAGTAGTAACTATAATGATTCTGTGCCTCATACTGAGTAGTAACTATAATGGCTCTGTGCCTCATACTGAGTAATAGCTATAATATTCTGTGTCTCATACTGAGTAGTAACTATAATGATTCTGTGTCCCCCATACTGAGTAGTAACTATAATGGCTCTGTGCCTCATACTGAGTAGTAACTATAATGATTCTGTGCTTCATACTGAGTAGTAACTATAATGATTCTGTACCTCATACTGAGTAGTAACTATAATGATTCTGTGCCCATACTGAGTAGTGACTATAATGGTCTGTGCCTCATACTGAGTAAAAAGCTATAATGATTTGTTGCCTCATATTTGAGTATAACTATTATTCTGTGTCCTCATGCTTAGTAGTAACTATAATGCTTCTGTGTTCATACTGAGTAGTCAGGATAAACTGATTGACTATATTCAAGTCATTTGGCGTTCATTTACCTTTTTCTATAGTATGACATATAGTAATGGGGACCAAACTATGGCTAATAGATCATTCTGTCCCCATATGTAATGTTATCAGCACACCAACTGTTTACACCGGGCAATGTTCTGCTGAAACATTAATGTTGCAGTCACCTGATTAATGAACATAAATCTGCTCATTCGTTGTGCGATTGTCAACATGTTTATACCTACAAACTCTTGTCTACAATGGCAGTTACTTATAAATGTGTATGCTTCACACCACACTGATTATGTAACACAAACACACACATCCCACACACATATACACACAGTGACTGAGTACACATTCAGGGTCCTTGAAACTGACTAAGGATAATTATACCAGGAAAGCACCAGTACCTAATGATAGCAAATGCAAAACAGACTCCAAAAGCAAAGCAGTCAAGGAACCAAAAAAGTGCCGTAAACTCAAATTGTTAAATATAAAATATATTACTATATTAACCCATGTGCATCATAGGCCGCCTCCCACCCTTTGATGTGAGCTCACGCACTGAGCTCGCATCTTACCTTGTATCTAACAGCGCCGATGAGATCCGCCGCTGTTAACCCTTTGGACTGACAGCACGATCCAAAGTCCTGTGGCAGGGATCACGCTGTTCCCCGCCATGACTGGAGGTCCCGTGAAGCCATCACGGGACCTCCATGCTTTACCTGGACAGCCCGGGGCCCTGTGATGACCCCGGAAGCTGGTTAGTCCTGAGGAAGGAGCCTGAGAACCCTGAAACGAGTTGACAAATAAACCACAACTCTATTTCATTGTTTAATGTCTCCTGTAATCTAATGTCTCCTGAAGTCCGGCAGCGCGGTCATTAACCCTTCATTCTACCGTTGGCACGTATGATAAAAGTAACACAGAAATCTTCAATGTTTAGACCATGTACTTGTTTGAATCAAAAATGAATAAGTAGAGAACATTGCAAACTGCCCTACCGAGTCTCACGATACTGAATCAAATCAATGAACATTTTTATAGAATGTTCTAACATAACTGCAGTTGTAAAATATAAAATTCAACCCCAACGTTTACACATTGACATTACATTTACCAGCACGTTGTATTTTAGGGATTTTCCTTCTTTATGGCAAGAGGTTATGTGAATCTTGGTAAAACTGAGTCACCTGCCGTATGTTTTGACTTGTTTACCGCCGGAAAAAAAAATATAATTTACGAGTAGATTATATGAGCAAAAGATTCCCCAATGTATCATGCAAAAATAATCTAATATAATCCAAAGCAAAAAAAAATGTAAAAAAATTCTGAATCACAAATTTTGTTACTTTTTTTTAAAGAGATTAAGCAAATAAATAGTTACAAAGATATCAACTATAGAATTAAGCCGGTGTCACACACGTCAATGTCGTCAGCGATCTGATCGCTGGCGACATTGACGGCTGATCGCTGGTGAGCTGTCACACAGGCAGACTCACCAGCGATCATTGTACCAGCGACATCGTGGAAATGATTTAAATATCGTTTCCACAATGTCTGCAGGCTGGTATCCATGGTAAGCTGCGGGTAACTAGGCAGCGCGCGCTGCCTAGATACCCGATGTATACCTTGGTTACCAGCCTTCTCCGCTCACCGGCTGGTATCCAAGGTACACAGCGGGTAACTAGGGACCCTAGTTACCTGCTGTGTACCTTGGATACCAGCCGGTGAGCGAAGAAGGCTGGTAACCAAGGTATACATCGGGTATCTAGGCAGTGTACGCTGCCTAGATACCCGCAGTTTACCATGAATACCAGCTCCCAGGGCTTCCTGAGAGGATCTGGGAGCTGGCTGATCGCGCGTCTCCCAGTGTCACACGCAGTGATGCTGCATGTCCACTGGGCGACCATCGCCAGGTTTTTGGTCCAGTCCGAAAACCTGGAGGCCATCAACCAGTGATTTATCGCTGGTTGATGCGCCCTGTCACACGCGTCAATATCGCTGCAACAGCGATGCAGAGTGCAGCAGCGATATTGACGCATGTGACATCCCCTTTAGAGTTTACCAGTGTTTAATTTTGTTCATTATGTGTCACGCCGCAGCGTACGGACGCCCGATGTGCAGCACAACACAGAATGGACAACGGAAATGCAATAGACGGAAGGACCTGACCATAAGGAGAGGAGAGAGAGGTTATCCCCTGACATTCACCTGAGGCTGGACCCTGCGCTCCTTAATGTCCCTAAACGGGTCCTCCCCCGCACTCCCACCCATCTCCTTCACGTGACTAGGCCCTTGCTTGCCCTGGACTCATCATAGTTAGTGTATAGGCTGGTGAGGACACTAATAACACCACTGCAATAACACAGCATGAGGAAGACAGGAGAGACAAACGGGAAAATAGACAAAAAAGTAAAATCACTTCAAACGCATCCAATGCAGCAAAACACCAGAGCTACAATTGTCACAACATTTAAGCTTCTTCCACAGACAGGCTCCTTCCAAAGTGGTCAGCATAGAGAGGAAATCTATAACTGGCATCAGCAGGTAAGACAAATGACTTATTATAAAGGAGGGGAGTGGTCACAAAACCTGCAGCTGAGATTAAATGCCACAAGGAATAGTGTCACGTCCTACTGACGGACCCCACACGTGGACCCACTGGACCGCATAGTGCGGATGCTGATACCGGGATGATAGAGAGGCAGACCAGTATAGTAGAGTTAACAGGTTTATTGAACAAAACAAGAACCCACGCCCCAGGGGAGGGCCACATGGCCACAGCACCGGAACACCACCGAAGGAGGCCCCGGAGCGCTTAACCCCTATACAGGGATACCGCTGGAACCAACCTCGGAAGGACCAATGAAGCGGACACGGGTGTTAAACCGACCCAAGGCAACGTGGAAACAACACCGCAACTGGGTATAAGATAGGACACGGGGGAACCGGGAACACGGGGAATCTGGAGCAGGACATGAGGCAGCGATTTCAGCATGGAAGAGATCCAGGTGGAAGGCCCAGAACACGGGAGTCAGCAAGGAGCTGGCAGGGCGGAGATCTGCAGGAAGTAACACACAGAAATCAGATAACAAGCAAAATAAGGAACAACCTGACCAGACCAGGAATAGCAACTTCACTAGGTAGAAGTTGCCCTGGCCAAAGTTTATATTACAGCAGGGCACTCCTGATTGGCAGGACACAGAGGCTTGGTGATTGGCTGAGGGGAGGAGCATGATCCCTGCAGCTTCTCCAGCATTCACTGATTTGGAGATGGAGTTTCATGCGCTCAAGCAGTAGCCCCGGGAGTGAGGAGATGAGTGGCGCTATTCAAGCAGAGGGCGCTGGAGCCCTGCGGCAGACCCCCGAGTGGTGACAAATAGCTAGCAAGGATAGACTTTAACCCTTGTAGTGCTAAAAAAAAATTAGATTTATTTAAACAGAAATTGTAGACCTCATCTCCCACAGTGGGTCTCGCTCATGACAATACATGGCAAATTAATTGGGAAGAAATGTACCGTTTAATACGTTTGGTGCAGATTTCACTAGAAATTCTTACCATTTGTCAATCAGCAGTATTTTATGCATTGTCCTCAAACAGACTTAAAGTGTTACCGTCGTTTTAATTTAGGAGATGACAGTTGGTTCTTATTAGATTCTATGTAGAAGGGAGGTGAATGGGGATGGAGAGGGAGGAGGTAGAGGCAAAGCTCCTCCCTTCTCTGATTTACATTGAATCTTATAAAACCCAACTGCATTCTCCTATTTCAGTAAAGTAACCATCTGTCTTCAATGAATTCAGATTTTATCTGAGAATTGAGAATTTTGATCATTAATGATCAGTCCAGAAGGAGAAAGAAACAGATATCTATAATAAAATATATGAGAAAGTTTCTTAATTTCATATGTACTAGATGCTGCACGTCCACCATCAGAGGCTGCATCACAGTCTGCAGTGCTTGTACAGATTATAATGCGGCCGCTGATGATTTAAATTTACAATGTTCCCAGTGCAGCTGGCAGCCATGAATAGTCACTAAGGGACCAGCCCGAGGGGCAAACTCCTCCCTGCCACCCGGCCCAGCCCGCCCCTGTGTATATTGATTTCTGAAATAAAAATTGAAACAATGGCTACACTTTAACAGGGTTAAGCTCCTTCTCATGTGTTCCATTTTAAATGAGGATCAACTAAAGAGTTGGAGGGGAGAGGCTCCTGCTTCAGACGATCACGGCAAGACACAAGAAGAGTGGATTGTGGCATGGCTGATCTCATGAGAAGGAAGCAGAAGATTTTCTTATATGGTTTGCAATTTTATTTGTAACATGAGACTAAATATGATCAAAATTAAAGAAGAAAAAGCTAGGATATATAAATATATATATATTTTCTAAGTTTAATGTTCTTAAAGCAAATACAGATCACTGGTGCATTCATTATGGAAAGAGTGACCGGACATGACTCCTCAGTGTTTCTGTATGTATGATGCATAATATATGAGTAGATTCTGCACACAGAGCACATTCTCTCCATTACCAGAGAAATTTTCAGAGTAAAAATACATGTTTGCTTTCTGAGTATTGCGGTCTCCAAACTACCTCTGGTTTACTGCTTTGAAGTCTGGATTAAAATGGAAATCCGTAGTGACTTTGACATTGTAGACGATCAATTTGGGTAAAAAGACACAAGAAATGGAGCCTATCGGCATGTTTTTATACATGGGCACTTATTTCCATCTTTTTCTTACTAAATACACTGTGCAGACAAGAGAAATCAGACTGGAAGTGCACTGGGCGTGTGTGAGTGCACCTAAGTGCATAAACACTCCCCAGTGCACTTCCAGGCTGATTTGCATATGGCAGTATGTAGAATTGTGTGGCTAACTATGCTATTTAGTGCAGAAATTTTTTTTTTTTTATGCAATGGAGTGTAGGATGCTGTACTGACATGGGTATTAGGATTCTAGTCTTTTTATTTGGAGTAACCTGAATATACAAGAACTACGACGAGATATAATTATACACATTATGCAATAACCTTATGAGAACCAACCGCTATGAGGCCGAGCTGCTGGCAAGGCAGCACCCCGAGAAACCCTGAGACCCTTTACCCCTATGCAGGGATCTGGAATTACAGCGGAGCCCAGGTGGTAGCTGCCTAAGATGAGCAACGGACCGGAGCAGGAACGTCGCCAGCAGAGGCTGGCTGGCCCAGGGGGCGGGGGGGGCAGATGCCCCCCATGCCAGTGGTCAAGCAGCAGTGTTTTTGGCTGCCTGGCCATCTGTCATGTTGGACTGGGAGACCCCTCTGTCCTTGAAGCTCACTGCCCATGGGCCACTGCTGTGTGCTTGCCCCCCAGGCCTAAATTTGCCAGCCCCTTAAATCAGCCAGCCTTAAATTAATTTGCCTGCCCAAACTTAAATCAGCCAGCCCCTGGTCACCAGGAAGGGAATAAAAACCAGGATCCGAAAACGTAGTCAGGAGTCTGAGTCAAACCGGGAGGGCAGCTAAGGTACAAAATCGTCAGGATGAAGCAGGGTCAAAAATCCAGGCAAAGGTCAGAGTCAAAACCAAACACACACTAGATGGCTGGGGAAACCAAGACTATATCTGGCGGCCTGCAAGACAGGCTCCAAGGCATTTGAAGGGCGCGATTACCTCCCATAGGCTGGAGCTCACAGCCTGATGATCTCATCCGGACCGCCCCTAGAACCAGACCAGACGGTGATGCACGAGTGGCACCAACCACTCCACTTCTGATACAAAGCCTGCGCCTACCAGACGCCTCTGAAGGACCCTCCCTTCTACAACCATGATCACCCACAGGAAAACCAGTGATAATCATCAACATTAACATAAATAACACTTGAAATAGATCACTCTGTAGTGTAATGACTCTATGTAATATATGCATTTCACTTTATGTATTGAATTGCTGAAATAAATTAACTTTTTGATGATATTTTTTTTTTACCCAATATGAGATGTTATTTTTCATTATTACACATCACTAAATTTATGGACACCTATGGTTTGAGTTCTTTGCCTACGTGTAGTGAATGGGTTTTTACCAACATCTAATGAGAAATTCATGTCAATAGCACTTTTAGAAATATATTTACTTAGAAAATTAGTGATACTTGGTCAATACTTATTTCATTTTCTGTACGTACACTGTATTATTATTATTTAATTACAGTATATAGCACCATTAATTCCATGGTGTAGTACATGAGAAGGGGTTACCTACAAAATTATAAATATAGATTACAGTACACATATTAATAATGACAGACTGGTACAGAGGAGTGAGGACCCTGCCCTTGCGGGCTTACATTCAACGGGACAATAAGGAGGAGACAGTAGGTTGAGGGTGCAGCAGATCCGTTGGTGGTGAGGTGTCTGTGCAGGGGTGGTGGTTAGGTGGCCTCTTCAGTGATGGTAGTTGTGAGGTAGCTGCTCCGGTGGTGGTGGTAAGGTGACCGCTGTGGTGGTGGTGATGATGTGGCCGCTCTGGTGGTGGTGGTGAGGTGGCTGCTCTTGTGGTGGTGAGGTGGACGCTCTGGTGGTTGTGGTGGTTAGGTGGCCACTCTGGTTGTGGTGGTGGTGAGGTAGCCGCTTCGGTGGTGGAGCACCAACTCTGGTGGCAGTAGGGTCATTGCAAGCAATAAGCTTTCCTGAAGAGATTGGTTTTCAGTTTCCATCTGAAGGATCCGAGGGTGGTGGATAATTGGATGTGTTGGGGTGCAGAATTCCAGAGGATGGGTGATATTTGGGAAACATTTTGGAGGTGATTGAGTGAGTTACGATAAAGACTGGAGGAGAGGAGGAGGTCTTGGGAAGACCGGAGATTACGTGAGGGAAGATTTTGGAGATATAAGGAGGGGGACAGGTTATGGACGGCTTTGTAGGTCAGTGTTAGTAGTTTGAACTGAATTTGTTGGGGAATAGGGAGCCAATGGAGAGATATGCAGAGGGGAGAAACAGGGGGGCAGCGAGGAGAGAGGTGGATTAGCAGGGCAGCAGAGTTGAGGACAGACTGGAGAGGTGCGAGAGTGTTAGGGCCACTTTACACACACCAACTTATCTGTCCAACTTCTGACCAACTTGCTGGTTGCAGTGAAATCATGGACATATTGCTCCATTTTGTGACTGTGTACAATGGAACTATGTGTCCATGATTTCACTGCAACCAGTAAGTTGGTCAGAAGTTGGACAGATAAGTTGGTGTGTGTAAAGTGGCCTTTAGCCTGGAGGCACTGTATGTTGTGTATGTAGCATGTTTGTATGTATACTTAGTGCTCAGTGTAAATGACTACGCCCGCTTGAAAAAGTAAGATTTTGACCAATATCTCACTGAATACAAGAACAATTTCCAAAATTTTGAAAAGACTCCGCGTCAAACATTTTTTTAACCCATAACATGAAAGTAAGGCTAATAATATAACTTTCATTATAAAATCTTCAGTTTTACTCGAATTAGGGCCCTTTCACATCAGCGTTTTTTTAAATTTGCGGCAGATGCGGTGAAAAAACCGCATCTGCCGCAACTGCCGCATAACGGTTCCACTTGCGGCACGGTTGCGGTTTTTTCCATAGGAAGTATAGGGGGACTTGCGGCAGATGCGGCAAGTGCGGTATTGCACTTGCGGCAGGTGCGGCAGAGAAAAAAACCGCGGCTTACTGCGGTTTTTTTCTCTGCCGCACCTGCCGCAAGTGCAATACCGCACTAGCCGCATCTGCCGCAAGTCCCCCTATACTTCCTATGGAAAAAACCGCAACCATGCCGCAAGTGGAACCGTTATGCGGCAGTTGCGGCAGATGCGGTTTTTTCACCGCATCTGCCGCAAATTTAAAAAAACGCTGATGTGAAAGGGCCCTTAGTTGATGCAAAAATGAATGAACTCCTCATCAAAAACTACTACATCTAGTATTTTGCATGGCCTCCATTACTTTTATAGAGAGCAGCAAGTCTTGGAATGAACAATTTGCCGACATATGGCAACATCTATCTTTGTCCATTCTTCAAGAACGACGTCGTTCATAGCATTGATGCTGAATGGAGAACGATGACAACTTGTCTCTCCAGGATTCCCCATTGGTGTTCGGCTGGGTCAGATCAGGAGATAGTTGGTCATTGAGTTACTTTCACCCTGCTTTTATTTTACGTTCACCATTATGTGTGGCGTTTTCAAGTTTAGGTTCCAAAGTTCTAGGTCATGACAATAGTAGATTTTTTCTTTCTGGTCAGGGGTCTGAATTTGGGGTTGGGTCTTAGGTCTGAACTTATTTAGGGGTCTGCTCACGGACCCCCAATTGAATTTCTGCATCGTTGCATGATAATATGATTCATTTTGGATAAAATTGGGTGAAACTATGAAGAAGTACAATCTCTGGGGCCATTCCACCATACGTGGTATATACCAGCCATATAAAATGTGAATGCAGCTTCAGGAAAATAGAAATAAATGCTGATTTATATAAATTATAAAACAGATGTGTCTGTGGAAATGCAGATCTGAGTGTAATGTGGTTAATAGTGAAGTCTGTGTTTAGACTGGGTCAGTGACTCATCAGGATAATTTGTATTAGTGACATTATTGAACGATTCCGCAGCTTTTCCTAATGGAAGATATCGTGTGCTCCATGGTTGGTGACGGCAATGACTTATGGCAACAAGCGATGTATGTGGAGATCGCCATGGAGCCATCTCCGACACTAATCTGGTAAACACTTTCATTATTTTTTGATTTCATGCAGTGTGTAATTCTACTTTTTGTAATAGACTTGGCCCTTATTCATTACTAGCAAAATACTCCCAGAAAAATAGCCCTTAGTAATCACCTCACAGTGATCAGAGATCTAATAGGGAATCTATAGATATTAAGCTAATGTCATGAAGGATCTTTCATCACAGTTATGAAAACTGTGCCCACAGCAGCCAATCAAGCTCAGCTTTCACATTACCTCAGGAGCTTCAATGCTGAAAGCTGCCCTCTGGTTACTATAGACAACCACAACAATTTTACTGTGAGGTAATTCTTATAAATGAGGCCCCAGTTACTTCTATAGGGGCTATAGACAACCACAACAATTTACTGTGAGGTAATTCTCATATATGAGGCCCCAGTTACTTCTATAGGGGCTATAGACACCAGAATGATCTTACTGTGAGATGATTCTTATAAATGAGGTCCCAGTTACTTCTATAGGGGCTATAGGCACCAGAACGATCTTACTGTGAGGTGATTCTTATAAATGAGGTCCCAGTTACTTCTATAGGGCTATAGGCACCAGAACGATCTTACTGTGAGGTGATTCTTATAAATGAGGTCCAAGTTAAGCCCCTTTCACATCAGCGATAAACACTGATCACGGCAGTTGCGGTGAAAAAAAGCGCAACTGCCACATTACCGCATAACGTCGCGGCACACTTGCGGCAAACCCCATACAATGTCTATGGGCTTGCGGTAAGTGTGCGGCAAGTGCGGCCGTGAAAAAAATGCGGCATACCGTTTTTTTTTTCGTGCCGCACCTACCGCAAGTGCCGAAACCGCAACTATACCGCACTTGTCGCATCTGCAGTAAGCCCATAGACATTGCATGGGGCTTGCCGCAGGTGAATCGCAAGTGCGGCCATTATGCGGTAATCGCGGCAGTTGCGGTTTTTTCACCGCAACTGCCGCGATCAGCGTTTACCGCTGATGTGAAAGCAGCCTTACTTCTATAGGGGCTATAGACACCAAATGATCTCACTGTGAGGTGATCCTCATAAATGAGGCTCAGTTACTTCTGTAGGGCTATAGGCACCAGAATGATCATACTGTGAGGCAATTCTCATAAATGAGAGACCCAGTTACTTCTGCAGTGGCTATAAACACCAGAACAATTTCACTGTGAGGAAATTCTCATAAATGAGACCTCAGTTAATTTGTCAGTTGCTATAGGCACCAGAACGATCTTACTGTGAGGTAATTTTCATAAATGAGTCCAAGTTACTTCTACAGAGACTATAGGCAGCAGAATGATCTTACTGTGAGACAATTCTCATTAATGAGCCCAGTTACTTCTGCAGTGGCTATATGCAACTAGAACGATCTTACGTGAGGTAATTTCATAAATGAGTTCCCAGTTACTTTTGAAGGGCTATAGGTGACCAGAACAAACTTACTGTGTGGCAATTCTCATAAAGCAGCCCCAGTTTCAAAGATGTGCTGCTTTTTATTTTCTATTTCTATTTGTGTGGCTCACAGGAAAATGTAGAGCAGGTAAATACACGCCCCTGAGGATCCCATAAGCACTGCCCCCCTTGGTGAAGACCATAACAATTAGCACTAAATAAAAAGGCCCATGTCTGTAGAACCATATAGCAGATAAAAAAAATTGGAATATTCAAAGGACAGCAGGGATAAAATAAGAACACAAAATGGCTTATATTTTTACCTGGTGACAGCAGGTCCAGTTTAACTCAGTGAGCTTGTTCTAATGGGAATTTGTTACTCTTCACCTGTCATTTACTGCACTTCTCTGTGCTGATTTATGATAATAGACCGCATCAAAGTATTAGCTGAACTTTGATGATGTAGTCATGTCAGCTTAGAAGAGCTCAGAAAAAAGATAGATAAAATCATTACAGACTCCTTTTAGAATGAGCTCACTGACAATACTCAGTTGACCCATTCTGCAGCCAGCAATGTACAAGGAAACATATAGTCAAATGACACTAAGTTTTTAATTAAACCAAATTCCAAAAATATAGTTTTTTAGCATTTAAAGGGAACCTGTCAGTGCATAGAGGGGCGTATTTATAAGATGGGAGGCATGACTAGTATGGAGGAATCACTGACTTGTCAGATTGCAATCGCAAAAGAAAACTTGATTTTAAGAGTATATAGAGATCGCAGAGATACAAGGAGGGGTTTGTTAGAAAGCAGAAATAGTGTGCAGCAGAAACATGGTGGCGTTTTAGGAGCGTAGGGCAGCTGAAGGATCCCTTTAAGAAAATAGATTAAGGATAACTGCCCCTTTAAAATCACATAGAAGACAGTTGCCTCACACCATAACATCTTGACCTCAGCATTACACTTTTTTCTTTTTGATGGTTTCTGCTATATGTCATCATGACCATGGGATGTGTTTTATATAACACTTCACATAACCAGTCACATAGGTGAGTTCACAGATGTCTTATACGTCAACCTCATACTTCAGTGGTAAATGTGAGTCTGCTCCATTAATCCAGATGACTGTTCTTACCCATGAAATATAAGCCGAGTGTTACCCTCCCAATATTCCCCATGAGCCGCTCGGCATCGCAGTTATGGAACAGTAATGTCTCCATATCAACCCACAGGGCAACATAGAGGGACCAGACCCGGGACTTGTACCGGACGACAGCGTGTATTCTGTATCTTAGTTACATCACTAGAAGTGGTAAGGAATCTGCTAATCATCGAGGTCTGGTCTACGTCAAAAATCTTACACTTATGTGGAAAATTAATAATCTCGATTCCTGCTGCAGAGTGAAGACGTCACTTTCTCCCATTTATTGTGATAAATGTGATTTTTGGAGAAAATGAGCAAATCACATTTTCAGTTTTATACATTTAAATGCCACTGAACAGACATAAGAAAGAAGGACGATTAGTTATCCTGCGCTGCCGGTCAATAATGATTCTCTGTGGTAATCCAAAAAACATGGTTTATTAATTCAATGCGTTTCGAAGCTGCCTTGCTTCTTCTTCTTTCACCTGATGAATTTTGGCTTCGAAACATGTTGAATTACGGTAATAAATTCATATGTTTGGAATAAGGCACAAAATCATTATTGACCAGCAGCGCATAATAACCACTAGTCGTCCGTCTTTCCTATTTATCGGCACTTTGTGTCTGTGGATCTGCAACTGCAGCCAGTAATATGCTTTATTTCCAGGGGCGTAACTTGAAGCTCATGGGCCCCAATGAGAAAGCTCCAACGGGGCCCCCAATCTTTAATAGTATTAGTCTTTTTCCATAGGCCAAAGGGACTTTTGAGGCCCCTTGGCTCTAGGACCTGGGTGCAATTGCAACCCCTGCACCTATTGTAGTTATGCCCCTGCTTATTTCTTCCACTATGGTAAGCAAACATGATCATTTATATTTCTTTTGGGTAAAACCCATTGCATTTTTTCTCCTCCTAGCATTACTAAGTAGACATAGACAATGTCCCAAAATTGTATAAAAGATGGCAAAATTATGAAAACGAAAAACAATAATTTTTTTTTTTTTTACTATGTTCACTATTCCATATAAATATTCAAACTAAGTGTATATTTGTTGCTTTTGCAGCAACTCTGACCTCTGGATCTTTTTGAATAATGCAAATTGTCTCTTCAGAGAGGAAGAGGACTTGAACGCTAGTGCCATCTATTTCTATTAGAAGTAGCAATTCTAAAAGTAAAAAACGACCCTTTAACGAGCATTGTCATATGATTTAGGATTACAAAGCCAAATCAGAATCTCAATTTGCAGACAAGGTGTTTTGGGGTGTTGCCCCTCATCGGTACAAAGTATGAGATCTGATTTGGCAAGGTGAGAAGCTTAGGCTGGGATCTAAAGGTTCTCCTTATGGAAAGATTGACATGCCAGATTTGATGTCATACTTTGCACTGATGATGAGCAAACACTCCTAAACACTATGTCTGCAAATTAAGGTTCTGATTTGTTTTTTTAATCTTAAATCCTATAGCAAGGATCGTTAAAGGGTCTATTTTGACTCTTAGGATTGTTACTCACCATAGGTTCGTCTTCTTACTCTTTGAAGAGACATATTTATTTTCCCAGAGGAGCATTGTGGCTTTGAAGTCTCCTCATACTGGTATGCCAGATCTAGCATGTCAATCTCTTCATAAGGAGAAATGTTGTCTCTTTTTATTTTTGTAATTTATACTGTAGCTAGAGAGTGGCTTCCTTCAGGAAACCTCCCGAACAATGAACAGGTCACTTCTTATAACCGTTTCACAGTTTCTGAACCCTAAAGTGGTTAAAAGAAGAATGAAACACAAAAATAGTTTATTTTTTTCACAGTGTTCAACATGCCGTATAAGCATACAAATTAGGCATAAACTTGGTAAGACTTTGAAAGATGTTGTAAACTATTTAGACAACCCCTTCTTAAGACTGAGTTCACGTATCCAGTAATTGTCCATTAGAACAGATCCTGCAATAATCCTTTGTGCAAATGACATGCCCCTCCAGGGACTTAGGATACTTGGAACCAGGCTTTGAAGCTTCTTGGGAGTCATGAAGGTCGAGACCCGGCTCCGTGACCCTGGTGGTGTCCTTAAATGTTCGGGGTGGATGAGTCTCTTCTTTGGGGAAGGTCATAAGGATAGGGGGTTTCGTTGGGAGGATGACCGGACCTGGGGATATCTGCTTTCACGTGATGCCACCCGCAGGTTGCAGCTATAGATGGCCACCGCTGCACTACAGTTCCTCTGGGGCCACTGGTGGTGATGCAGCAGAGTTGTTCTGTCCTCTACGGGTAGGGATGACCCCCAGGGCAGCAGATGTTATCAGTGAGTTGGTACTGGTGTTTAAGCGTAGGGGTGCAGCAAGACAGTCACAGACACAGCGGGTTCAGTCTCAGGATGTTTACTCACGGCTTTGTTGTTCCAGTCACAGCAGTCACCACCGTTGTAACAACCCGTGGAGTGCTGAGTCCTTGGAGATAGAGCAGAGGGGATCCAGCTAACTCCTGAGTAAGGCGGTGGCACTAACCGGTACCCCTTTTTAATGTCCTTTCACGGTCGACTCGCTCACACACTGCCCCGAGTCGGTGACTGCAGGTCTGCAGCGCCCCACTAGTCAGTGTGCTACAGAGGGGTACTGCACCCAAGACAGAGAGTGCAGTATTCCTGTTATGGGGAGAGGTAATGTAGGTCTGAGGCTCTCAATCTGCATTCACACACTTAGAGCAGGGGACTATAGGGTTAAATCCTTTGCTGAGAGGCCCAGTCCCAGTGGGCGGAGTTTCAGGCTAGAGCAGTGTGAGCAGGGAAGCAGAACAGCAGAACGTCTGTGAAAAGAGAAGGAGCAGGAGCTAAGAGGGAGGGCGCCTATGAAGGAAGGCAGCCCAGACAGAGAATGGTAGACAGGGTGACTGAACACCCTGGCCCAGTCCAAAGCGGGGTAACGGCTTCGAAGCAGTGCAGAGGTCTATCCCTGAGCAGCAAATACCGGTACGATCGACAGCTTCATAGGAGCACAATCCGCCCGACATACGTGCGGTCCCCACCAGAAGCACCAAAACGGGTTGAGCACCCCTTAGAGAAGGGATCCTCATATCACCCGGCAGGCCTGGTTCAACAAGAGGGATTCATGCAGGGCAGTGCGACGAAGAAGGAGTGCGCAGAGGTAGGACAGTGGAAGATAAAAGGAACATCACTGGAGCCTCAAAGAGACATTGCTTCCTCCTATGACACCTGGCTCACTACCTGAGCCGTAACACCTGTGAACTGTGTACAAGCTAAAGGTAACTGGAGTAAAGACCGATGCAGAGCAAGCAAGTGTCTGTGTTTCTTCCTGGTTAACTGTGACATTCCAGTCTCACAGCAGAGACTGCGCTGCCCTATTCTATCATCAAACCACACTGCCCCGGGGGACCCTGCTCTACCTGTAGGGAGCTACAACACCTTGCTGCTATCCATTCCCCTGGAGGTCTGCAGCAGCGCCGGTGCCATCACCGAATCTACAGGTGGTGTCACGACATTCATCTATAAACTTTTATCCATGTAAATACCCCTTTTTATTGTCACCCAAGGGCACAGGCTCGGGCACAGACCACCCGTGAAATCCCTGCACCCGACTGCCCGAGATCTCAGTACCCCGACTCTTGTGGGCCAGACAGGTCATTCCTAGGGTTACTTCGTAGTCTGTCCCTGAACCCTATATGGCCACCTTTTCAGCGGATATACGCGGTTTCGGCCGCGGCACCTTGGAAGCACCACAACCTTCAAGTTGCTAGCTGAGCCGGGTTTTTCTCCACTAGTCTGGGGCTTGGTTCCTCTACAGCGGCCTAGACCCTCCACATAATTACAATTACTGTGGATAAAGGGTGTCCACGGGTAGATCGCTCACTACCTGGTCCCCTGGGACCCCTTCTGTCTTCTGGAGCACCCTCGTTTTTTCTTTCTCTCGCAGGGCTTAGGGCGAGCTCCCACTGGCTCGAGTCCTCTGGTCTTCTCTTTCCAGATGTTACCCTTCTACTGACACTGTGGCCCTCACAGGATCCTGACAACGACTACCAGCTACCAACTAACTTCTAGATGTTTCTGTCACCCCTTTCATAAGGTCCATCACATGTCCCATGTCAATTACATATGTCCTTCCTAGCTTCACTCCTTCCCGGGTGCTCCCCTAAACCCTACTCTCTGCCCAGCCCCACTACCCTGGTTCATTTTCTCCAGATAGGATCAGGGACTGTGCTCTCACGCAGGCGTACTCTCGCCCTGACCCCGACCTGGAGTGGTCCGTGGTGTCTGGGTGCTTGGATTCCCGTCAGGGTCCCTTTCCTTACCCGAGACAATGGTGTGCAGTACCTCTGTGGCAACTGGATCCGCAGGGGCACCACACAAACATGTTTTTTGTCTTGAATAAATTGATTTCTGCAGGATCCATTTTATTAACATAGGAGTCTATGGAACACGGATCCATAAACTGATTACTTGACATTATTACTGGACATGTGATCTAATCCTTAATACTATAGTTCCCCCTTATAGTATAAAACAAACTGTATACTTGCCTCCTATATCAGCGCCATACCAGTAATGTTGGCGCTGGCTCTCCTGGTGCTCGTGTAATGTTGTTAGGCTGCAGTGTTCACAAAGTATATCAGATGGGCTGATGGCGGGTTGAAGTGTTCACATTTATATCTGTCAAAACAAGGATGTCCGATGGAAGTGTAAATACCGCATCCCATAAGTGCATACTGATGGCCTGCAGCGCTTAGGCCCCTTTCACATCAGCGTTTTTCGCTGATGTGCGGCAGATCCGGCAGGTGGCGCTGCATCTGCCGGATCTGCCGCCTAATGGCCACGTTCAGTCCAGAACCAGCAAGCCCCATGCATTGTCTATGGGGCTTGCGGTCTGGTGTGGCAAGTGCGGTTCTGCAGCACTTGCCTCAGCGAACCGCAGGCCCCATACACAATGCATGGGGTTTGCCGGATCCGGGCCGCAAGTTGGCCGTTAGGCGGCAGATACGGTAAATCTGCCGGATCTGCCGAACACATCAGCAAAAAACGTTGATGTGAAAGGGGCCTTAGGCTGGTTTCACACATCTGTTTTTTGAAACCCATGTGATTCCAACTTAAACTGAATTCACCCGCATCCATTTCGTCCCCATTTACCTTCAATGGGGCCACAGGCACTTGTGCATCCAGTCCTTTCTGTTTCCCCCTGATCGGGGTGTCCATGTTTTTCTCACTGAGACCAAAATCGCAACATGTTCGTGTCAAAAACTGTGAACACCTGGATCTGGGGCAATCCGGGTTGAATTGAAAAGTGGCTCTGTGTAACCTGGATCCAATGGACTCCAGATCCTCCTGGATCCGGTTTGTGTACTGCGCATGCACAGAACGCAGTTCTAAATGACACGCTCCCTGAGGGCATGTCACTTTCCACTGCATCCTGTGGAAATAGGTATGCAACCAGATGTACCAGCACCGGTATTATCACTGATCCATGAGATGCATTAGTGATAATACCCATGGATCAGTGGTAATACTGGTGAGGGTGCATCCAGTTGCATCATTGCGGGGAATCCGAGGGGATGCAAGTGTCACCCTGCATCCCACTCGATTCCAAAAAACATATGTGTGAAACCAGCTTTACTTGACATAGTAATATCATGTGAGCGCCATGAGACTCAGCACTAACATCAGGGTGACACCGAGAGTGCAGGAGCCGAGTTCTTTTTCTTAATTTTACTCTGGATACTACAGCATTTTAGAAGGTGTTATGCAAATAGAACACTCCTTTAAGAGGAAGAAGGGCATTTATTTTTATTTCATTAGAATTTTTTTAAATTTTATGAACACCTTTTTTTTTTTTACTTATTTTTGTTCAACTTGTATAAGTGATCACGCACATACACATCACGATCACGATCATACACAGCAATATGTCCGTACATGCTTGTATGAAACAAACATGCATCCTATTAGGCTACACTTCCACATTGAGCTTTTGGTGATTTTTTAACGCTGCGATTTACTGTCCCAGCTAAGTGGATGGATTTATAGAAATCTCCTGTACTCTGTTCTTTTTTAATCAGCATAAACTGATTTGTGGTACGAGTTTCAAATCCACAACATACCCATTCTCTTGCAAGGACGCTGAGCGTTATGTGCAGATTTTCCCTATAGACTTGCATTAGATGCAGAAAAGCCAAAGGTAAAAATCAAACATGCATTTTTAGTGCATTTCTGTGACGAAAAAGTATCAAACACACACTTAATTTGCACATAAATATTGTATTTTTCGTTTTATAAGACTCACCCCAAGTTTAGAAGAAAAATTAAGAAAAAAATATATAATTTAAAATAGGGTGTCGTCCTATAATCTGGTATGTCTCTTAGGGGGGATCACGGTGGTGACAGCATGCAGGGTCACAACAGGCAGGATCGCAGTAGTGTGGGTCGGGCACGATGGGGTAATGCAGGAGGCAGGATCGCTGTTGGATGTCGGTGTGGCGCCCCTGAAGTCTGGTCGTCACAGTGGTAGTTAAAGTCATCGGTCCTAATAGCATGTCTGAGGAGAATTCAGGTATCTTATGATGGACTTCCTATGCATGCACACACTTCCCAAACTCTGATCAGTGGGCTGAGCACAAAATGCCAGTTTTAGGCTTTGACAGACCCTGGTTGGAGGGAGGGCTTAGCTCTAGTGAGGGGAGTCAAAGAGGAATTAGAGTGAGTCTGCTGACAGAACTGTGGGCTGTGCAGAGCACGAGCTGCAAAGGGGTGCCAGGACCCCAAGCTGTTAGATCTTCATGACTGGCAGCTAACTGGAGGCGGCTGGGCTGCAAGCACAGTAGCCACACTGTGGGACTACTAGAGGCACAGTGACTGTCAAAGGGCTAGACAGCCGGTGTGGGTCTGGGTTCTTAACCAGTCGCCTGCCTGCTACTAGCCACGAGGAAGGAAGAAGCACATGGGAAAGCGGAGAGTACCTAGAACCTTGACCTAACGAGAAGTCAGCTGGTAGGCCATATACTCATCCATCATAGGGGTCCATGGTTCTTCTCAGACTGACCAGACCATCGGCCTGGTGAACCAGTACCCTGGATCTGCTGATGAACTGCAATAGCAAGTAAAAAAGTAACAAACAGAGACTGTCTCCTTGCTTCCTTCCTGCGACCATTTTGCACCTCCACTCACTACTATAACCTCCAGCATCTCCGACACCATTATCTACCACAACCCCCACCTGGGGCATACTCCTGCTGAGGGGAGTAATCCACCTTACTGCCTTACTGCTTCACCATTTGCAGCACTGGCTATCCCTAGCCAGACACCTCAGCTGCCGTCATCTATAAACTTTATCCTCCCCTGTAAATAACCCCCTTTCACATGTCCGGTTAGGGCCATGGGGCTGGGCAATCGCCACCATGATATACAACTGTGACAGAGACATCGGCAGTAGGGCAATGCTTGCGCGGCTGCAACAGGAGGTGTTGCAGCGGTGTGCTGCAGTGTTTGGCGGTAGCCAATAATTCTTCCAGGTTCTGACAAATGGCTGCGGATGCAGCGCAGGTGCCGATGAAGATCTCCAACAGCAGAAATCTCCATCTGAGCATGCAATGCCTCCGCAGCCGTTTTCTTGAAGTCCATCCAGTAGAGGCTGTGCAGACACTCTCGGCTCCTTGGGATCTTCACCTGCAGATGCGTTGCCTCTGCAGCCATTTGCCTTAACCTGGAAGTATCGACGGTACCCACCAAACTCTGCTGCATACCTCCACGACACCCCTAGCTCCAGGCCCGCAAGCAATGCTCCACTGCCGACATCCACTGATGACCCTGTCTCCTGTACCTCCACTCAACCGCTGCAGCAACCCACATCAAGTAATCATGATTCAGATTGAAAAAAAGAACCTCAATTTTCCTTCCAATTTTGGGGGGAATAAAATTGCGTCTTCTAATATGAAAAATACAGAATATGGTGTGTGTGATAGGGCGATAGTGATGGAATCAGCGTCGCCTATGATTTCCCGTAGGAGTGCCACAGCGCGCTGTAGTCCGCGCCCCATATGAACTGATTGGTGGTGGCTACTGTGTTCCCATTGGCTGTCAATTGACACCGCCATATTTGATGAGCTGTTCGTCCAGCACCACACAATGGCAATGGCTTCATGTATTAGCCAGCCTTCCAGAGCAGGCTATCCAATCGGAGCGCTGTTGCGTTGTCCAATGAGCGCGTAAGGGCTGTGGTGTTAACTACTGCGGCACGCCTATCTCTTCGCTGCGCTCAACATGTCCGCCCACATTGCCTTTGGGATTGCGGCATGTGAAGCGGCAATGGAATTCGACCGGATTGGTTCCGCTGTACGTGAGGCGATTTCCGGGGCGACAGATCGCCTTTATTTCAGGGCGAGATTGCGGCGTGTAATACCGCCATCGGCGATCTGAGGCGAGCATGAAAAACGTGCACGCGCACGTTAGATCTCCTCATATCACCAGCCGATATTGTGGCGTGTGAAGGTACCATTACACGTCGCAACATTTGATGCAATTTCACTGGCAATTTGCTGGTTGCAGTGAAATCATGGACACATTGTTCTATCTTGTTGCTGTGTACAAATGGAACAAAGTGTCCATGATTTCACTGCAACCAGCAAAATGCCAGTGAAATTGCATGCAATGTTGCGACGTGTAACAGTACCCTAAGACAAAAACTGTAGTGTGAAACATGCAATAAAAAATGCTGGTTAACAAAAAAGGCATACAAAAAAGCAACGAAAAAACTCTAGTAACCTAATTTATGTTATAGAGGTAAAAATTTTGCAACATCAAAAACTCTCCTAATGCTCATTGTGGGAACGTAGCATTAGGATAATGTTTTGCAAAAAAGTAAATCCTATGGCATTGCTTTTATCTTGGCAGGAGGTTTGCTGCATTTTTCGTGCATTTTTGCTGCGGATTTGGTTGCTGCGTTTGTGCTGCAGATTTGCAATAGAAGCTATAGCAAAAACGCAGAAAACAATTGACATGTTCATTCTTTCAAAAACGCAGCAAAACATGTAGTGTGTCCACTTTCTGCACCAAACAAAAAACCAATGTGTGGACAGCTATTCCTGAAATCACATAGGTTTTGATGTTAACCAAAAACGCAAGAAAGGATTAGCATAGATTTACATAAAACCAAGGCAAATCCACAGTGAAAAAAAAAAAAAGCAGCAAAAACGCACTGTGTGAACATAGCCTTAAACTGTGAAACCACTTAGATGCTACGGCCAACTTTGGCAGCTGCATTTAAAGGTGTACAGACCCAGGATCGGGGTTATGTCTCATCCTGGCCATTAGAGCAGGGTGTTAGGCTAGGTTCACATCACGGTTTTCGGCTGTCAGGTTGTGTCCGGTGTTTTGCAGGATGCACCGGACACAACCTGACAGCCCTGGACAAACAGAACCTGAGGGCAAATCTGCCCTCCGATCCTGTTTTGTGCCGGCATCGTCTGTGCCGCTGTCTAGTGCTGAAATATCAGCGCAGCAGCTGCTGGGGCGCTGGCCGCGGTGCTGATGTTTCAGCTGTGGTGCTGAAAGTTCAGCTGTGGAGCTCTCTATGTGCTGAACTTCAGCAGCGGCTCTCTTATGCTGCGCTGTCCAGGTGCTGAACGAACGTGGCTTGAATTTCAAAGTCGCCACTCTTTCAGCATCCGGCGTCCGGGAAATGGTCCGTTGTTTTTTATGGATCCAGCACACGATCTGGCACCTATAGACTCCCACGCTATGGGTGCCAGATCCAGGAGGATCCGTTTTTGTCCGAGTTTTGCATCGGACACAAAAAATGATGCAAACTCCGGTTTTGTTTCCGATGCAAATATCGGACTAAACCGGATCCTCCCGGACAGATACAAAACCGGATGGCAAATAGGGATACATGGGGGCCAAAACCGTATCTGGTTCTGCCTGGTTCACACCGGAGAGCTCCAGATCCCGAAAACCATGGTGTGAAGCCGGCCTTACCTGCAGGATACATATATTCACAACTTTGTGTTACATTTGAGATCACTGGGAATGAACTGCCAGAAACCCCATAGAGAGTGAGTATAGGGTTCCTATTCTGTCTCTCCAGACTAATCACAGTGAGAAAGAATTTCTATTTCTATGTAGAAGGAAACCCATCACAGCTCCATAAACCTCTCCAGGATCTTTAGAGCCAAGTGTCAGCGCTCAGGACCACCATACTAGTATTTAGTCCCTGCAATTACTTTTGTTTAACGACCTTTAATTAACTCCATGCATAAAACACAACACTAAGGTAATCCCGTGTCCTGTCATCTAAACACTGTACATGGAGTTTGTGCCCACTTATGCTCAGAAAGTACCTGGCCGAGCCTCTCCAGAGGGATCGTTACTGTAATGGTAAATGTTTTAATATATTGTTTTTACAATTCCTTTCCCTAAGCTTTGAAATTCCAGAGGATAATGAAGTCAGACGTTTCTCTTTAAATATCGACTTGTCTGGTTGTTAGCACTGTTATTACCTCTCTTGGCAAAAGTCCTGGAAAAAAGTGATCTATCTAGTAATATGAAGAATATATTTTTTAATAAACAGTCTAAAACGTTTGTCTTGGACCAGGAACTGCCTGCAAATATTTTCATCACATCCTAAGAGAAATATAATAGGATCCATGCTATGAAATAATATTCAGGTTCTCATGTCTTTTAACCTGTAAAAGCCACATCGCAGCGTACAAGTATATCTGGTTGAGGGCGCAAGATCCAAAGCTGTGCCTGTGCCCATTCCATCATCCGGGAAAGGCAGTTGTGATTGACCCTTAAAGGGGATCTGTCACCATATTTTTGCCACTTAATTTGAGAGTGGCATAATGTAGAGGAAGAGACTCTGATTCCAGCAATGTGTCACTTACTAGGCTGCTCAGTGTAATTTTGATATAATCACTGTTTAATCAGCAGGAGATTATCATTAGAAGATGACTTGGCCAGCTGCCAGTTCGTCAAGCATATTCATGAGCTGTTTATAACCCCACCTTCACCACTGATTGGCTGCTTTTCATGGTGTGGGCAGAGTTATAGAGCTCCACATTCAAATAACTGGTAGATCTGCAACAGAGAAAACAGGGATTTCATCCAAATGACAGAAAGAACCTCAGTAAGTGACACATCATTGAAATTAGGGTTTCTGTCTCTACATTATGCTGCTTATTAGGTGGATTAGCAAATACCTGTTAACAGATTCCCATTGACCTCTTCCCGACATATGACGTATTGGGTACGTCATGGGTCGGGTGCCCGCCTTTGATGTGAACTCCAGCCGTGAGCTCATATCTCTTTTCCCCGACATCCCAGCTGATGATATCATCATCAGCTGAGATGTGGGGCTACTACTGTGGGATCAGTGATCTGATCGGCAGTATTAACCCTTTCAATCCCGCTGTCAAAGCGCTGCGGCGGGGACCGCGCTATTGCCTGCTGAGATCAGAGATCCCGCGATAAGTGTAAGCGGCAGCCGGGATAAGCAAAGTATATGCGGTAACCGCATTGCTCAGGATTACACATCCTGAGCAATCCGGTTACCACATTGCGGAGGCTAGAACCGCTCCGAAAACTGTAGCCTGCATGATTTTTCACGCAGGCTGCAGAGCCGGAGGCGGTAACCGGAGGCTCCTATGAGGAGCGCTTTCTGATCCGGTTTTGAGCTTCACATTAATTTGCACCCCGGCCAGCCAATCAGCTGTCTCGGGGGCGGCCAGGAGGAGGAGATCAGCGTCGGAGATCTCCTCCTCCCGGCCACAGCTGATCTCCCACCGGTGTCAGCACTGGAGATTTGAAGACACAGCTGATCTGACAGCTGTTTAAATCTCCCGCGCTGACACAGAATAGGGCGATATCAGTGCAGGAGATATGAAATAGCTGATCGCTGCTTCAAATCTCCTGCGCCGACCTCACCTATTCGGTGTCAGCGCGGGAGATTTAAACAACTGTCAGATCAGCTGTGTCTTCAAATCTCACGCGCTGACACCGGCGGGAGAGCAGCGGCAGCTCTAGCTGATCTGCCGGTGGCCGCCGCTGATCGGGAGAGATTTCAATGAGATCTGCAATGTTCTCCTGTGCTGTCATGCGAGGGACACTGCGGATCCATTGACTTCTATGCATTTTTTGTGCGCTTGCAGATAAAACAAGCGCCAGCGAACGCACAAAAAATTCAACATGCTGCGTTCGGAGGGCGCACAAAGAGCTATTCTGGGAGACCATCTCTGGTTGGTAAAGCTTCTTTTAGTATCTGTGAAATCTATGCAAGAGTGAAATCTTCATATTCCAGTCTTGCAGGTTACACCTAACCTCTCCACATACTTTGTGAAGAATGGATTCATATTTCTTATCTAATAAATATATTTCTTTCTCCACTTATGAGCCACTTCTTCCTCCCCCAGTACTGCCTCCTCATCTCCTTTGCTTAAAAAAAAACCTGCTGAAATTTATCATGATCAAAACAAGAAAACTGTCAGTTTACTGAGGAATCAGATTACAGCTGCCTACTGAGGTCTATGGAGAATGGAGGTGCAGAATCAAAAAGAATGGAGAAACACACAGATTGTATGGCAGCTTTCTAATAGATGCTGTCACGCTGAAGCGTGCAGACTCTCAGTATGCGGCACAACACAAGGGTGATAACGGGGAGGGTACGAAAGGAATGGTGATAATATGAAGGGTCACCTCCTGGCACTTACCTAAGGCTGAACCCTAAGCTCCCTAACATCCCTATACGGGTCCCCAACCCCTCGCTTCCCCAGAACTCACCCTGATTAATGAGGTGACAGGTTCCCTTTAAATATGAGTTGAAGACCTTCTGGTCCCAGCCTCACCAGCGGTCTGTACAGTGTGGTACACACTTGTAACAGGTGTTCATCTCAACATCTCAACCCTGAGGCTGGATTCACAGCTACACTTTCAGTACTTGAACTACTACAATCAATGGAGGTCGGCACCACATGACAAGAGTACTCAATGCACAATGTAAAAAATCTAACTGTTCAATAATTATGTTCTTGGGGAGACTCAGGGGTCAGTGAGTGCTATCATCCACTTGCCCAGTGTCACGTCCTACTGACGGACCCCACACGTGGGCCCACGGGACTGCGTAGTGCGGATGCTGATACCGGGATGATAGAGAGACGGACCAGTACAGTAGAGTCAACAGGTTTATTGAACAACACAAGAACCCACGCCCCAGGGGAGGGCCACACGGCCACAGCACCGGAACACCACCAAAGGAGGCCCGGAGCGCTTGATCCCTATACAGTGATACCGCCGGTACCAACCTCGGAAGGACCAATGAAGCGGACACGGGATTAGAATATGGTGCCTTCAGGGCTTCCAGGGCCCACTACCCCAGTCCAGCAGCACCCTGTTTTTGGTAATGACGCACTGAGAAGGGAAAGTAGCAAGCTTACGAAGCTAACTAAGCACAGAAAATTCTGTAGCCAGGTGACCGAATTGTCCCAACCTGGGCATTTTCCAGCCGAATCCTAGGATCCTAGGCTTAATTCCTGTAGGATATGATCCACTGTTATGATCTTCTAGCCGGGACTGAAATTCCTAGACTGTACTCATGTAGAATATGAAGACACAGTGTGATCCTGGCAGCCGGAATCAAAATTCCTAGGCTGAATTCATGAAGACGCAACGTGATCCTCTAGTCGGGACCGAAGCCCCTAGGCTGAGGCCATGTAGCATATGAACAACTGGTGACCGAAGCAGGCCCTTTTTATATATCTCAAGCCTTCACCTCAGGGTATGTTGTATTCTTACAGGCTTGGTGGATAAGGTTGGCAGTTCAATCTGACTGCATAATTCTCCTCCAAATGATGTAGAAAGAATGGGGCTGATGTAATTTACATTTAGTTAACAATACACAAACTGAGACAGTGGAGGTTCCGAACAGTCTGATAAGAAACAATGACTTCTCAAGAGTTAACTAAAAAATGACCAATATGTCTGGCCTAATTAAGAATATTAACCCACGACATGCGTTGAAAAAGGCTGTGTCGTCACAGTACTATGTTCATGATGTGATACATGTTCAAAAGCAAATATGTGTTTTGTACTGGAGACACAAACCTCCTTCCTGTGTTGCCTGAAATGAAAAAGAGTTGATAAAGAAATTATATGATTTATAAAAAGAATAAATGGGTCACATCACCCCAGCCCCCAGAGACCAAGGCAGGGGAGATGTGTACAGGATACTTCTATTCTGCCTATATTCAGAAGATACTAATGACAATGAAATGCCTCTGCTGATCCTGTCCCAACCTACACGGTGAAGATAAATATTAGTTAAAACACTAAAAAATGTTTTATTAGTGAAATCTTGACATATTTTCTGACATATTTTTCATAAATTACTGGAAAGATGCTTTAACAAGAAAGAAAACTGGCACAGGAATGTTTTTGATTAGTTTACTGACTTTCCCATAAAGTATGATTTTAAAATTGTATGCCTGCGCTAAGTAAACAGAGTTACACATGACAGAGGGGTTTAGTAAAATGATGGACTGCAGCAGAAAACACAGACATTGGCCAGTTCCTCTCTCATATCTGGGAAACACCCTGACTCCTGGCTGGAATTTGTACATATTTTGTAATGTGTCCCTCAATAAAAATATTTTTTATGCAATGTGATTGCAAATTAGGCGTTTACAATTTATATTGTGAAATGGCAAAGAACTGGAATAAAGGGAAATACGGGTTTAAAGGGACTCTGCAGGTCATTTTTCAGTATGATACTAATATTACTCTTGAATAATGCCCGGGCAGCCCATTTAAAAAAATCATTATTGTACCCTTTGTAGTTTTCATGTTATAAGCATTTTCACACCTTGTAGGGAGCTGGTGCATTAGTCCTCCTCATTACTTTCACAGCCAAATAGTCCGGGTGCTGTATAAGTGTTATTTAAATATGCACACACTACACACATGCCTCAGATACACACAATGACATGAAGAGCTGCAGCTAAGAGCAAGCTTACACACCTCCTTCCCACTCCTTTCTCCTCTGTCTGCAGTGAATGAGTCACACAACATAACAGGAGAGCAGGACAGTGTAATGATGCATGAATTTTCATTCCTTGGGGAGTGGGCAGCAGAGAACTCACTGTGATTGACAAATGGAATTAATATTTTATTTTGAAGTTTACAAAGGATAGGAGGGAAGTACAAATAATAGGAATACATGAACAGAGAGAGCGTAAAGAAAAGAATTAGAAAATGATAGCAGTTACATATGGATTTTTGATCTGACAGATTCCCTTTAAGCAGCAAGACACATCTAAGTAGGTTTATTTATATGGCAAAAGAATTAGGACGCACATATTAGTCATTGAATTCAGGTATTTCATCCCGCTCTCTTGCCCCTGTGTATATGTAGCGCCCCGCTAGTCAGCGCGCTACAAAAGGGTACTGCACCGCTAACAGAAGGTGCAGTATGCTTTGTCTTGGTAGGGGGTAAGAGAAGCCTGAAGCTCCATACCACAAACACACACCTAGTGATAGGGGACCAATCAGACTGCCCGTTACTAGGGTAACCGGTCCCGATGGGAGGAGAAGCTAGGTTATAAAGCGAGGGAAAGCGGGAAAGAACAATGAGTGAGTGAGTGTGTGAGGAGAATACAGCAGAACAAGTAGTAGCTGAAGTGGAGTACAGAGAACAGCGGAGGAGAAGTAACGGGGAAGGCACCTCAACCTGGTGACCCAGAAGAGAAAGGGGCAGATAGAGGGTAACTGAATCACCCTGGCCCAGTCCGAAGCGGGGTACCGGCTCCGTTTTGAATCAAAGGTCCATCCCTGAACCGCAAATCAGGGATGTGGTCGATGTCTTAGGAGCACGATCCAACTGCCCTAAACCAAGCACGGTCTCCACCAGAAGCGCTAAACAGGGTTGGGTCCCTTTGGAGAGATAAAGGGTTCCCATATCACCCGACGGGCCTGGTTCAAGAAATGGGATTGTGCAGGGCACCACAGAGAAAGGACAAAGAAAGTGATAGAGAAGGAACACCAGCGGAGCTTCAGAGGGACCCTGCCTACTGCCAGGACCACACGGTCCACTACCCTGACTGAAACAACTGTTTACCCAGTAAGACTGCAAATTACCAGAGTAAAGTACCCGTTCAGAGTGAGCAACATGTCTGTGTTCCTTACGGATGAACTGTATTATATTTGCCTTGCACCACACCGCAGAAGCTGTGCAGCCCCATTCCGACTGTGCTGCTCTATTCCACCAGCATCACCCTACAGCCCCGGGGACCCCGCTCTTCCTGTAGAGAGCTACAACATCTTGCTGCCGCCCATCCTCCGGAGGTTCCAGCAGCGCTGGTGCCATCACCGGACCTACAGGTGGCGTCACGATTGACTTTATTTTATTATTATTTTTCCCCCTTTTATTGTTTGCTCAAGGGCATGGACTCGGGCACCAACCACCCGTGACATCCCTGTACCAGTACGCCCGAGATCTGAGTACCCCAATCCCTTTGCACCAGACATATAATCTCTATGACCATGCCTTCTGCTTTTACTAATTTGTGTAACAGAATAGCTGCTGGTAATGAGCTCACTGGGGCCACCAGGGAACAAGTCCATTCATGACATTTCTTCCTCCTGAATCTTCCCCCATCACCTGTGAGTGATATTGTTGAGAAGTGGGAGGAACCGAAGCAACTCAGCCCCGAAGTGAAGACCCCATAACATTACAGAACGGAGGTGGGGGGCGAGTGCTGAGGAGCAGAGAGCAGAAAAGTCCCCACCGCTTTTCTGACTCCATAATTGCAGAGTTCAGACCTCATCTGGTAACATCAGCCCAAACACTTCATGGCCGAGCAGCTGCAGCCGTACTTCACTAAGCACAATGCCGAGCAGCTGCAGCTGTACATCACCAAGCACAATGCCAATCGTCGGATGGAGCCATGTAAAATCGCCACCACTGGATTCTGGAGCAGAGGAAATGTGTTCTGTGCAGTGATGGATTACACATCTGATGCACGAGTCTGGGTTTGGGGAATGAAGGAGAACATTATGCACCTGACTGCATTGTGCCTGCTGTACAGTTTGGTGGAAGAGGATAATGCCCTGGGCTTTCCTCAGGGGTCATCATTTGCTGTGCTTGTGCAGGCATTACCCTCCCCCTCTCTATCACTCACAGAATGCAAATCCTGCCTTCAGTTTCAGTTTCACAGCAGCTCAGACAGAGAGAGGGCTGGATCCTGGAGCTGCAACACAATACGCCCTGGTGACTAAAGAATATAGCCCCGGCTAATTATAATCATTAATGAGTGAGTATTAAAATGTTTTTCTCCACTTTCACAGGATGCTTTAGGAGACAAAAGGAGTGTGAGATTAGTGATAGGATGGTGCAGGGACATGTTTTGCTAGCTTAGGAGGCGTTTTGGAGGTGACAGGATCCCTTTAAATAGAACAGAGATTGTGAGCCCGACCTCTCCTCAACATCATGGTGTGACCTCATAAATGCTCTTCTGGAATTCCCACAGACACTGCCAAAATCTGCAAAGCTTTCCCAGAAGAGTGGGTGCTCTTCCCCGAAAATAAGACACTGTGTTATATTAATTTTTGCTCCGAAAGGTGCACCATGTCTTATTTTCGGGGGGTGTCTTATATTAGCCAAAAAAAAATTGACAGAAAATCAGCCTCCCATCCCAGCACCGTATCCCACTGCAGCAGCCTCCCATCCCAGTACCGTATCCTACTGCAGCAGCCTCCATCCAGTACCGTATCCCACTGCAGCCTCCCATGTGTGTACACCACACACACACACAACACACACCACACACTTTCACTTTCTTACCGTACTTCTTCCTTTTCACTTTCTTTCCTCTGCGGTGCTGCTTTGGTGGTGCATAGTGCAGGAGCCCTGGGCCAATCACAGCCCAGGAACAATCAGCTGGCCCATGATTCATGAGCTGTGATTGGCGCAGGGCTCATGGGCGGAGACGGCACAGAGCTCCGGAGTAGAATAGCGGTACAGAGTGGCGGGCATCGGACAGCGGGGACAGCGGGGAGCGAGACACAGATGCATGCCCTGGTCTTGTGATCGGTGGCATGCTGAGTAGGTACGCCTTATAATCGGGGGGCTATATTAGGAGGTAGGGCGCCCCCCAAGCATGCCTTACTTTTGGGGGGCGCCCGGGGAAACAGGGTAGCTGCAAAAGGACCTGCAAACTCACCGGCATCGGAGGGAGGCTATGTTTTTACTGAAAAGATGCAACATCTCTAGCCACGAACCGGTCTCTATCGGTGCAGCTGCTCACCGACCCGTGTCCGTTTAACTAGTTCAACGTCTGCCCTTATCTCACCTGTGTTGGCAGCCTATGTACCCGTGGTATGTCTGCCCTTATCTCACCTGTATGGCAGCCTACGTACCCGTGGTATGCCTGCCCTTATCTCACCTGCGACGGCAGCCTACGTCTATTTTACTTTAACACCTGTCCAACCCCTAAATCTGACAGCTTGTGTTATAGTGGTGAACGATAATGCGTCTTAACAGCAATACATATACAAAATGGCCTTCCCTCCTCGTCCAACACAAGCAGGAAAATGTCTATACTTTCTATGTCTGATCTCTCAATGGGGCAGAGTACCGTGTATCATGGCTGATGGAGTTGGGCAGACGGTTTGTGCTTAATCACGTTCAACCCCCGATATGGGCAACCAGGTAGTTACCGTCACCTAACACCCTCGTGCTCCGGCCACACCCCTATAGGATCCTAACACCACCCCCCAAATCACTGGCAAGTAATCACATGCACATGATATACATGACACTTACCGTGATCTGGGGTTGATCAGGTCCCTTCGGTGAGCGGTGGGTCTCCGGCAGGAGCGCCGTGCGGGGCCACGGGGGAGCCTGGTTCCCTCACGGGGTCCCAGTTCGGGCACCCAATTGTTGAGGGTCTCAGTTCAATCAGAAGTCCATCAGTCACTCCTAATTATTATGTATAGGCAATTATGCACGTCTGCATTATCGCAAGTAAATGATACGGACACCAGAGCCGTCTCAAGCCTTACTCATGCCTACGCCAGATGAGATTAAACACACTGCGCAAGCGTTTATTGAAACACACATTTTTATACAGAAAGAAAGAGGCGTGTTAGAATTCTGGATCTTTCTACAAAGTGATCATCTCCTAATTGGTCAATCCTTATCAAATTATTCTAATACCTAATTTCCTCCCTTAATGGGCTTGGCTAATATCTCAGATATATTCATGGAGCGTGGGCGCCATCTAATGTATAACAGACAACATGACATTTCCAAATTAAAATATATGGAAAAAGAGAAGAGTTGTGATATTTTTAACCCTATAAATTCCATCCTCAGCAACATCACACTTTGCCCTGTACCTGAAGTCCGTTGCCTCGGAGTAACCCTTGACTCTGACCTGTCCTTCAAATCGCACATCCAAGCCCTTTGCCGCCTCCTGCCGCCTTCAACTCAAAATGATTTCCAGAAACCGTCCCTTCCTCAACCCTCATTCTACTAAACTAGTAGTGCATGACCTCATAATCTCCCGCCTCGACTACTGCAACCTCCTCCTCTGTGGCCTCCCTGCTAACACTCTTGCACCCCTCCAATCTGTCCTTAACTCTGCTGCCCGACTAATTCACCTCTCTCCTCGCTATTCCTCCACTTATCCCCTCTGAAAGTCCCTCCACTGGCTCTCAATTCACCAACGAATCCAATTCAAACTACTAACACTGACTTACAAAGCCGTCCACAAACTGTCCCTCTCATATATCTCTGAATTAATCTCCCGATATCATCCAACTCATAATCTTCGATCCTCCCAAGACCTCTTCCTTTCCTCCACACTTGTACGTTCCTTATCTAACCGCCTGCATGACTTCGCCCGAGAATCCCCCATTCTCTGGAATTTCTGCACCCCAAAACGTCCGACTTTCCCCCTCACTCAGGTACCTTCAAGTGGAACCTGAAAACCCATCTCTTCAGAACAGCCTACATCCTGCAATGACCACGATGGCACCTCACCACCACTGGACCTGGCGGTCCCCACCACTGGACCTGGGCTCTACCACCACTGGACCTGGTGCTCCACCACCACTGGACCTGGCGCTCCACCACCACTGGACATAGCGCTCCACCACCATCGGACCCGCACTCCACCACCACCAAAGCAGACCCAACCTACTGTCTCCCTCCCCATTGCCCTGTAGAATGTAAGCCCGCAAGGCAGGTTCCTCTCTCCCCTCTGTACCAGACTGTCACTGTTAGTTTGTTCATTGTATTTTTAACTTGTCTGTATGTATCCCTGTCTCATGTACAGTACCATGGAATCAATGGTGCTCAATAAATAAATAATAAGAATAAAACACATTTTTCTTGACCAGAACCTTAGTCTGGGAGTCTCATAATTGATTTATATTCCCCAGGCATGGTTTTTTTTGCCCTGTTTCTGGCACTTTCATACACATCTATAAATACACGCTGGAACTTTGTGAACCTGAAATACATCAATTTTACTTACTCCTTTGGCGGCAGAACATAGAAGTTGCAAACAAGTGAAAATCTTGTATAACAGCTTATTAAATTGTAGCTGGAATAAGTGAGAAGTTGATTAATGGCGGAGATGAGGAAGACAATCACCGCACTCTCTAAACCCTACCAGTATTGGGCAGAATATAGAGCATATACAGTTGCTGTAAACCTACAGTTGAAACCAGAAGTTTACATACACTATATAAAAAGACACATCTGCATGTTTTCTCACTATCTGACATGAAATCGGAATAAACCTTTCCTGTTTTAGATCGGTTAGGATTACCATAATTATTAATATTTGTCAAATGCCAAAATAATGAGAAGAGATTGTGTTAAGGTATTTTAATTACTTTCTGCAAAGTGACAAGTTTACATACATACAAGATTACTATGCCTTTATACAATTTGGGACAGCCCATATGATGATATCATGTGTTTGGAAGCTTCTGACAGGTTTATTGTCAACATCTGAGAAAATTAGAGACACACCTGTGGATGTATTTTAATGCACACCTGAAACACACTGTTTCTTTTTGTAACCTCATGGGAAAGTCTAAAGAAATCAGCCAAGATATCTGGAAGAGAATTGTGGACTTGCACAAGTCAGGTTCAACTTGAAGAGACCACGTTCATGTGTACAAACAATTATATGCAAGTACAAACAAGATGGGAATGTCCAGCCATCATACCGCTCAGGAAGGAGACGGGTTTTGTGTCTCAGAGATGAAAGTGCTTTGGTTCGACATGTGCATTAAACCCAAGAACAAAAGACCTTGCGAAGATGATGGTGTAAGCTGGTAAGATTGTGTCATTATACACAGTGAAACCAAGTACTTTATCAACATGGGCTGAAAGGCTACTCTGCCAGAAAGAAGGCATTACTTCAAAATAAACATAAAAAGTCTGCTTAATTATTGCAAACGCACACAGGAACAAAGATCTATTTTTTTGAAGACGTCCAGTGGTCTGACAAATCTAAAAATAAACTCTTTGGCCATAATGACTATTGTTGCATTTGGAGGAAAAAGGGAGAAGCTTGGAAGCCTAAGAACACCATTCCAACTGTGAAACACAGGGGTGGCATCATCGTGTTGTGGGGTTGTTTTGCTGCAGGAGGGACTGGTGAACTTCACAAAATAGATGTCATCATGAGGAAAGAAGATTATGTGGCAATACTGAAGCAACATTCAAGACATCAGCCAGGAAGTTAAAGCTTGGGTGGCAATGGGTCTTCCAAATGAACAATGACCTGAAGAATACTGCCAAACTGGTTACAAAGTAGCTTAAGGTAACAAAGTCAGTGTTTTGGAGTGGCCATCACAAAGCCCAGATCTCAATCCTATTAAAAATTCATGAGCAAAACTGAAAAGACAGATGCGAGCAAAACGACTTACAAACATGGCTCAGTTACACCAGTTCTGTCAGGAGGAATGGGCCCAAATTCCTACCAACTATGTGAGAAGCTTGTGGAAAGAAATCCAAAACATTTGACCCAAGTCATACAGTTTAAGGGCAATGGTACCAAATACTAATGAAATCTATGTAAACGTGTGACTGCAGAAAGTAATAAAAATGCCTTAAAACATTCTCTCTCTTATTATTCTGGCATTTTGCAAATATAAATGATTATGGTAATCGTAATTGACCTAAAATGGGAAAGGTTTATTCTGAGGTCATGTCAGATAGTGAGAAAAACATTCAGATGTGTATTTTTATATAGTGTATGTAAACTTCTGGTTTCAGCTGTATATACAGCAGGTGAAATAAGTATTGAACACATCATCAGCCTTGTGCAGCCTAATGTTACCAGTAATGGGTGTCCAATCGGACTGTAGAAACAATTTGTGATCGTAACTAGTTTTTTTGGGTTATTGTGGAGCTTGGCAGTGACCATACCGGAGTATATCTATTGTGAGGTAGCGGACTGACTATGTTGTAAATGGCTGATATCTATCGCACAGGCGGAGATTTGCTGCGATGTGAACCTGGAATGTTTGCCCTGGGACTTGTAGTTAAGTTTAGCAATACATCAGGGCGTTTACAGGATTACAATTCAGGCGGACGACTGTCCAATACCTCATGGGTTTGTCTAATGGTATATGAGATGTTTTGCTTGTCACATGTTTTTTGGGGACTTACAATGAGCCATCTTGCTTGAGGGACATGATTTGGAGACCAAGTGTGTGTTGCAGAGTCTGTAATGGCCCTGAGTTTGGGAAGCTACCATCCAACTGGGACCTGGACTGACAGGAGTCAGTGTGGAGTATATCACAGATCCTGGTTGGTGGTTCCAGATAGGCAGCTGTTCCAAACATCTGAGCCCTGAAACGTGTTCACTAATAAATCAATATTATATTCACCCTTTGATGTCTCATGGAATACGGCAGCTCAGTTTTTAACCCTTTATCCCCCCTACTCTATATGCTCCATACTGGGAACTGCAGCAGCCGTGATATACTTTTATAGTGGTTGTGACTCTCACAACCACACAAGGTGAAGCCTCTGATACCTATTTAGGTCATATTTTATCTCTCAGACACTTCATCCTCCCTACTTTAATATTCTGACATAATGACCCTTGGGCTTTCATTGGCTGTAAGCCATAATCATCAACATTAACAGAAATAAACACATGAAATAGATCCCTGTGTGTAATGACTCTATATAATATGTGTTTCACTTTTTTTTATTGAATTACTGAAATAAATTAACTTTTTGATGATATTCTAAATATTTGAGATGGACCTGTACTGTATGTTCACTATGAAAGTGCCCAATTGGCACAGTAGCGTAAGCCGCTGTTGCCTCGTTTATCAATTGTCAGCCAATAGTTTAATGTCCTGACAGAGGCAGCACAGTGCTGTTCATGAAATATTGTTGACAACATTGGGATATCTGCATGATCTCCGTGACAGAGCCCACGGGACCTGCAGGATGTGAAGAGTGTTTGTGTGGAAGAATGGGCCAAAATCCCGCCTGAGCAATGCAGGGACCAGTGTCTCCATACAGGAGGAGTCTGGAGCTTCAGCACCAACAAACACTTTTCTACAAAGTATTAAATACATTTCAGTAACGTGTTCAATACTTTTTCCATGCCTCATTTATCATTATTACACATAACAATTTATGGACATCAATGGTTTGATTTCTTTGCTTGTGGGGATTGGATGGGTTGTTACTGACATCTGGTAAGAATTCAATGTTAATAGCACCTTTAGAAATATATTTAATTAGAAAACTGGAAATGTGAACACTCTGGGAGCCTCAAAGAGACTTTATTCTCCCCAGTGACTACCCGGCCAGCTACCTGCAAAGACTGTGTACCTGAACTGCTGAAGAACTGTTGCCAGTAAAGTACCCGTACAGAGTTAGCAAGCCTCCGGTGTCTTATCATGTTAAGTTAAGAAACAGCTACTGCCACACCAGCTCAGCAGCAGCACTGCCCCGGGGATAGCGCTCCGCCTGCAGGGTGCGTTATCAACTGGCTGCAATACCAATATCCCTGGCGGTCTGACAGCGGCGCTGCTGAGATCACCAGACACTACAAGTGGCGTCACGAGACTTTTATTATTTATTTAATCCCCTTTTATTCAGCTGACCCCTAGGGCTATGGGCTCGGGCACCAGCCACCAAGACAGCACCCCCATATCAACGCCCAGGTACCGAGTTCCCATAGACCCCGGGGCGGGTCATCTCAGCCTGACATCATGCATGCATCACAAAGCAACAATGATGTCACACCAACTAGGAACCAGTTTGCAAAGATCAGTGACCTAGCCGCTGAACCAGGGTCCTGCAAATCAAATACGCCCATTTCTACCAGTGACTATGAATTCCAGGATGATCTTGCTAAAACAGACTCTGCACACATCCCTCTTGTGGTTTGCTCATTAGCGCTTCATTACTTCAGGAAAAGAGACGTGAAGTCATGGAATCTGAGAGGGTGGATAATGTTGAGTGAAAAATTGAGTGTTAAAGGAAATGTTAGATTATAGGACAAGCAACCCCTGGAGAGTTATTCCACTGAGCGTGTCACTTACAGCCACTTGCTTTCAGAGCAAGTCTTCATTTTCCCTGAAGATTTAAAGGAATTTTCTACAAGTCTACAAAGTTGGGTGCAAACCTTTCATGTTTGGTGCATGTTCGGTAGAGTTTCTGCATCAAAAATCTGCACATATTTTCTGCATTTATTCAAATAATTTAATGTGCATTTTTTTCATTGTGTGAACCCAATAAATGATGCAACAAAACGATGCCAAGAGAGCGGTTTAACCTGCTCATCTATTGAAATGGCAGAATAAAATCCACACCTTTTGGCTATGTGTCCACATTTGTGCATTTTGGATGCGTTTTTCCTTGCAGATTTTTTCAAATCAGCAAAGGGGAAAACACATACCAGCAAAGTCACTGAGAATCCTAAGTGCTGTGCACATCTTCAGGGTTTTTTCCTTGCAGATTCTGCACCATGTCCATTCTTTCTGCGTTTTTCTCAGACTATGTGATAGAAACACATTCGAAAAGGCACAATGAAAAAAGCACCAAAAAAACATGTTTTTTTCTGCAGCATTTTTCCTGCCAGGAAAAGCAGATTTGGTGCAGAAATAATCTGCTTGATGGGCACATAGACTTAAAGGGTCAGGTCATTTTTCAGTGTGATACTAACATTACCCTTGAATAGTGCTCGGGTAGACCTTTCAGAATATGTAAAAATCATTACTGTACTCTTTGTAGTTCTCTTGCTATAATCACCTGCACACCCAGCACGCAGCTGTAAAAGTAATTGGCCTGATTCCTAAGAGTCACAGTCTATAAATGTTATTTAAATAACCACGCCTATCCAAGCTGGTATTCTGTCCCTCTGTGCTGAAATTGCACTCGCATGTGTCAGTGCAGTGTGATATATCACGCGCACCCTTAGACTTTTATGGATGCGAGTGATCCGAGACTCACATACAATCGCAGCATGCTGCGATTTTTCCCTCACTCCCTATAGAAGCCAGGGAAAACTCGCAGGTTCGTGCTGTCTGATTGATTAATCTTGGTCCGAGTGCAATGTGAGATTATTTCGTATTGCACTCACACAAGTTTGAAGCAAGCATGGCTTTACCCTGAATCGCAGGCTTCCGCAGGCTGCTGGGGAGGGGGGTGGAAGGGGGAAGGTGCTTGTGCTACAACTCTTGTAGTAACATCACTAGCCTGTGCTGCCTGTAATAGATTTCTGTTTATATGAACATTGGTTTTTCTGCATACATATAATGTGTGTATCTGCTGAGCAAATGCACAAATGTGCACATAGAATAAGCACATAGAAATATGTTAGAGAACACACACTACACATATGCCTGAGATACACACAATGAAGATGTCAGATATGCATCTGCTAAGATCATACAACTCCTCTCCATTCTTTCTCCTCTGTCTGCAATGAGTTCCTGCGCCTAGAGAGCCAACAACACACAGGATACAGATCAGAGGAGGGCAGTGCAGTGATGCATGAATATTCATTCCTTGGGAGTGGGCAGCAGAGAAGCAAATGATCGCTCACTGTGATTTGTTCTCTACTGTAATTACTTACTGTATATTTTCTGTACCCTACATTGTAAAGCGCTGCGGAATATGTTGGCGCTATATAAATAAAGCTTTATTATTATATTATTATTAACAGAGCGAATGAATCTTTGATTTTGAAGATTACACCGGATAGGAGGAGAGTATAAATAAAGGAAATGCATGAATAGAAAGAGCTTCACTAGAAGAATTAGAAAATGATATCAGTTACATATGGATTTTTGACCTGACAGATTCCCTTAGGCCGCTTTCCCATTTGTGTTTTTGAACGCAGCGTAACCAAAGGCAGCCATGGGATCGCATGGTACCTACGTTTGGCTGCATTCAGTTGCGTTCGGATGTTGCATTTATTGTGCATTCGCGGGCCGCTTGTTTTATCAACAAGCGTCCGCAAGCGCACAAATAAGGAAAGGAAGTCAATGGATCCGCAGTGTCCTCCGCATGACAGCGCAGGATAACACTGTGAATCACATTGAAGCTCTCCCGGTGGCCGCGTTGATCTCCGGGCGGCCACCGCTGATCTCCCGGCTACCGCCGAGAGTGCTGATTGGGTGGCCCGGCACCATATTATGTGAATGCATGCGGAGAATCCCTGCTGCGTTCACATCAGTATGGCAGCGTTTGCACTGCGTTTGCGTCTGCATGCCAGACGCATGCAGACACAAACGATAGTGTGAAACCAGCCTTAGTGCATTTCCACAAGACAAAATTGTCAATTTAAAAAAATGCAACAAAAGCAGATTTTGCAGAAAAAAATTGCAACATTTACGGTAGGTTATATTACGTTAAAACTCATCCATTTCTTTTGTTCTGTAAAATGCTGCAGGTGTTATGTGTGGAAAATTTGCACCAATGTGTGTACCAAGCCTATATGCAGGAAAGATAAAGATAAGATATTAGAATAGGAATCACTCACCTATTCCATTTCCCGCTGCTGCTCCAGCGCTTCCTGATGGTTCTACAGTGTTGACATCAATCACTGGCCTCGGTGGTCAGGCTGACATTTGTGGCATGTGACCATGAGAGAGACCACCGGAGCAGCAGCGCTGAAGTGATAGGGATTGAACAGTTGAGTAATATGTAATCTTTTTTAGCACATTTTCTTGCAACATATGATTTTGAAAAATCTAAATAAGCCCTTTAAACTCTTGCTGTCAGTCAACGCATGTAAAGAAAATTGGTACATCCTGTGATCATCTTATTTTAAACATTATACCATCCCATAGAAAATCATACTTCGCAATGCTGTGAAATAATGCAATGCACTCTCTTGTTTTCACCTGATATCATTCTCCCCAAAAATAAATGAAAATATATATATGTATATATATATATATATATATATATATACTGTACATATTGTGAGGTATACCAGCAATGTATGTGGCCAGTATATTTATACAGATGGAGATCTGTGACGATGTGAAGCCAGATAGTTCCCTGGGACGTTTGTGCCAAGAATCTTACTATTTTAAAAGGGCTTGATTCACAGGATGGTCTGCAAGTGATAGGTGGGACTGGCCATCCACATACCTCCCATAGGTGTATCTCAGTGATATAGTGACACTGTGATGTATCACATGATGATGATGTAAGGAAGGTCCTGCAACTTCCTGTTTTTGGAACACATGACAGACAAGCATGTCTGAGAGTGGAGCAGCTAGAGTTCCTGGAAGTCAAGGAAGCAACCAAGACCCAATGGATCTGGACTCACAACAGGTGCTGATACCAAGTCCAAGGACCTGGTGGGTGAACCCTGTTAGTGGCCGGAGCCAGTCTGAACCCTGCTACGATTACTGAGCAGGTAAACCGAAAGTGGGACTTTGTACACTGACGGTGATCAGTGAGATAAACTACTGTATGAGTACATATCCGCGATTGAAACCGACTAGTGTGTCATAAAGGTTTCCGCTATGTGTGGGGTATACCCGCTGAAGTTAATGACTATATGATGTGTACCTTAATGACGACTGTCTATCATGGTTATTGACTACAAAGCCAGAGTAGTGGTTTATGCAGTGTCCAAATAAACCGTTAAAGGACTATATTTTATAAGAACTGTCAATGTGTGTCTGAATTGCGCAGTAAGTGGTCTCCCAACATGTACAGTAAGCGCTACTCACAATATATATACAAAGACTCTTGTATCCTGAAACAACCATAGAAAATTGTCCAGCCTTGAAGTGGTTAAAAAAATCGGTGATTTCAGCTCTGCAAACAGAAGTGAAATGAATGAAAATGAAGACGACCATAGCTGCGCCTTGCACGGTATTCTTTATATCTCCTGCCAGGAGCGCACAATACCTGCACCAAGACGTTTACTTTGCAAATACCTTTCTCCTGCTGACTTGGCATATAACAAGATATGTTCCTTTCTTACAGACTTCCACCAGTGTTACAAAAATATTCTAATAGGTTTCTTGGCTTCCCATGAGTTGGCCGTGCTCTGGATTTGTATCTGTCTGGATTGTAGACTCTCTAAGGTGCAATTTTTGTAACGAGTTCTGGAAACGTTGCCACCATCATACTTTGTTATATAGATTTCATCCGCTGATTGGATGTGTAAAGGGATTGTCCAACATCTGAAAGGCAAACTGCCCGGAAGAGAAGATGATTGCTGCGAATCCGACTGCTGAAACAAAACCCTCAGCCATCAGCTGTTACGGCCAACGAACGGTGTGGAGATCGCGGACTTATAGTGGCAACTATTCAGATGAACGGACATCGGTAATACAAGGTGGTGCGGAGCATGCACGCAGTGTCGCTCCATGACTCTCCTCATTATGACGTATAATACCGGCGGGCGGCGACATTGCCGGCAACTTGGCAACCGGCCCCTCTCCCCGGACCCTGCTATGCCGGCGGCGGACGCAAAATCATTTAAAAACCCCGCCACCGGCCCACCCATAGGGAGAAGTCCCGGTCCTCCCGCCTGTCAGTCCGGGCCTGCGCTCCATTCATCCCAAGGGCTCACTCCGATGTATGAGAGAATCAGTCCAAATATCATCAATGTTTTTGATCAGTTTCATGAGTTTGGTCTGTTTTTCTTAGATGAGAAACTCTATTTCTCTACTGTCCCCTATCTAGCCATCCATCATAATCAGGCAGCACACGGATGGCGTCTGCTTCATTCATGGACCCATAGACTTGCATTGCTGAGTTTGATCCATCACTGGGATCAATAATGGACATGTCTCTGCGATTTTGCAAAGACCACACAGTCCACGAAAAAATGGACATGTGACAGCTGTATAAACTATACTAGGTATGAGATCCATCCGTGAAGAGCGGACGTCTGAATGAGCCTTTATAGGGGTGGCGTGTATGGGATACAATGTAGGTGGAGATACCCAGGAAGATAATGGGAGCTGGTCAATTATATATTGCTACTTGCTTTAAGGAAACCTAAAATGCTATCTAGTGGAAGCTATATGGCTGATCTGCAGGTAAAAAGTGTTTAAATCGTGTGTAGCTGGCTTCCTGGAGCAACAACTGCAGGGAGAACATGACAATTGCGTGTGCAGAGCGAGCCGTCAATCAAAGTACCGGGACGTGATTATAGGTACACTCACTGTATACTGAGTGGAGGCTATAACAGCTCCCTGCACTGCCCCAATGTTACCGGGATATACGACTCTCAATGGCACAACACAAAGGATAACAACGGGGATGTAAAGGAGAGGAAGGCTCTAACAGTAGAGTGAGGGGAGATGGGTCACCTCCTGACACTAAGCTCCCTAACGTCCCTATACGGGTTCCCCCCAATCACTTGCCTTATTCCTTTGTGGAGCCCACTGGGACGGGGTACTCGGTACTGGACCGGGGTACGGCTGGGGATGTCACAGAGGTCCTGGTCCGGACCGTGTCCCGGGTTCTCACAAGTAAAAGGGGATATATACAAAGGATAAAGTTTATTGTGACGCCACCCACGGGTAGTGGTCAGTGAAGGGACCACCGCTGCAGCGCTGCTCTGCCAGGAGGATGGATAGATGATGGGCTGCAGCCAGATGGATGAGCCCGCCGCGGGTCGGACTGCTCCTGACAGGATAAAAGGTATGATAACAGTTCTTTATACCTGGAATCAGACACGGACACTCAGACAGGGTTCACCGGGGTAACTTGTCAGCTCTTCAGACAATTTACAGCAGTTCTCAGTACAGTTCTTAACACAGGTTACAGTCAGTTAACTCCGGTAACACTGAACCCTCTGCAGCCAGGCTGTCACTCTGAGACCCCTCACTCCTTCTTAAGTCCTTCCAGGCTGTTGTTTCTCTCTGCGTTCTGTCTCCGGGTAGTATAGCGGCAGCTCGGACCCTTGTGGGTCCTCTTGGTTGCTGCTGTGCTTCTAACCCTTTTGTTGGCAACTCCAACCTGGAGTTAAAGCTCCCGTCGGTTAATCTGGGAAGCTGGTATGCAATCTCTGTTCCCCTCAGAGCCGACACTCTGGTCTGCAGTAACCCTATCTTGCAAGGCGTTACCAGACTCCATCTAACCCGTGTGAGTCCAGTCCAACCTAGAGAAAACTACTCAACCGTTAGTTCGTCGGCGCTGCCGTGTTCCTCGGACCCAGTACTGCTGGTCCGGTCTCTTTCCTCACACTCCCCTGGGATGCCGACTATGGACAAGCTTTCTCTCCATGGTTTCTGTGACTCTGTGGATTCTGCATCTCCATGAAGCCCAATCCCACCGGGACATGTTTCTGTCTTTCTGATGTCTGTGCTGCTCGGCTCACTCTGGCCTACTAACTCCTTCCTCCTCTTTCTCCTCTATTTGTGCTCTCTGTCACCTGATCTACATGCTTCCCACCCACTTTCCTTTAAACCCACCACCCCTTGCTCGCCTAGAGTCCCGGGCTCCAGGTTGGGTGCTGCCTCTCGTGGTGTGTGTGTGTTTCTGTGAGGGTGTTTGGTGTACAAACCATCTATCTTTCTGGCTGCAGTTCCCTATGTGGCCACCCTGGTTGCAGGGGCGCCACACCTGCATATCCCACCAATCACCCTGGATAGTGCAAAGGCCAATGAGAGCACCAATCTTTACCACTACTGAAATAAGACACAGGGGAAGGAGGACATACAGAGGGAGAAGGCAAAAAAGATATGCACCAACTTCACAGCTGCAGCCAAACACCAGAGTTGCATAACACAACTCCAGCAGCTTCCACAAACCTCCTCCTTCTAGAGTGGTCAGCTTAGAAATTATTCTATAACCGGCATCAGGAGATGGAAGATGTGACTATTTAAGATGGAGGGGAGTGGTCACAAACGGCTACACCTGAGATAGAATAGATAAGGAACTACCAGCAAATAAGGGTCCTTAGCCCTTGCTGCACCAAAAGAAAGTGAATATGTTTAAAATTCAGAATCTCACAACGCAATTTGAGATTTAGATACCAAACCTGTCACACGTTTCCCAAGGACGGTAGACCCTCATGACACCCAATTACTAGAAGTGAAAGGCTACAAGAGTGATATAGCTTCATTTTCTCCCTGTAGCCGCTGTTCCAGTAAGATGTCTACATGGTTCAAACATTATTTACCTGCAGATTACCATTCTATATGCAAGAATATAGCATTTCTGGAAGTGACAGGTTCACTTTATGTGGCCTGATGCAATCTGTATGGGGATAGACGGTCATTAATTCAATTATTCAGTCAACATACAGATAGCCCATTGTGACCGGCACTTCATAAAAGAAGTGATCATCCAAGAGACAAGCATTATGAAAGTTTGTTGACTGATTGCTGCCATGTTAAAGAGACCCTGAATCCAACGATGTATCACTTAGATTGCTAGATGCAACGGTTCTAACATAACCAAAGTTTTTCAATCTTACAATGTAGCAGCGCTGAGAAAGCTGCCCCCACCCACACCAAACTCTGTATGCACAATGTCTATAGACAGTGAGCTGCTAATCACAGCAGGAGGCATGCCAGACTTAGGCTCACAGGCTCCTCAGTTGCAGTAATGATAAGCTACTGGCGATAAAACAAACAGGGCGATATGAAACATATCTGAATTCTTTATGTTACCCCTTACAGAATGCTGTTTTCAGATTACATAGCAAAAACCTGCTGACAGATTCCCTATAAGGAGAATTTGCTGCTTATAATAAATATGTAGATACCGCTGTTCTCCTCAATCTGCCGTGTTTTTTCTTCTTCCCTGCTCTGTGATACGGCTTCGTCTTCAGTGTATGTAAATCTATTTTTAAAGCCAAGTGGGCGTGGTCCATGACTCTTCTCCACGGATATCTTTTTTTCACCATATATTTGCAATGGAGAGGAGCAAGAACAAAAGAAAAATTCCACATTCTAGAGAACAGCGGAATAATTCATGACAAGTGACAGGTCCTCTTTAAACTCGTTCAGCCGGTACCTGAGGGCCTTTATGTGGGTCACATGTAAATTTGAGAGTGCGATTATTAGAATTGCTGTTATGATATAAGTAATGCTCTTTAAAGGGAATCTGTCAGCAGAAAATGACTGTTCAAACCAAGCACAAGCACATTTTGTGCAGTAACTTATTTGTTTTCTATGAATCCATAAGAAGAGAGTTAACTGTTGCGTGCTCCATGGTATGCCTTGTTACACAGGTATTCTTTCCTGGAAGTTCTGTTTCCATGAGAGCATACGATGCCTACCAGATGCTCCATATGGCGGCACATAGACTCAGTGTGCGCAGGACATTGACACTGACTGTCGCTCCTATTTTCTGGGGACAAACGGAAGAAAAACCTTTACATGAAATGCTCTAGAAAATGTTCCAGATGACTTTGGTAGTTCACTGCTGATTCTGAAGAATGAATGACAAGTCTCGGAGTTTCCTCTGTAACTGGAAGGACTGCTCAAAGAGTCAAGAGGTAGAATACGTCAATGTAACATACGGTCTCATAGCCGAGATGCTTTACATACCACTCCAAACAGAATGACGGTAAAAATAGGAACATAACAAAAGTAGAAAGATCAGATTAAAGATGACAGCCCCCCCCCCCCTCTATCCGCCCCCTCCTCCACCTACGATAGATCAAAAAAGTGTTTTGGGAAATAGATTGTGTCCTGGGAGTTCTGATCATGATGAATGACTGGTGTCACTTATTACAAGACTTCATTGTAAGGAATCTAGATAAGTAGCTGCATCTAAGTGACGGAGTTTGAAATCTTGCGCTATTTCCCAGCGCATCACATGACGCGCGCTTCCACATGTGATTCGCTTGGAAATAGCACGAGATTTCTAATTCTGGTACTTAGATGCCGGCGCTTGACCTGCGCTTGGGGTTCTGTCATCCATAGGGATGAATTGTCAGCGGTAAGCAGGCTTACCTTTCCGGTAACACTGAGCTAATTCTGCCAAATTCTATGTTTTAAACTGAATCCCCCTGAACGCAGCCAATAATTCTGGGGTGACCCTAGCCTCATTCTCTTTCATCCTCTCAATCCTCTTCCTCTTTCTCTTCCTGTTATTCACTCTCTCATTCTCTTACATTCCCTCAATCTCTCTCTCCCCTTTCTCCCTTCTTCTCCCCTTATATCCTCTCTCATTCTCATACATCCCCAATCTCTCTCCCTCTTTCTCTCCCGTTATTCACTCTCTCATTCTCTTACATTCCCTCAATCTCTCTCCTCTTTCTCCCTTCTCTCCCCTTATTCGCTCTCTCATTCTCTACATCCCTCAATCTCTCTTCCTCCCTTTCTCTCCCTTATTCGCTCTCCATTCTCTTACATCCCCTCAATCTCTCTCTTCCTTTCTTTCTCTCCCATATTCGCTCTCCATTCTGTTACATCCCTCAATCTCTCTCTTCCTCTCCCCTTATTCACTCTCTCATTCTCATACATCCACTCAATCTCCCTACCTTTCTCTCCCCTTATTCGCTCTCTCATTCTCTTACATCCCCTCATCTCTCTCTTTCTCTCTTTCTCTCCACCATATTCGCTCTCTATTCTCTTACATCCCCTCAATCTCTCTCCCCTTATTCGCTCTCTCATTCTGTTACATCCCCTCAATCTCTCTCTTCCTCTCTTTCTCTCCCCATATTCGCTCTCTCATTCTCTACATCCCCTCAATCTCTCTCCCTCTTTCTCTCCCCTTATTCGCTCTCTCATTCTCTTACATCCCCTCAATCTCTCTCCCTCTTTCTCTCCCGTTATTCACTCTCTCATTCTCTTATATTCCCTCAATCTCTCTCTCCCTTTCTCTCCTTTCTCTCCCCTTATTCGCTCTCTCATTCTCATACATCCCCTCAATCTCTCTCTTCCTCTCCCCTTATTCACTCTCTCATTCTCATACATCCACTCAATCTCCCTCCCTTTCTCTCCCTTTATTCGCTTTCTCATTCTCTTACATCCCCTCAATCTCCCTCCCTCTCTTTCTCTTCCCTTATTGCTCTCTCATTCTCTTACATCCCCTCAATCTCTCTCTTTCCTCTCTAGACCTCTACAGTACCAGAACAAAGCAACACGGCGGGGTCAGCACAGCACAGAGGACCCAAGTTGCCTAGCCAAGTGGTACCAGCAGAACAGAGAGAGAGTGAGACAGTCCCAGCAGCTAAGCTAGACGCAGCAGCAAGGACACACACACACAGCGCAGCACGAGGAAGCTGATGACCCCGGACAGGGTGGGAGGAAAACCCGGCCCCGTACAGACTCCGTGGACGATCTGCAACAACATCGCAGTAAAGCTTTGGAAACTACAAAACGTGAGTGTGTGTTCCTTAACCTCGTCTCCACTATTCACATCCATCATAGACTTTACTAACACTGCCCCGGGAAACTCAGTTCTGCTCACGGAGAACTATCCCATCTTGGCTGCCATCCCATCATCCCCGGAGGTTCTGCGGCAGCGGTGGCCCCGCTACTGGCCACACTCTGTGGGTGACGTCACGATAAACTATTCTCCTCTGTAAATACACTCTTATTATTGCCAAGGCCCGGGACACGGTCCGGATCAGGACCTCCGTGACATCCCCTGCTGCAATGCGGTCCGGTACCGAGTACCCCCGTCCCAGTGGGCTCGACACAGACACTCATACCCTAACCGGTTAGCAATAACAAACTATTTGCAAGGCTGCATTGACTGCCTCACCACATGTTGGACTGTGGCTTTTTCCGCAGCCGGGGTGGCACGTCCTCGTCAGCACTACACAGCACAGCCAGGTTTTCTACAGCTGCTGCTGCCGATGACACGGGCTCAGTCTGTGTAGTCACCTCCCTGATGCTCACTACTACTACTGTGGTTCCTCCCAACGCAGTCTGTGTAGCGACATCTACGGTTCTGTGACGGAGCTCTTGCACTGGTTCAGACATTTGGTGTAACCTCTGAGGCTGCCAGGCACGGCTGCTGGCTCAAATACCTGGAGCTCAGCTGTATAAGAGGGTAGCTCATACCTTACTAGATGGACATCCAGGGCGTACCACCCCCGCTGTCTCAGGTGCTGGGTAAAGGTGACCTTGTCACCAGGCTGCAGATGGCGACCAGGGTGACCTTCTAGCAGGTGGGATTCCTGCTGGGTTACAAAGAGTTCTCTGACGCTTCTCAGCTCGTTGACGAACCCCGAGCCTCTGTCCTGCTGGAACCGGACTACGGAGCTCTTACGAATCGGACCCCGCTCTGCTGCCTTGGATGGGCGGACCCCCTGCTTTTCTTGCAGGTTCTGCTCCTCCATGGCAAGCCATTTAGCCTGCCTCTTCGCCTCCTCGGCGGCCTTCTGGGCATCTTGCTTGGCTCACTGTTGGTGGCCGTATTCCACCCAACTAAGAGTCTCTACTGTGGGCCTTCCCTCTCTGGTCTCTCTCGGGAGGCCATTAGTGAGTCCCCCTGGTCGACCAATCTGATGACCTCCCGCTTCACATACACTTCCTCCATGGCCAGCTCGGGCTCTAGCAGGGCCACCCATCTGTGCTGGACTACGGATTGGTCTCACTGTATGTTTTTACTATCCCAGCCTGGTGCTAGGGGGGACGGAGCATCTAGGGCCCTGCCAGGGTGTTATCAGCCTCAGGGGAAACATCAGCACCTTTGCTCTCCTTGTCACCCACCTCTGCTTCCTCGTCCGGGGCTGGCAATGGTGGTTGCGGCATCTCTCTCTTTACACATATTTGTCTTTCTTTTTTTGTTCTCTCCCTATCTTTCTTCATCACTTTCTCTATCTATGTCCCTCTACTCCACTGTCTTTGCACCCCTCTCCCAGTCCCACTTTTTCTTCCCTCTACTCTTTCTTTTTTTATATTTCTTTCTTACACTCTCTCTCTTCCCTTCTTTATCCCATTCTTTCAGCCCCCTTTTTCTCTGTGACTCTCCCTCCCTCCTTCTTTCTGCCTCTTTCTCTTTTTTGTCTCTCTCTATCCCTCTTTGTCCCACTCTTTTTCTCTGTGTCTCTCCCTCCTTCTCTCTTTCTACCTCTTTCTCTTTTTATGTCTCTCTATCCTCTGTCCACTCTTTTTCTCTTTCTTTCATTCTGTGTAAGTTACAATAATGATTACTGCAGATTTCCTAATCCTGTCTCATACAGGGGTGGACAGTCACAGACAGAAGTGGCTCCTGTGCTCGCACAGTATATGGGCCCTTTGCAGTCCAATATCTCACCCTAATTCTCATTTTCGCTGCTTTGCATGTGTTTGTGGTCCCGTTACCTCCTGGGCCCTGTGCAGCTGCACTGATGATGTGTAATATATAGACAGGATTAGTTTTGAGAGCAGTCAGTCTGAGAATTGCGACGCCGGTTTTCCCGGTGGCTCTGCTGGATGATGATATTGTGTGTATCTTGTGACGACGCTGCTGTCTTAAACGCCTATGTGATGCGGGCTGTGTGGGCCTGAGGGCTGCACTTGGGGTCCATGTGGTCGCGGTGCTTGCACTGGTGTGTGGCATCGCATTGTCATTTATGTGTGGACGTGAGGCTAGGTTTTGTTATGAGGGGGTGGGGGGGGTAGGGGGATATAGTGGTTGAGTATTGGGAGGAGGGGTTAGTAGGATTGGAAGAGAGGGAAAGAGAGTGAGAGAAACAGAGAGTGGAAAGTAGGGAGAGAAAGAGAGGAGTGAAGGGAGGGATAAAAGAGAGAGGAAGTGGGAAGAGAGGAGGGAGGGAGAAGAAGAGAGGGAAAGAGGAAGAGAAAGAGAGGGAGGGGAAGAAGAGTGAGAGTAGTAGAGAGAGGGGAAGAGGGAGAGAAAAGAGAAAGGAGAGGTAGAGGAGGGAGGGAGGGAGGGAGGGAGGGAGGGAGGGAGGGAGGGAGGGAGAAAAAGAGAGGGAGGGAAAGAGGGAGGGGGGGGGAGAGAGAGAGAGGGGGGAAGGGGGAGAAAAGAGTAAGAGAAGTAGAGGGGAAGGGGGAGTGAAAAAGAAGGGAGAGAGGGAAAGGGAGAAGAAGAGAGAGAGAGAGTGAAAAAAGAGAGGGAGATAATGAGGGAGGAGGGAGGGAGAGAAAGGGGGAGAGAAGAGAGGGTGAGAAAAAGGGAGAGGAGAGAGGGAGAAAATGAGATGAAAGCGAAGGAGAGAAACGGGGGGAGAAAGAAAGGGAGGGAAAGAGGGAGAGAAAATGAGAGAGGGGAGAAAAGGGGGGGAGGGGGGGAGTGAGAAAGAGAGGGGGGAAGAGGGAGGGAAACAGAGAGGGAGGAGAAAGAGTAAGAGAAGTAGAGAGGGGAAGGGGGAGAGAGGAGGGGGAGCAGAAAAAGAGGGAAAAGGAGAGAGGGAGAAGAAAGAGAAAGGAGAGAGAGGGTGGGAGAGAAGGGAGGGGGGAAAAAGAGAGGGAGGAGAGAGAAAGGGAGAGGAAAGAGAGGGAGGTGAGAGGGAGAGAAGGAGGAGAGAGGGAGAGAAAGAGAGGGAGGAGAGAGAGGGAGAGAAAGGGGAGGGAGGAGAGAGGGGAGGAGGGAGAGAACAGAGAGGGGGGAGGGAGACGGGGAGTGAAAAGAGGGAGAGAAAGAGGGGGGATGGAGAGGAGGGAGAGAACGAGAGGGAAGAAGAGGAGAGAGAGGGGGAGCGGGAGAGAAACAGAGGGGAGGAGAGAAGGGAATAAGAGGGAGAGAGAGGGGAAGAGGGAGAAGAGAGAGGGAAGAAGAGGGAGAGAAAAGAAAGGAGGGAGGGGAAGGGAGAGAAAGGAGAGGGAGGAGGAGAGCAGAGAAGAGAGGATAGAGAGGGGAAGAGGGAGAGAGAGAGGAGAGAGAGGGAAGAAACGGGAGGGAAAGAGAGGGGAAGAGGGAGAGAAAAGAGAGAGGGAGAGGGGAAGAGGGAGAGAAAAGGGAGAGCGGGAGGAGAGAAAGGGAAGAAGAGGGAGAGAGAAGAGAGAGGGAGAGAAAGAGAGAGGGAGAAGAGGGAGAGAAGGAGAGGAGAGAGGGGAAGAGGGAGAGAAAAGAGAGGGAGAGAGGGGATAAGGGAGAGAAAAGAGAGAGGGAGAGAAAAGAGAGGGAGGAGAGAGAGGGAAGAGGGAGGGAAAAGAGAGAGAGGGGAAGAGGGAGAGAAAGAGAGGGAGGAGAAGAGGGAGAGAAAGTGAGGAGAGAGGGGAAGAGGGAGAGAAAAGAAAGGGAAGAAGAGGGAGAGAAAAGAGAGGGAGGGAGGGGAAGAGGGAGAGAAAAGTGAGGGGGGGGTGAGAGGGAAGAGAGGGAGAGAACAGAGAGGAGGGAGGGAGAGAGGGGAAGAGGGAATAAAAGAGAGAGGGAGAGGAAAGAGAGGGGAAGAGGGAGAGAGGAGAGAGAGGGAGAGAAAAGAGAGGAGAGAGAGGGGAAGAGGGAGAGAAAAGAGAGAGAGGGAGAGAGGGGAAGAGGGAGAGAACAGAGGGAGAGGGAGGGAAAGAGAGGGGAAGAGGGAGAGAGGAGAGAGAGGGAGAGAAAGAGAGGAGAGAGAGGGGAAGAGGGAGAGAAAAGAGAGAGAGGGAGAGAGGGGAAGAGGGAGAGAAAGAGGGAGAGGGAGAGAACAGAGAGGGAGGAGAGAGGGGAGAAGAGGGAGAGAAAAGAGAGGGGAAGAGTGAGAGGAAAGAGAGAGAGGGGAAGAGGGAGAGAAAGAGAGGGAGAAGGGGAGGGAGAAGACGGGGAGGAAAGAGAGGAGCAAGGGAGAGAAAAGGAGAGGGGAAGAGGGAGAGACAAAGGGAGGGAGAAGAGAGGGAGGAGAGAGAGGGAAGAAGAGGGAGAGAAAAGAGAGGAAAGAGGGAGAGAAAGAAGAGGGAGAGAAAAAGAGAGGGGAAGAGGGAGAGAAAAGAGAGAGAGGGAAAGAGGGGAGAGAAAAGAGAGGGAGGAGAGAGAGGGAAGAAGAGGGAGAGAAAGAGAGGGAAGAAGAGGGAGAGAAAAGAGGAGAGACAAAGAGAGGGAGGAGAGAGGGAGAGAGAGGGGAAGATGGAGAGAAAAGAGAGGGAGGAGAGAGGGAAGAGGGAGGGCAAAGAGAGAGGGGGAGAGAAAAGAGAGGAGGAAGAAGAGGGAGAGAGGGGAGAGGGAGAGGAAGAGAGGGACGAAGAGGGAGAGAGGGGAGAGGGGAGAGAAGAGAGCAGAGGAAGGAGAGGGGAAGAGGGAGAGAAAAGAGATAGCAGGGAGGAGAGAAGAGGGAGAGAAAAGAGAGGAGGGTGGGAAAGAAAGAGGGAGGGCGAGGAAAGAGAGGGAGAGAGGGGACGAGGGAGAGAAAAGAGGGAGGAGAGAGTGGGATGAAGAGGGAGAGGAAGAGAGAGGGAGGGGAGAGGGAGAGAAAAAAGAGAGGGGAAGAGGGAGAGAAAAGAGAGGGAGAAGAGGGAGAGAAAGAGAGAGGGAAGAAGAGGGAGAGAAAAGAGAGGGAGGAGAGAGGGAAGAAGAGGGAGAGAAAAGAGAGGAAGGGGGAGAGAAAAGAAGAGGGAGAGAAAAAAGAGAGGGGAAGAGGGAGAGCAAAGGAGGGAAGAAGAGGGAGAGAAAGAGAGGGAAGAACGAGGGAGAGACAAAGAGAGGGGGAAGAGGGAGAGAAAGAGAGAGGGGGAAGAGGGAGGAAAAGAGAGAGGGAAGAAGAGGGAGAGAGGGGGGAAGAGGGAGAGAAAAGAGGGAAGCAGAGGGAGAGAAAAGAGAGAGGGGAACGAGGGAGAAAGGAGAGGGGGAGAGGGAGAGAAAGAGAGAGAGGGAGAAGAGGGAGGAGGGGGGAAGAGGGACGCGAAAAGAGAGAGGGGAAGAGGGGAGAAAAGAGAGAGGGGGCAGAGAGGGCAGAAGAGGGAGAGAGAGGGGAGGCGAAGGGGACAGAGGCGGGAGGGTGAGCCAGAGAGGGAGCAGCGGGAGAGACAACGAGATGGCGGAAGACGAGAGCGCGAAGAGCGCGGGCAGACCAGCGACTAGTCTATCGCACCGTCCTCTTATCCCATCTTCCCTCTGTTACCTTCAGCTCGCCCTCTCTCTTTCCACTCCTGTTTTCTTCCCCTCTCTCTTCTTTCTCTCCCCTCTCTCTCTTTCTTCTCTCTTTTTCCTCTCTTTCTCTTCCCTCTCTCCCCTCTCTCTCTTTCTTCCCTCTCTTTCCTCCTCTTTCTCTCTCTTTTCCTTTCTCTCCCCTCTCTTTTTCTTCCCTCTCTTTCCTCCTCTTTCTCTCTCTTTTCCTCTTCTCTCCCTCCTCTCTCTTCCCTCTCTTTCTCCTCTTTCTCTCTCTTTTCCTTTCTCTCCCCTCTCTCTCTTTCTTCCCTCTTTCTCCTCTTTCTCTCTCTTTTCTTCTCTCCTCTCTCTCTTTCTTCCCTCTCTTTCCTCCTCTTTCTCTCTCTTTTCCTCTTTCTCTCCCTCTCTCTTTCTTCCCTCTCTTTCCTCTCTTTTCCTCTTTCTTTCCCTCTCTCTTTCTTCCCTCTCTTTCCTCCTCTTTCTTCTCTTTTCCTCTTTCTCTCCCTCTCTCTCTTTCTTCCTCTCTTTCCTCCTCTTTCTCTCTTTTCTCTTTCTCTCCCTCTCTCTCTTTCCTCCTCTTTCTCTCTTTTTTTCCTCTTTCTCTCCCCTTCTCTTTTCCTCTTTCTCTCCCCTCTCTCTCTTTCTTCCCTCCTCTTCTCTCTCTTTTCCTCTTTCTCTTCCTCTTCCCCTCTCTCTCTTTCTTCCTCTCTTTCCTCTCTTTCTCTCTCTTTTCCTTTCTCTCCCCTCTCTCTCTTTCTTCCCTCTCTTTCCTCCTCTTTCTCTCTCTTTTCCTCTTTCTCTCCCTCTCTCTCTTTCTTCCCTCTCTTTCCTCCTCTTTCTCTCTCTTTTCTCTTTCTCTCCCTCTCTCTCTTTCTTCCCTCTCTTTCCTCCTCTTTCTCTCTCTTTTCCTTTCTCTCCCTCTCTCTCTTTCTTCCCTCTCTTTCCTCCTCTTTCTCTCTCTTTTCCTCTTTCTCTCCCTCTCTCTTTCTTCCCTCTCTTTCTCTCTCTTTTCCTCTTTCTCTTCCTCTCTCCCCTCTCTCTCTTTCTTCCCTCTCTTTCCTCCTCTTTCTCTCTCTTTTCCTCTTTCTCTCCCCTCTCTCTCTTCCCTCTCTTTCCTCCTCTTTCTCTCCTTTTCCTCTTTCTCTTCCCTCTCTTTTCCTCTTTCTCTCCCCTCTCTCTTTTCCTCTTTCTCTTCCCTCTCTTTTCCTCTTTCACTCCCCTCTCTCTCTTTCTTCCCTCTCTTTCCTCCTCTTTCTCTCTCTTTTCCTCTGTCTCTCCCCCTCTATTCTTCCTCCCTCTCTCTTTCCATGGATTTTCCTGTTTCACACAGGTTTTCCAGGGATTATAAAGCTCAGATATACTCTTCCATATATGTGCATAAAACCATAGTAAAACGCACTCAGAAAATGCAACAAACCGCACTGTATGGACAGAGCCTCAGAGGATCTGCATCTTGGCAGAATCTTGCTCTTTTGTCGGCCCGGTTCTCCTGCTGATGACACAATATTGCCCCTGTGATCTCTCGGATGTATTGTGCGCACGTTGGTGATATTTTTTTTAGCAAGTTTCAGTTCCTGCCCGGACACAAAGAGTTAACGGCACAGCTGCTCCAGCGCCAACACGTGTTCAATAACAGAGGGGCGTGCCGTGTAGGCGTGGCCTGTGCACGGTGGGCGGAGCTCGTAGGCGTTATTAGCGCACGGGAAGCGACGTGTTGGGCAGCTGGCAGGCGCGGGGCGGAGTCTCTTCTGGAGGGTGTGGCTAGTGTGGCGGTCGTTCTCGCGAGTGTGTCCGGGCTCCGCCTCCTCCTCACTCGGCGCCTCAGGGTGAGCGGAGCTCCCGGATCGGGGAGACGCAGGAGGAGGAGGAGGAGCGCAGAGCCGGCCACACACAGGGGAGAGCCCGCCGGCCACACAGGAGAGCCCCGGTGAGTGCGGGGCCCGGGGGGACTGCCTCCATCCACACCGAGACCTGGGGAATTATAATGGAGGAGGGGGGATAGAGGCTGTGCCCGGCTAATAATGGAGGAGGGGGGAATAGAGGCTGTGCCCGGCTAATAATGAGGAGGGGGGAATAGAGGCTGTGCCCGGCTAATAATGGAGGAGGGGGGAATAGAGGCTGTGCCCGGCTAATAATGGAGGAGGGGGGAATAGAGGCTGTGCCCGGCTAATAATGGAGGAGGGGGGAATAGAGGCTGTGCCGGCTAATGATAATGGAGGAGGGGGGGGAATAGAGGCTGTGCCCGGCTAATATAATGGAGGAGGGGGGGGAATAGAGGCTGTGCCCGGTAATGATAATGGAGGAGGGGGGGGAATAGAGGCTGTGCCCGGCTAATGATAATGGAGGAGGGGGGAATAGAGGCTGTGCCCGGCTAATGATAATGGAGGAGGGGGGAATAGAGGCTGTGCCCGGCTAATGATAATGGAGGAGGGGGAATAGAGGCTGTGCCCGGCTAATGATAATGGAGGAGGGGGGAATAGAGGCTGTGCCCGGCTAATGATAATGGAGGAGGGGGGGGAATAGAGGCTGTGCCCGGCTAATGATAATGGAGGAGGGGGGAATGGAGGCTGTGCCCGACTAATGATAATGGAGGAGGGGGGAATGGAGGCTGTGCCCAGCTAATGATAATGGAGGAGGGGGGAATGGAGGCTGTGCCCAACTAATGATAATGGAGGGGGGGGGAATGGAGGCTGTGCCCAGCTAATGATAATGGAGGAGGGGGGAATGGAGGCTGTGCCCAACTAATGATAATGGAGGGGGGGGGAATGGAGGCTGTGCCCAGCTAATGATAATGGAGGAGGGGGGAATGGAGGCTGTGCCCGACTAATGATAATGGAGGAGGGGGGAATGGAGGCTGTGCCCGACTAATGATAATGGAGGAGGGGGGAATGGAGGCTGTGCCCAGCTAATGATAATGGAGGAGGGGGGAATGGAGGCTGTGCCCAGCTAATGATAATGGAGGGGGGGGGGAATGGAGGCTGTGCCCAACTAATGATAATGGAGGGGGGGGGAATGGAGGCTGTGCCCAACTAATGATAATGGAGGGGGGGGAATAGAGGCTGTGCCCAACTAATGATAATGGAGGAGGGGGGAATGGAGGCTATGCCCAGCTAATGATAGTGGAGGAGGGGGGAATGGAGGCTATGCCCGGCTAATGATAGTGGAGGAGGGGGGAATGGAGGCTGTGACAAGGTAATAATAATGGAGGGGTATAGAGGTAGTGCCTTTTTAATGAGGGAGAGCATGGTATGGAGGGGTGGGCACAATGGTCGGCTCAATCTTCTCTTCTGTGCTTTGTTACTGTATGATCACTGATTATTTCCTATAACCGTTTATATTCAGGCAGAAGTAGGAGTTCTGCTCTGCAGCTCACTTATGTGGTTTCTTCCCCCTCTGCTGGAGTCTTTACGCTCCTGTTTGTAGGATGCGGCGGGGGTGTGGGTTTTTCTTGTTTGTGTTTCCCAGGTGTTGTCCATTATGGAAGTTGGTTGGATGATTTGGATTCTTCAGAATTACTATTCTCGCTGGCACATCATCCTGTGTTACCATGCTGGGAAACAGGTTCAGAGCCACATCGTAGATCGGTGCTTGCTAGTGGGGTCTTTAATGACTCCGGCTGGCTAATCATCCACTGGATGTGTAAATAGTAGATTGTGTGATGAGAGCCACCATGACCCCTTTCCCAGTATTGACCAGAGCGGGGGCTTCTATTCCGGCAGTCCTATTCTCGGCTGGTTTCACGTTACGATTTGTCTAAATCCGATGCTGTCCGATGAAAATCGGACAGCATTGGATCCGAATTTGGCCCCATGCAGCCCTATGGGCATCGGACCGAATCGGATGTGCACTAAATGCCATCCGATTTGGTCCGATCCGAGTTTGTCCGATGTTTTTATCGGTGCAAAAATCAGAGCCTGCACCGAAAATAAAATCTGACAGACTCAGATCGGACCAAATCAGATGGCATTTAGTGCACATCCGACCCGATCCCTATAACATGGGGCCCTATGGAAACATCTGATGTTTCCTCGGACCCTATTTTAGTGTACTGAGCATGCTCAGTACACTAAACCTATTGTGTGCCGCCTAATTTAACTTCTGCAATGTATATACATACTGATCGGGTCAGCTGATTGAGTCACATGACCGGTTACCGCGGTAACCGCTGACGCTTTTGACGTCATCACAGGTCCTGTACACCCGATCGGAGGCTGATGGAGACGCTGAGGGAGCGCTGGAAGGTGAGAATAAAGATTTGTTATGTTGGGGAGGGCACATCGGGAGGAGGGCACATCGGGAGGAGGGCACATCGGGAGGAGGGGGCATGAGAGGGCACAGTAGGGAGAGAGTAGGGGGACACTAGGGCAAAACAGGGGGGCCGCAGGGAAGCAGCAAGATGAGAGGAGGGGGAGCTACGTGACAGCGCAAACTGATCCTGCAAAAAGTAGGATTCGGATGCCTATTTGGCATCCGATTGCAGAGATCAGTTTGGATCCGATGCTGTCCGATTTATATCGGACAGCATCGGATTTAGAGAAATCGTAATGTGAAAGTAGCCTAAGGCTGGTTTCACATTACGATTTGTCTAAATCCGATGCTGTCCAATGAAAATCGGACAGCATCGGATCCGAATTTGGCCCCATGCAGCCCTATGGGCATAGGACCGAATCGGATGTGCACTAAATGCCATCCGATTTGGTCCGATCCGAGTCTGTCCGATGTTTTTATCGGTGCAAAAATCGGAGCCTGCACCGATTTTTGCACCGAAAATAAAATCTGACAGACTCGGATCGGACCAAATCGGATGGCATTTAGTGCACATCCGATCCGACCCGATCCCTATAACATGGGGCCCTATGGAGAAGGGTCCGAGGAAACATCTGATGTTTCCTCGGACCCGATGTTAGTGTACTGAGCATGCTCAGTACATGCTCAGTACACTAAACCTATTGTGTGCCGCCTAATTTAACTTCTGCAATGTATATACATACATTGCAGAAGTTAAATATAAGTTAAATCAAGTGTTTAAAAATAAAATCTTTATTCTCACCTGCCAGCGCTCCCCCGGTGTCTCCAGCTGCAGCCGCTCGGTAACAGGACCTGTGATGATGTCAGAACCCGATCAGCTGATTGGGTCACATGACCGGTTACCGCGGTAACCGCTGACGCTTTTGACGTCATCACAGGTCCTGTACACCCGATTGGAGGCTGATGGAGACGCCGAGGGAGCGTTGGAAGGTGAGAATAAAGATTTGTTATGTTGGGGGGGACAGGAGGGGGGCACATGTGAGGGGACAGTAGGGAGAGAGTAGGGGGACACTAGGGCAAAACAGGGGGGCCGCAGGGAGACAGCAAGATGAGAGGAGGGGGAGCTACGTGACAGCGCAAACTGATCCTGCAAAAAGTAGGATTCGGATGCCTATTTGGCATCCAATTGCAGGGATCAATTTGGATCCGATGCTGTCCGATTTATATCGGACAGCGTCAGATTACAAAAAATCGTAGTGTGAAACCAGCCTTGCATGCTTATTCCCACTTTGCATGACATTGCCTTTATAGTCAGCTGAGGGTTGGTTTCTGGGGGTCCCACCATTCCTGAGATGAGGCTAGTGTAGCACTGTACAGGTAATAGTGTGGGGGGGCATCTATCTTACACAGCTGTATGGCCAGGAGCACTGCTGTGCAGAGAATACAGCATGAAAATTGCAGTATGGCCCCTTAAGGGGGTGTCACACGCGTCAATGTCGTCAGCGATCTGATCGCTGACGACATTGACGGCTGATTGCTGGTGAGCTGTCACACAGACAGACTCACCAGCGATCAATTGACCAGTGACATCATGGAAACGATTTAAATATCGTTTCCACGATGTCCTGCTCCCGCTGCCAGCCTGCTGGAAGCGGGAGCAGCCTGGTCTCCAAGGTACACTGCGGGTAACTAGGCAGCGCGGCTGCCTAGATACCCGACGTGTACCTTAGTTACCAGCCTCCTCTGCTCACCCGGTGAGCGGAGGAGGCTGGTAACTAAGGTACACAGTCGGGTATCTAGGCAGCGCGCGCTGCCTAGATACCCGACGTGTACCTTAGTTACCAGCCTCCTCCGCTCACACGGTGAGCGGAGGAGGCTGGTAACTAAGGTACACGTCGGGTATCTAGGCAGCGCGCGCTGCCTAGTTACCCGCAGTGTACCTTGGAGACCAGCTCCCAGCGCTTGTGACAGGCGCTGGGAGCTGGAATATCGCTCGCTCCCGGTGTCACACGCAGCGATGCTGCGTGTCCACCGGGCGACAATCGCCAGGTTTCAGAGCTGGTTCTGAAACCTGGCGATCATCAACCAGCGATTTATCGCTGGTTGATGCAGTATGTCACACGCGTCAATATCGCTGCAACGTCACGTGCAGTCGATATCGTGCAGGCGATATTGACGCGTGTGACACCCCCTTTAGATCAGTGGGGGTCCCATGCCTTAAAGTGTCCTGGTGAGGCTCCATCGTACTATATGGCAGTCGTGTGTGACTGCACTAGTTACTGGCGTGACATCCATGTTGCACGTTTGGTGTCACTTGTTTCTTACCTAAGTGTTTTCTTTTTCTTATCATGAAGACTTATTGATGAGGTCATTTTAATTTACTTAACTCCAAGGTTCAAGGCACCAGATGACGACTAGGGACAATGGGGATGATCCTTAGGGTCCCGTTACACGTAGCAATGCTCTAGCGATGACAACGATACGACCTGGTAGGGATCGCTGGTGCGTTGCTACGTGGTCGCTGGTGAGATGTCAAACAGTCAAATCTCACCAGCAACGCAGCAACGATACGGCGGTCGTTGGGGCCCTGTCACTCTCGGGCGTAGTATTGAGATCGTTGGTCATTGTCCCTGCTAAACACAGCGATGCATGCTGCCCAGCAGAAGCGAGACTATCAAGAAATGGTCCAGAACGGTTTGTAATGAGCAGCGATCTCACAGCGGGTTCCTGGTCGCTGCTACGTATCACGCATACCGAGGTCGCTGTTACCGTCACAAAACCTGTGACGTTGCAGCGATATCGCTAGCGATATCGTTGTGTGTGAAGTACCCCTATGGTACTCAATGGTATAAGGAGTGAATGACTTTCCCTTCATGTGACTATTTGATTGCCTCCATATGTGCGCGCTGGGAAGCCACATAGCATGCACTGGTGGAGAGACAGGTGTATTAATCAGGGGGCTGTCAGATTGGGGAGAGCATACTATACCCATGTGATGAGGGCCTGGAGTGTGGGCAGTAGAGACCAAGCCCAGCGCGTGTCGCCACAATCGGTGGCTTCGTCAGGAGCAGCTGGCTGGGGGGAGCACAAGGTTTTTTATACCTGTCTGTCCAGCTTCCCAGCGCACACATAGCACTGCACAGATCCCACTGATAGGCACACACCCTCCACCTGTGTGGTCAAACTGCTCACCTCCCTCTATGCACCTCGCCTCTACGCACGGGTCCCTTTTATGTGACTTTACAGCCACTGTGCTGAGGTGACTTTACTACCTGGAGGGCATATAAGGGTGTTAATTATTGTTATACAGAAAGGTTTCTATGCAGTATTATTACTATTCTGTTAACTACCTTGTCAATTCATTGATTGTGGGGCCAAGGGGCTGCAGATACACGGGGCCAATACTGCTTTTCTTATGGTGGACAACTTTATGATAAAATTAGAGCTGTGCACACTTCATACAGAGGCTTTCTTCTTCCCCTTTGCAGTATTCTTTCTTCTGTGTTGCAGCACCCATTTTTACCTCCAACCAGGCAGTGCGCTCTCTCACCACCCAATTCTCAGATCCCTCTGTGTAGTGACTCCATATGTGTTTCACTTCTTGTATTGAATTACTGAAATAAATTTACTTTTTCATGATCTTCTATTTCATTGAGATGCACTAGTATGTATTAAGAATTTTTTTTTTTTTTGGACACCACTGACTTCAAAAGGCAAAGATCATATCATATCCTGTCTGTCTTACAGAGCATCAGTCAGACAATGCTCCATGTGGACTGGTCAAGGCAAATCTGTCTATTTTTACATTTGCACGATGTGCCCACCTAGCATTGTGTCCCTTGCAGGTTTCAGAAAATCTTCTACATGGGGAAAATGCATGTCAGCATGGTCAATGAGATTCCTAAAGTGCTGTGCCCATCTGCAAGGGATTCTCACCCCCTGGGAGTTGCTTTTCCTCCACAAAATCAGTTGTTGTCATCTACTTACTATGGATGGTCTCCTGAAAGAGAAGGAAACCTCACTATCCTAAGCATGGCTTATGTAAGCCACAGGGACTGACATGCAGCTTGTCGATCCTCCTGGGCTCTCCTGACTATACCAAATGTCATGGTAGGGATATATGACCTGTTGTCCTTTAGTGTGGTTTCAGGTAAACTAAAGAGCTGTTGGGGCATATGGAGGATGGGGCCCTCTACCGATATTCCCAGTAGCTCTGTCTAGTTGAATGCCATAAAATCCCTTCTATAGTACCTTTTTATATGTAAGGCTGGCTTCACACTACGGTTTTGCTCCTGTCTGTGGGATCCTGTTTTTTGCAGGACCCCATTGACTGGAATGGACAGGCCCGGATTGTAAACTCTGGATGCCATGTCTGTGACTGGATCTGGGATTTTGACCGATCCGGACACAGAGCTGGGGGAGTTGAGCTAGGCAAGTTGTCAGCACTGTTCACTTTCACTTTAGCAGTGTATTTCCATACACTGCTAAAGTGAAATTAAATAAAGGAATGGTTAAAAATAAAAAAAAATAATTCTCATGTCCGCTGAGTGCCCAGCAAAGCATCTGACTCGCCCCATGGGGTACTCTGAACCAGGCCCAATGTTGTCGTGAGATGGGATGTCACGGTGGCTGGACCCTGCTCATGGCCCTGGAGCGGTCAATAAAAAGGGGAATTTGTTGAAGGGGAGAACAGGTTTTTATGGAATGGTTTGTTGTGGCGCCACCCGTGGTGTTCGGCTATGGATGGCCAACGCTGCGTTCCGGACCCCTGGGGATGATGGGATGGCAGCTGTGATGGTTTCGCTCCCCACGGGTGGAGCAGATCCCCTGGGCATCTGGTGCGGAGGGATTTGGGTAATGGAGGGAAAGCGAGGCAGATCTGGCTGCAGAGAAGGAGCAGAGCAGCTCACATGCAGGGCCCTGTGTCCTGCACGGGTTTAAATCTACTGCTCCTCAGGTGGGAAATGAACAGTCTCGCACACAGTTCTGAGTTCCAAACCTGGTTTACTTAAGCTTTTCTCTGTTGGCACCACTGGTACAGTTCTGGCTCTCAGCAACCAGGATGTCTTGTCCAGGACACCCCCTTATGTTCCTTCCTTCTTGGGTTGTTCTCTTCCTCAGTGCTGACTGTTCGCCTAACTCCTGCTCGCGCCCCGCGCACAGTGCCCTGATCCAGCAGCCGCGGGTCTTGTTGGGCGACCAGCACCAAGTCCCCTGACCCTAGTACGGCTGCCTTCTCAGCAGATGTGCCCAGGAGTTGGCCACAGCTCCTCTAGATCTAGTGGCCTCTGGTTCCGTGGTTGGAGTGTAGTCTCCTCGCCACCTCTAGGGCCAGTCCCTAGTCTGCAACCTGCCCCTCCGCATCACTTCAGATTCAGGCGCACAGGTGGATCGCTCACTTCCTGCACCCCTAGGGCTCCCTCTGTCTCTCTGCAGTCTGCTGTTATGGGACCTGGGTTGAGCCGCATTTCCGCTCAAGTCCTCAGAGTCCTTCTCCTTTCACTGCTCTTCTCTCCTCGACTGACTCCACGCCTACTGGCTGACTACTTCCTGTTCATTTTTCCTTCTGTCTCATGTCCCACTTCCTGACTGCTCCTCCTAACTTCCCACCCTCCACCTTTCTCCCCACTATCCCACTGACTACCTGGGCCCTCTCACTATCGGGTCCACCTGCAGTCCCTGGGACCGGGTGTGTTGGGTGCTTTTGTGGGTGTCTGGACTTGCCATCCTGTTTACTGAGACAGGGATACTAAACCCGTGGATTGGGTGCAGTACCCCTCTGTGGCGACCAGAAAGCGGGGGCGCCACATGTCTACCTCCGATGGCTAAAGGACCTTAATAAGCTGACAAGGAAGGGACGGGGCAACCCGATCAGCTTATAGGTACCTTTACATGCCGCAACTATCCCTGGCAATCTGTATCAACCGTACGTGCATGTTTTTAATGGTTGCTAACGATCGCCGATTCCGCATGTACACGCTGCAATTGCGTAGTCAACTCAAGGTATCGTGGTTCTTCGGAAGTTGAAACAGATCCTGCGGATAACTTCCTGTTGAATCCTGTCGCCCCTTCACACGCTGCAATCAGTAGGGGAATGTGGGCGTACATGTTCTGCGGTGCCAAAACATAGGCGTGACAGAGTTGTGTATTCTGTGACGCTAACACGCTGATTGGACAACGCAATAGTGTCATGATTGGCCAGCCTGCGCAGTAAGGCTGGCTAATCCATGGTGGTATGAATGAACAGCTCTTTAAATATGGCGCCCTGTGAAGGGACAGCCAATGGTAACACAGTAGCCCCCACCAATCATCGCTGATAGGGCGCGGTATCCAGCACGCTGTGGTACGCCTCTGGGAAATCACTAGGTGATGCAGATTCCATCCCCATCGCCCGTTTACACACCACTACCAGGGCAATTCACCCTTTGTGTTGCCTCGGATTTTAGAACACGGCTCAAACTGCAACCCGGAGCAACTGCAAAAAACCCGATCACTTTCCCCAGTTACACGCTGCTATTTCGTAGAAATTTCAAGGCAACCGTGAAAAAAATCCCTATTGCCAGGCAGTTGCTACACGTTAGTGGCGGCGTGTAAAGGTACCTTATGGGTCACATGACTGCATCAGTGTGGTTTAAAGATTTAAATCGCTCTGATGCAGTCATGTGACCCATCAGCTGATCGGTTGCCCCACCCCTTCCCGGTCAGCTGATTAAGGTTCTTTAGCCATTGGAGGTGGATGCATCGCTGGACACTCGGTGGACAGGTGAGAATTTATTTTTTTTATTTTAACCATTCCTTTATTTACCGTATATACTCGTGTATAAGCCGACCCCCCCCCCCCCACTTTTGCCCCCAAAACCTGGGAAAACCTATTGACTCGTGTATAAGCCGAGGGTGGACCCCAGCACAGGTATACAGCCCCCAGCAGTGTGGTATACAGAAGCCTCCCCAGTGGTATATGCAGCAGCCCCAGGGGTATACAGGCCCCCAAATGCTGGCACTCGCACCCCCCCCCCCCTGTGTGGTAAGGGCCCCCCTGCTGCTTAACTTACCATCCCTGGTCTTCTGCACTGTACCACGCCGGTCTTCTGTACTCCGTCCTCCATGCTCCCGTCCGGCTGCATCCGGGATCCCCAGCCGTCGCAGTTACGATGACGTCATCGTGCGACGGCCAGGGATCCCGGATGCAGCTGGACGGGACTCTGAGCATGGAGGACGGAGCACAGAAGACCGGTGATGAGAAGACCGGGGATGGTAAGTTAAGCAGCGGGGGGGCCCTTACCACACAGGGGGGGCGAGTGCCAGCATTTGGGGGCCATTACCGTATTGACTCGTGTATAAGCCGAGCTGGGAACTTTTCAGCCCAATTTTTGGGCTGAAAAACTCGGCTTATGCACGAGTATATACGGAAACTTCACTTTAGCAGTGTATGTAATTACACTGAACAGAGCAGCTTGGTGTACTGAGCATGCTTAGTACACTAAAACCGGATCTGGGAAACTATCCTTCTTTTTTTTTTTTTTTTTCTTTCCTGGATCCAGCGCCCATAGACTCCCATGTTATGTGTGTCAGATCGACCCAGATTCATTTCTGTCCAGTTTGGTCTGATTTTTTTTTTTTTTTTTTTCTTTTATATTTATTCATTTTTATATAGCACTATTAATTCCATAGTGCTTTACATACTTTTTGCAACACTGTCCCTCTTGGGGCTCACAATCTAAACATCCGATCAGTATGTTTTGTTCCAATTTTGGGCTCTAATGAAAAAAATCAGTCTCTGATTTTGAGGTTGGGAAAAAACAAGACAGACTAATCCGGGACTGAATTCACTAAACCGGATGGCCATTTATGTCCAATCCGGCACTGTAGGGATACATGGGAGGCTAAAAACAATCCTGTTCTGTTCTTTTAAAAACAAACAGGATGGCAAAAAAACATGGGGTGAAACCAGCCTACGAGGAATGTGCCGAAATCGTTCTTTTAGGGCCTTATCACACTGAGCGACGCTCCAGCGATCCAGACAGCGATAGTGACCTGGCTGTGGTCGCTGGGGAGCTATCAAACAGGCAGATCTCCTCAGGGACCAGAGAGCCCCTTCCACATCCTCACAGGGAGGATGCTGGTAACTATGATAAACAGCGGGTGTCTAGGCCCGCGTGCTGCTTAGTTACGCTGTGTGTATCATGGTTACCAGCCTGTGAGGTCACTGATCGCTGGTCTCTCACTGTCACATGCAGCGATGTGTGCTGACCAGCAGGAGACCAAGGACCAAAAAATGGTCCTGAACCATGTGCAGCGATCAGCGACCTCACAGCAGGGACCTGATCACTGCTACATGTCACACACAACGACATTGCTGGCGAGGTCGCTGTGACGTTTCAGCGATTTTGCTATGTGTGATGGGGGGGCTTGACTAATTTGTCCTGGGATTGAGTAAACAACTAAGCCCCTTAAAGTGGGCAAACAATTCAATTTATCATTAAAACTTTCAGTCTATTCAGGAGGAGCATCTGACCATCTAGTGTGGAGTTGGGCCTCTCATTCATCCTAGAGGATAATCATTGGGTATCTGGATTACAATTCTGCAAACAAGTCTTCAGGGGGAGAAGATTCCACAGCAGAAATCAGCAATTGCCTGGATTACTTTTAGATTTGTATCTTGATTTAAGGCGGCCGTCACACGCATCAATATAATGCACGATATTGCTTAAGTGATCTGCGTTTTGATCGCTTAAGCGATATCGTTTGTGCATCGCTGCGTGCAATCAAGCGATTTTACAATGTAAAATCGCTTGATCGTTACATCACAGATTGGTGAGCCGGAGCTCATATCAAGCGATAAACGCTTGAACAATCTGCTTCATCGTGGTGTGTGACACCACGATGATCCATCTCCCAGCGGCAGAGCCTATGCTGGGAGATGGTATCTATGGTAAACGTCGGGTTACTAAGCGCCGCGCAGCGCCTAGTAACCCGATGTGTACCATAGTTGCCAGCGATCTCGCTGCTCCACATCGCTGGTGAGTCTGCCTGTGTGACAGCTCACCAGCGATGTGAACGATATTGTTAGCGATCGCGCGTGCACGTGATCGCTAACAATATTGAACCGTGTGACGGCCGCCTAAGGCTGATCAGTCCCTTTCACTTTGCTTGTCTGTGTCTCCTTGCCATTGTTTTGGACTGAACATGACCAGAAACTAATTCATTTATCTCTAAAGCATAGTGCACACTTAAGCTCCCGTCACACACAACGACACACCAGTGATCCCGACAACTATAACGATCCTGTAGGGATCGTTGGTGTGTCATTACCTGGTCGCTGGGGAGCTGTCAAACAGGCAGATCTCCCAAGCGACCAGGGAGCCGCCTCCACATCGCTGGTAACTATGATAAACAGCGGGTATCTAGGCAGCACGTGCTGCCTAGATACCTGCTGTTTATCATAGTTTCCAGCGTCCTCCCTGCTTAGTGCTGTTAACCATGATAAACAGAGTATCTAGGCAGTGTGCGCTGCCTAGATATCCAGTGTTTTTATCATGGTTACCAGCCTGTGAGGTCGCTGATCGTTGGTCTCTCGCTGTCACAAGCAGCGATGCGTGCTGACCAGCGGGAGGCCAACGGCCTAAAACTGACCCAGAGCACTTTGTAACGATCAGCGATCTCACAGCAGGGGCCTGATCGCTGCTAAGTGTCACACTTAGCGATATCGTTAGCGAGATCACTGTTGCATCACAAAACCTGTGAGGTTACAACGATCTCGCTAACTATCTCGTTATGTGTGATGGGGGCTTTATATTGAAAGCATTGGGGGTTTGTTTACCGAATCAGTATATTGGGCTAAACTGGGTACAATTAACTTGTTTAATCTAACACTGGCATGTGACAAGTCATTATCTAAACCCTGTGTCCCCCATGAATCACTGCAGTCTAGTTCACCTGGAGGATCATGACAACCTCCAGGCTTGTGTGCATGAATGGGTACACTTAGGTGCAGATGATCCCCTTTCTGCATGGGGTACAGTGTAAAAGCCCTCATACTACAAAGTGGGCAGAAACTGCCAATTCTTGCAGGACTGGTCTATCTGCCGCCAATGTTGGGAAGTAAAGTGGTTGTCTCTGGTTTTCATTCTGCAGGAAAAGTTGACAACTCCAAAGTATATACACTGTTGGAGGAAGAATGTCAGAAGGACCCCAGTTCTGGACCACCTTCACTGGGACAGGTGGTTAGTGAGGAGCCAACTTTATCATGACTGAACTTGCTTTTGCAGTTTCTCTTTACCATCAGAGGAAGTTGTGACCAGTTGCACTTCAGGATATGGTGGGGGTTTTCTAGTGTTAGACCTGTACCAGGTCACTGGGTGGCTGCTGCATAGGTTTCTTTTTTTTTTCTTTTTTTCAGAAACGTGCAAATGGCGTAAGGTACCTGTCATTTTTCAGTAAATGTTTCACAATAGGTGTTTATATACATGCGTCTCAAATACACAGCTGTCATAATGGAATTTTGCCCTCTTGTTATGCAGCATATATTCAGAAATGGCTGCAGCATGAAGGACCGTGTCCAGCAGTGTAGCGGTGAGTCAAGCTCTGTAGTGAGAAATGCATACTACAAAGCTGCAGCATGAAGGACTGTATCCAGCAGTGTAGCTGTGAGTCAAGCTGTGTAGTGAGAAATGCATACTACAAAGCTGCAGCATGGAGGACCGTATCCAGCAGTGTAGCTGTGAGTCAAGCTCTGTAGTGAGAAATGCATACTACAAAGTTGCAGCATGAAGGACTGTATCCAGCAGTGTAGCTGTGAGTCAAGCTCTGTAGTGAGAAATGCATACTACAAGGCTGCAGCATGAAGGACTGTATCCAGCAGTGTAGCTGTGAGTCAAGCTCTGTAGTGAGAAATGTATACTACAAAGCTGCAGTATGGAGGACCGTATCCAGCAGTGTAACTGAAGCCAGCTGGGATGTGAGAAATGATTAGAAAGCTGCGGCTTTGCTCTTCCCAGCTAATTAGGTTGGCATTTTGTCTTGTTATGACCAAGCTGGATTGGGGCTGTTTTTATTTATTTTATTTTGAGTGGATGAGATTGGGGGCAGGCGTGAGGAGAAACATTTGTATTTGTGCAGACTTGGTTTTGCTTCCCAGGAGTGAATGAGAACACCCCTGCATATGTACGATCCTCAGATCTCCAGTAGCCTAAAAGGAAATGGGTCCCAATCTTTACGGTGACCCGGATGGTGGTTCTGTGAAGTGTCTGCCGTTCAGGACATGATCATCTTGCGGTGTTGTGACTGTCCGGCTTCTTCAGGTTTCCTTTCGGAGGTATTACAGACAGGAAGTCTGCTGTGTAAATCACTAATTCTCATACAATTTTCTGTATGGTTTTACATTTCCGGAGACTCTTGTGTTTCCACCTGTTTTCTTTTGACCGAGCCCTGACTGCTTGTGGTTCAGCTCTCCGCTGTTACTGGTGGCCAGAGCCGAAAAGATGTTTCCACTTAAAATGAGTCCCCATTTTCTAGGAAAGCTGCGACCACTCTCTGGTATAGTCGCCACTATCTGGGTACAGACAATAGTCGATTAACCTGCTAAACAAAAAGGCTACATGCAGTCTGGGCACTGTGTGGTTAAAGGCCTTTTCCCCCCCTGACTGTAATCTTGACCTGAGTGATCAAATATTTAGGTCCTTGTGCAATATGAGATGTACATTGTGTTTTGGGATGTTGTAATTCTTTGGAGAAAACTGGTTGACCTTTATTTCTCTAATGCTGAGCTCCTCTGTGCCAAGCGGACGGCCCTTGATGACCGGCTATAGACTTGTGAAATGATGACGTGACCTGATCTGCCTCCATGTCTCATAGCCTTGTTGGAGATCTTGCAGGCTTCCTCCTCTGCACCACTGATCCCCTGATCTTCATTAATGTTAGAGCTGGCTTCAGTATATATCCTATTGTAGAAGGAAAAACAATACAGGCAGTGTTGTTGGGGTGCAGGCAGGCCAAACCCATCCTTAGTAGGTATATGATACATCCACAAATAAGGTTGCAGCAATCCTGAAGTTCAGATGCAAAGAGCTCCTTTATTCCAACATAGATGGAAATGGCATATTGCCATCAGTGTCACTTCCATCGATGTTGGAATAAAGGAGTCCTATTGTAGAAGGCTATAATGCCCAAGTGGCCACTTTATGAAGTAGTAATGCCCCCAAGGATATGGCAGAAACCTTGTTGTAATTGGAAGCTCTCAGCTAGGGGGACTGGATGGGTGAAGGGAGAAGGCACAGGAGAAAAAATGCATCACTAATTGACACTCACTCATTTTCTGGATGTATTTTCTGCCCCAAAAGCGGCCCAGTAAAAAAACAGCATCTGAATAGCATTTCTGAAAACTCATTGACTTTGGGCATCGAAGGAAGTGATCTGTTTCCATGCAAGAACTAACTGTGAACAAGGCCTAACAAAACCCATAAGAACTATAGTGGTCAGGTCACAGAATAAATAGGAGATCAATGCACAACATTGTATAGTCAAAGATCAAAGTAACTGACCTGGTACCAACCTCTCCCATCACTAGAATGGTACTAGGACCTAATGCATGTTTTGGCACAGATGCCTTTGTCAGGGAGCGACCATTCTGTGACATGACCACTTTGGGCTTATTATTGTCTCTCCTCCTGGTTTTGTGCACCTATTTTGGTAGTGACCCCATTGTTACTTACCCTTGATCTATTAATTAATAAAATATAATTGTAGTCTAATATTTGAGTTTTTTTCTTATGGGTTGTTGTATATGCTTTTTGTTTTGGGGGTTTTTATGTACTGGAGACTGGTCAGTGGACATCTGGGTATACAGTACTTGAGGCTCCTCCATGTACTTTGTTAGTAAGGCCACTCATGCTAACATTGGCAAGATCAGCTGACTTTAGTGCAGGTGCCCATGTTTGACTTATTATGGGGTCATTTATGTCTAAAAATCTCTTAATTTGGTTAAAAAAAAAAGTTATCTGCTCTCTTCTGATTGTGGTTAATTATTAACTCTTCTCTTTGTCAGACCTGAACCTTGCCCTCCCAGGGGCTTCTACTGTCCGGTGGACGTCAGAAGGCTGGACGACTGAATGAGATTGCCTCTGGATCTATAAAATTGATCCCGTGGTGGAATATGGGTCAGAAGGTCACAGGAGGCATAAAGACAGTGGACATGAGGGACCCGGCATACAGACCCCTGAAGCAGGATCTCCAGGGTCTGGACTACTGTAAGCCCGCCCGCCTGGACCTCTTGTTGGATATGCCTCCGGTGTCCCATGAAGTACAGCTCCAGCACGCCTGGAATAATAACGATCGATCGCTCAACGTTTTTGTTAAAGAGGATGATAAACTTTTTTTTTCACCGGCATCCGGTGGCACAGAGCACTGACGCCATTCGTGGCAAGACTGGTTATACCCGCGGCCTGCACGTGTGGGAGATCACGTGGGTCATGAGGCAACGGGGGACTCATGCTGTCGTCGGAGTGGCCACTGCAGATGCCCCGCTCCATTCTGTGGGTTACACCACTCTCATAGGAAGCAATGGGAAATCCTGGGGTTGGGACTTGGGTAGGAACAAATTGTATCATGATGGAAAAAATCAGCCGAGTAGAACATATCCTGCTTTTCTGGAGCCAGATGAGACCTTCATTGTGCCGGATTCTTTCCTGGTGGTACTAGATATGGACGATGGTACGCTGAGCTTCATTGTGGATGGACAGTACATGGGCACTGCCTTCAGAGGATTAAAGGGTAAGAAGCTGTACCCCGTTGTCAGTGCGGTGTGGGGCCACTGTGAAATCAGGATGCGATACATCAACGGACTGGACCGTAAGTATTTAATCCAGCCGCACGGCTCATCCACTGTCTCCAAAATGTAAACTCCTGTCTCCCCGGAGTGTTTGCTCTGGCTAATCTCTTGTAATTTGGCTCCGGTGAGGAAAGGTTACCTGTCCTTATTCTGCTGGATTTCCAGCCTGCTGTCATCATAGCCAAGTAATAAGAGAACTGTAGAGGATCTTCACTACTGATGCAAAAAAAGATTACATTGCTGGATATGTACATGGTAAAGACTTTGCCTATATCTGCAGAGCTGTGGCCTCAGACTGGCCACATACTGTGAACATCGGAGTGAAGAACCTCGTACCAATGCAGACAACTGTTATGCACTATTTGGGGGAGCAGTACTTAAACAGCTCCTAAGTAAAATAAAATTACATGTTCCCCTCCGGCACCATTCAGCCGTTTCCCCATGTGGCATCATGTAGGTGCTTGAGGGGGGCATGTAAGGTTTTCCAATGGAGACTATATAGTATTTATGGGGTTGTCAAAGCAGTGGACAATCCCTTTAATTCCTGTTGTAAGCTTATTTGTTGCATTTTGTCGAGGACACTGTGACCTGATCATGCTGCTCCTGGGCATCGGTGTCACATATGGCGTCTGATTAATCATGCTACCTGTTGCCAGAAAAACTACTTGTGAGTTCTAAGAACTATTTCCTTTGTGCAACTAATCCTTTCGATATGTGACTGAAAGGTATTTTATAAGGTGTCCGATCCTTGGGCTTTGCCCTAAATACCTCACGTATGCAGATCCCACGAGGTTAAACCACATGACATCCTAGGTAGAACTAGGTCACATTCAGGTGAAGAGGCAATAGTGGTCTCATGTCTTATTTCAATTTGGGATCAGGGACAGAATGCAATTTACCATAGAAGTGTTCCGGGTCTCTGCAAATATTGATGGCACCCACATACCTACTGGGCATCCATAGCATAACCCCTTGGTTAGAGATCATAAAGGCATCAGCTTTTCTGAAATTGGACAAGATGATTATAATATCAGAACAGTAGCTCAATAAACATTACATCTGTGGTGGCAATTGCTACCATGGTGGTGACTGACATGTCAGACGGCCACCATTCAGCACGCACTACTGCCATTGTGCAGTTGATAGACCTCGATACACTTGGTGCAGGTGGGCAGAGACTGGTATCAATGCTGAACTACTATACTGCTGAATTGAACAGGGCTGGAGCTTAAGGGGATTGTCCATTGAAAACTGGTATTTCCCATTCAAGGAACATGTGATTTAGTAACTGATCAGTGCATGTTCAACTGCTGGGGCCTGCTCACATTGGTAAACTGGGCAGTTTTTATCTCTCCAACAGGGTAGTTTCATCGACCTCCTCCCCCCATCCATTACTAAATGAAGAGGCCATGTGTATTCCTCCATTCATTTGCTATGGGGCGGCTGCTGCAATAAAAAGATGCAGTGCTAAACCACCCATAAGGAATGATTTGTGCAGTCGCTATGCTACTGGTTGGTTCAGGTCTTGGTTGGCAGACCAACCCCCTCAATCCCACCCCCACCTCCCAGTGCTGATCTGTTTACAGTATTCCTGCAGAACTAGTTGCTACAGATAATTGAAATATAATCCAGAACTAAAATCTTCAACATTGGGTTTTGTTGCAGATTTTGACTCTTCAACTAGGCTATTTGCATCCACTCATAAATCTGCAATTCTGGCCTCCTACTGATGATCATCAGGGCAGGTCTATGACAATCAAGATGGTGGCCTCCTGTATCAGTGATTGTGGGAGAATTAAAGATGCTACCCTGACCCTGCAAGAACTCCTAAGTATGTTAGAGGTTGTCCATTAATTTCACATTGCATTCTATGGGTAGGTCATCATTGTCTGATTGCCTGGGGCCTAACACCTGGCACCCCGTCCGATCAGCTGGTCTCGCCGGCAGCAGCTGGCCAGAAATGCTCCGTTCTGGAGCTGCCCCATCTTCTGATAGTGAGCATGGTTTGGTACTGCACATCCGCAAAATCAGTAGGAGGGTGATGTGCAGTACCCGCCATGGCCATTATCAGAAGACTGGGCAGCTCTGGAACTGATGACCTGGGACACATGGCCTGAAATGCTCAATGTTAAAGAAGTGGACAATCTCTTTACAACCCCTTCCACATAGGGGGTGAGCGATTACATTACGCCTGCTGAGATGTGAGCACTTTGGGAGATATTGTGCAAGTGTCCTATCCTGATCTTAAGGACACGTGTACAATACCTGCTGTTGGTACAAATGTAATTGGGGTCACTTCTGACATGAAACAACCCAAAGTCAGCAGGTCCCTGTGCACCATGTGTTACATGACAGATGTCCTGTTTAGTTTTCCCTGCTGGCAGCTCACCCTGGCTTGTACAGTTAGGGCATAATAGCTGGCCATCCAACTTCCTAATGTGTGGGCACCTTATTGGGGTATTCCCATACATCTATCCTATCCCATTATGTGATACTACCACATGGGAGGCACCATAAACGTAACGTCCATCTAAACTGTCTACTGCATCCATGACTCAACTGTAATCCATATTATGTCTGACCCCTCTATGTATATGATTGTGCCCAGCACTTACACTTTTTTGCGTTCTTTACAGCTGAGCCCCTTCCTCTGATGGACTTGTGTCGACGAGCCGTTCGCCTTGCACTGGGAAAAGACAGACTAAATGAAATCCAGACTCTTCCACTGCCAGCATCCCTTAAAGGCTACCTACTGTACCACTGACCCTCGCTGCTCCTTCGTTGCCCATTGCTATGCATCCCAAGACTCCACTCTCGTCCTTAATACCTGTGGGTAGGAGGTCGGTGGCTCGGACTCCTCACGTGCATGCTTCCGGTGATTTTGGATTTTGTATGAAAGACATCTGAATGTTGCGTGGGACATAGAAGTGCTTCACGTGTAATGAGTTGTGACCAACTGGGTTTTAACTTGTTTTTTTGCAAGGAGACTTTTTTTTTTTTTCTTTTTTTTTCCCCCTCCATCCGCTCAATGATGGGCTCTTATTTCATGTGTCCTATGCATTTTAATGTCTCATCCTTCTACTGTGCCTCAGAACACTACTCGGAGCATACAGTCACAGCTCCTGGGATCATTTTTTTCATGTACATGGCTTGTCTGTAGGTTCAGAAAATGCCCTGCACTTTTTCCTTAGACATCACGCATCCGTCAAATGAGGAGACTGATATGTTAGAGGCTTATAGGCCAATGATCTACATATTGCATTGCATTCTGGCCATTAGCTAGCTGCCTATTAATGCCCTGTGCATGCCACCTGTTGAGTATTGAAGTGCAATATAATGAAGCCTTTAAAGGGGTTGTCCACTATTAGGACAACCCCTTATGAATCCACTTGGCTCCCTCATTTATAATAAACCCTGTACTTGGCACTCGTACTCCTGCTGATCCAGTGGTGTTGGTAACCGACTCAGGAAACACATGGTGTCACGCGAGCTCCTCGTCCAGTCACAGCCGGCTTTGGTCTCCCTGATGTCAGACCAAACGAGCTATGAACAGGACGTGGCGCTGCGGCTGTCACTTCCTGTTCATAGCTCGTTTGGTCTGACAGCAGGGAGACAGAAGCTGGCTGTGATTGGATGCGGAGCTCGCGTGATGTCATGTGAGCCCTCGAGTCGCTGTTGCTAACACCGCTGGAACAGTGGCAGAAAGAGAGGAATACATGGTTTATTTTAAATAGGGAAAACAAGTCTATTCAGAATGCAATACATGGGTCATTCCTAAATGAATCTTTAGAAAAGTCTGCCTTCTATAACACAAAAACTGCACCACTCTAGTCTAAAGGGATGTGATACTTGAGGCGGCGGCCATTGTTAACCCTCCCCTGAAAAAAAAATTTACTGACCTTTTTATATTACTGTATTTATTCTGGTTCCATGTAGTCCCTTATCTGACCATGGCTATAAGCCAAACATTTATACTGGCCCAGTGTGTGCTATGCTGTTGGCCACACATGCGATCTGCTTTCTATCCCTCCACCCCCTCCCCTACCTGCCATGTAGATGGAATGAAGGAGGCAATATGTGCACAGGTACAATGGGAAATGTTTTTAGGTCTGTGTGTGAATTGTAATAAGTGCATCGGTCACGCTGCCGAGGCAGCAAATTGTGCCGGACGGTCTGTGCCTAATGACATTACACCCCTCCTCTTTATGGCCATATCACATGGCTGCCTCTGTGACGGGTGCACTATACACTGCTGCTGTAGGGTACTACATTGGAGTTTTAAAATAAATAAAAATGCACAACCATGCCAAGACGGTCAGGGTGGCTCCCATGCTAACGTCACCTGGCTTCTGAGCTTTTCTGCTGGATATGGACTCTTGCTGCGTTGCACAAATTATTTTTTTCTGTGCAAGTAGTCTTCCACCTCCAAAGTGGCTTAGTGAGTCCCCTGCTGTCTACAAATTGCCTGTACAGTTTTAATCTTTGTAATTCTGTAGATAATGAATTCTGTAATAAAGAAATAGTTTATTAAGTATAAAATGCTACGTGCTCCTTTACTCTATGAAAACCTGGCCTACACAATTCCAGGTTCTTGTTCTGAGGAGACAGTCACATTTCTTGACTTGTAGAAGCAGCAAACCTGAAAACCTCCAAGTAATCGCGTGTAAAAAAAACAGTGAACCGCAAGTGCTGCTGAAAAAGTAGTAAAATACAGGGTATTTAGTTGATACGTTTTTTGCACAAAATGTATACTAAGCCGCTCTACCACTTTAAGGTAACCTGTATCAGAGCAGTCCCTATCTGATGTATTTAAAACCTGACCATGTGTATTGTTACCTAAATGAGCAGGATCCAGACAGGTCCAATGTCTGACTTGGACTGACTGCAGAAGACAGCTTTTTATGTGCCGGGCTCAAGGGGAGGGCTGGGAGACTCCCCTATCTTGCAGAAACAAGAAGCAATATAGACAAAAACTAATGAGCCATGCACACAGTGAACATGTCTGTAAGGCCCCTTTCACATCAGTGTTTTTTTCAAATCGCGGCAGATATGGTGAAAAAAACCATCTGCCGCGATTACCGATACCGGCTGCACTTGCGGCACGGTTGCGGCAAGCCCCATACAATGTATAGGCAAGCCCGCCTATACATTGTATGTGGCTTGCCGCAACCATGCTGCAAGTGCAGCCGGTATGCGGTAATCGCGGCAGATGTGGTTTTTTTTCACCATATCTGCCGTGATTTGAAAAAAATACTGATGTGAAAGGGGCCTAAGACAGTGTTCACACCACCAAAAGACTGAATCACAAAAAACAGTCAACAAATGTGTAAAAATACTGTTAAAAAAAAAAAAGTGAAAAGCAAGTGCTGCTGAAAAAGTAGCACATAAAAACCAGTCTTCTGCAGTCAGTCATTGGACCTGTCTGGATCCTGCTCATTAAGGTACCAATACAGATGGTCAGGTTTTAAATACATCAGATAGGGACTGCTCTGATGCAGGTTACCTTAGTGGTAGAGCGGCTTAGTATACATTTTTTTGCAAAAAAATGTATCCACTAAATACCCTGTTTTACAACAGAGTATTTTTACACATTTGTTTGACTGTTTTTTGTGATTCAGTCTTTTGGTGGTGTGAACACTGTCTAAGGGCCCTTTCACATCAGCGGTTTTTTCAAATCGCGGCAGATGTGGTGAAAAAAATGCATCTGCCGCGATTACCGCATAACCGCGACACTTGCAGCAAGCCCCATGCAATGTCTATTGGGCTTGCGGTAAGGGTACGGCAAGTGCGGTTTCGGCACGTGCGGCCGCGAAAAAAAACGCAGTCAGCGGCGGTTTTTTTCACGGCCGCACCTGCCGCAAGTGCCGAAACCGCACTTGCCGCACCCTTACCGCAAGTCCAATAGACATTGCATGGGGCTTGCTGCAAGTGTGCCACAAGTGTCGCAGTTATGCGTTAAACGCGGCAGATGCGTTTTTTTCACCGCATCTGCCGTGAATTTCAAAAATCGCTGATGTGAAAGGGCCCTTACAGACATGTTCACTGTGTGCATGGCTCATTAGTTTTTGTCTATATTGCTTCTTGTTTCTGCAAGATAGGGGAGTCTCCCAGCCCTGCACATAAAAAGCAGTCTTCTGCAGTCAGTCCAAGTCAGACATTAGACCTGTCTGGATCCTGCTCATTTAGGTAACAATACTCATGGTCAGGTATTAAATACATCAGATGGGGACTGCTTTGATACGTGTTACCTTGAAGTGGTAGAGCGGCTTAGCATACACTTTTTTTTGCAACAAAAAATCAACTAAATATCCTGTTTTTTACTACTTTTTCAGCAGCACTTGCTTTTCACAGTTTTTTTACAACAGAGTATTTTTACATGTTTGTCTCATAGCAGGGCTCTGGAGTTGGTAAGCTTAACATTAGACTCCACTAAAATGGACTCTGACTCCACAGCCCTGGTGTGCAGTCAATAAGCTAAACCTCAAACTCCGACCCCCTCAATTTCCCTGAATCCGACTCAACCAAAATTGGACTCTAATGTGCAAGTCGGTAAGTCGACCCTCTGATGCCTGTTTCCCTGAATTTGATTCCACCAAAATGAACAGACTCAAGACTCCACAGCCCCGTTTCAAATCTAGGAGGTGACCCATGGCCAGTTGGACATAGATCTGTAATTTACCCTCTATGTGCAGACCAATGAGCCCATCCGGCCTCTGAAGGGCTGTGTAGTATCGGGGTTCATATTGATATATCTGAATTTGTCAACTTGCATTTAAGCACAATCTGCTGGTGCTGCAGTAGCCTGAAGTGATCATTTTCATACACACATGTTCAAAATTGTTGGTACCCCTCGTTTAATAAAAGAAAAACCCACAATAGTCACAACTTGAATCTAACAAAAGTAATATCTATGAAGATTATCAAATGAAAGTTAGACATTGCTTTTCAACCCTGCTGCAGAGAATTTGCTGCACAGAATTTTTTTTTTAATTAAACTTGTGAAATTGGCCTGGAAAGAAATGATGGTCCCTGAACTTAATATTTTGTTGCACAACCTTTTGAGGCAATCACTGCAATCAAATGATTCCTGTAACTGTCAATGAGACTTCTGCACCTCTCATCAGGGATTTTGGCAACTCCTCAAGAGCAAACTGCTCCAGTTGTCTTGTGTTTGAAGGTTGCCCTTTCCAGATGGCATGTTTCAGCTCCTTCCAAAGATGCTCCTATAGGATTTAGGTCAGGTCTCATAGAAGGCCACTTCAGAATAGTCCAATGGTTTCCTCTTAGCCATTCATGGGTGTTCTTAGCCGTTTTGGCCTGTTGCAAGACCTGCGATTGAGACCAAGCTTTCTGATACTCTGCAGCACATTTCTCGCTAGAATCCCTTGATGGTCTTGTGATTTCATTGTACCCTGAACAGATTCAAGACACCCTGTGACAGATGTGGCAAAGCAGCCCCAGAACATCATGGAGCCTCCTCCCTACTTCACAGTAGGGACAGTGTTCATTTCTTGATATGCTTCATTTTTCAGTCTGTGAACATAGAGCTGATGTGCCTTGCTAACAAGTTCCATTTTTGTCTCCTCTGTCCATGGGACTTTCTCCCAGAAGCTTTGCGGCTTGTCAACATTGCAGTTGCAAATTCCAGTCTGCCTATGTTATAAATTTTTTTTTTTTTTAAACAATGGTGTTCTTTGGCTCGAACAGATGGTGCGATATAGCACTTACCGTATATACTCGTGTATAAGCCGAGTTTTTCAGCCCAAAATTTGGGCTGAAAAGTCCCCCCCTCGGCTTATACACGGGTCTATATGGTATATAGGCTGCTGTGGTGGGGGCTGTGGAGGCTGGAGGAGGCAGGGGGAGGCTGCTGTATGAGCGGCCCCGTCACGTGGGGCCGCTCATTATATATGCACTGCTTCCCCCTGTCAATCAGCGGCAGGGGGAAGCAGTTCATATAGCCCCCCAAAAGCTGGCACTGTCCCCCCTTGTAAGGGTTCCCCCCTGCTGCTTATACATTACCATCCCGGTGTTCTGATCAGCGCCGCTCCTCGGTGCGTCTTCATCCTCCCGTCCGCGCTGGCTGCATCCGGGATCTCCGGCTGTCGCAGCGATATGACGTCATCGCGCGACCGCCGGAGATCCCGGATGCAGCCAGCTCGGACGGGAGGATGAAGACGCAGCACCGAGGAGCGGCGCCGATTAGAACACCGGGATGGTAATGTATAAGCAGCGGGGGGGGGCCCTTACAAGGGGGGACAGTGCCAGCTTTTGGGGGCTGTTGGTACCCCCAAGGGGCTGCTGGGTACCCCAAGGGGGCTCCTGTATACTACCACTGGGACCACTGGGGCTCCTGTATACTACCACTGGGGAGGCCTGTATACCACACTGCTGGGGGCTGTATACCTGTGCTGGGTCCACCCTCGGCTTATACACGAGTCAATAGGTTTTTCCAGATTTTTGGGGCAAAAGTAGGGGGGTCGGCTTATACACGGGTCGGCTTATACACGAGTATATACGGTATGTTCATTGAGCTTGAAGTTCACCTTTAATCTCTTTACATGTTTTTCTTGGCTGTTTTGCTACCTTTTGTATTATATAATTTAGAAAAGCTGCACAGCACACAGCAGACCAGTGTGAACTGGTGCAAGCATAGGACGCAGAATCAAACAAACTGAATAAAAGTCCCTGCAGCACACAGCTACCACCAATGATGCACAGTGCTAACAAGCCATATGTGTTTGAGGAAAAAATTCAAAAACTTACGTTTTTTCAAAAAACTCAATCTTATCTTTTAATCTGGAGTTCTTAGTACATACATTGGCCAATGTCTGCTTGCTCATCAACTACGACAATTATTATATGGAGTTGCAGACTCCTTTGCTGCAATGTAATTGCACCCTCATTAAACCTACAGGTGATGGAGGGTATAGATGGTGCCTGCCCACCGAGAGGTGGGGGGTGGAGAAGGAGGGCAGGGATGTCAGATAGGGCTCATCATACCTGGAGTCACTTTGTCGTAGTTGATGAGCAAGCAGACATTGGCCAATGTATGTACTAAGAACTCCAGATTAAAAGATAAGATTATTGAGTTTTTTGAAAAACCGTAAGTTTTGGAATTTTTTCCTCAAACACATATGGCTTGTTAGCACTGTGCATCATTGGTGGTAGCTGCAGGGACTTTTATTCAGCTTACCTTTTTGTATTATCTATCTCATTGATTTGTCAATTTTCTTCCTGTGGCCACGTCCAGGGAGATTGGCTACAGTCCCATGGATCTTAAATTTCTGAATAATATGTGCATCTGTAGTCACTGGAACATCAAGCTGCTTGGAGATGGTCTTATAACCTTTACCTTTAACCTACTTATCTTCTAATCTCCTGAACTTTCCTTCGCTTCCTCTGGTCCATGCTGAGTGTCATACATGCAATGTCAAACAGCACAGTAAGAATCTGTAGCCCTATGTGTGGGCCCACTGATTACAAGATTGTAGACACCTGTGATGCCAATTAGTGGACACACATTGATTTAACATGTCCCTTTTGTCACATTTTCAAGGGTACCATCATATTTGTCCAGGTCTATTTCGTGAGTTTAATTTTTTAAGAAATTTTGTAGCAGCAGGTTTGGAAAGCAATGTCTGACTTTCATTTGTCCATTTTTATTTATTACTTTGTCAGATTCAAGTTATTTCTGTGACCATTGTGGTTTTTTTCTTTAAACGAGTGGTACCAATAATTTTGACCATGTGTGTATTGCATCTTGCCTTCCATTGAAGTGAATTGTAGCTGACTACTGGGCTCTATGTACTATGCTTATTAGATGTTGCTTTATATAGCACAGTCATATTCCAGAACACTCTACATAAATTATCATCACTGTTCCCATAGGGGCTCACAATCTAAATACTCTATCAGTAGGTCTTTGGAGTGTGGGAAGAACCTGGCGGAAACCCATGCCAAGACAGGAAGAACATTCAGTTCATGTCAAAATGGTCCACTATGACCAGATTATTCACTGTAATTAATTATCTCACAGCAAAAAAATTAGCAGTTGCTGCAGTAGATTTGTAGAAAACCACCAGACTCTGCATTCATGATCTGCAGGTTTTTGAGTCTATTTGAATAATGAATTGAAAGGAGGGTATTTTCAAAATAGCAGTGTGGAGTTCAATTAGTGAGGTCAATCATTCTGTGAAGATACAGGTGTGAAGGCAGCACACTGTCCATGCATTTCTCCTTGAAGGCCTGAGAAATATGGGTCAATTGAGACATTGTTCAGAAGCACAGCGTACTTTCATTAAAGTTGATTGTCTGCACTTCACGTTTTATTCTCTCCAATGAGAGGCTGTTCAACTAAAATGATCTCCCATTCTTTAAAAAGGAAAGCAAAACCAGAGAGACATGGAAGAAAATGGAATATTACCATTCAAATGGATGGAAGAATAGCCAGAATGGCAAAGGCTCAGCCAATGATCAACTCCAGGATGACCAAAGACAGTCTCAAGTTACCTGTGAGAACTGTGATAGATGCCTGTGTGAAGATCATCTATTAGGTGGGAAGTCCCTGCAAAGTCTCACTTTTTTGAATATTAAAAAAAAAAATAAAAATAGTGAAGTGGATACAATTTGCCAAAGCACACATCAGCTGGCCTAAAGGAGAATGGTCACATTTTGTTCATTACAATTGTTCATTTGGGGTCCAGGGGCCGCAGACAGTTCATCAGACGACCTGAAAATGCTGCATTCAGGCCGCAGTACACTCTGACAGTGAAGCATCATGATATGTGCATGTTTCTCTTACTATGGTGTCAGCCTATTTACTGCATACCAGTGTTAATGTACCAGTTTCCATATATGAAAAATTCCCTTGAAATGGGTTTTTCCACAAGACAACAACCATAATCACACCAGGAAACTAGCAAAATCTTAGTTGCAGTCCAACAAAATTGAGTTCATGGCGTGGCCATCCCAATCAGCGAACCTTAATCAGATGTCGCCCCACAAGTCTTCTATCTTAAATGCTGTTTGAGTCAAAACCAACAAATGCAAATAAATTGTGGGAGATATAGTCAAAGCATCCTGGGTTGGAATAACCGTTGCCAGAAGTTGGTTGACTCTATGCAACATAGATTTGAAGCTGTTCTAAAAAAAATGGTTATACAACTAAATAAATAAAGGTTAGCGAATCATAGAAATCCTAACTCCTAAAAAAAGACACATGCAGATGCTGTTTTTTTTGAACATCCCAATGTTCATTTATTTTCTGTTAAGTAAATTAAACATTTCTCTATCTTTTGATTTAGAAAAGTGTGCAATGATCCCAATGCATGGTAATATAAACTATAAACATTTTGGGCTTCACTCCTGTCTTTAGAACACACTGCTATTATTTAGAACACAACTGTATAAGCTCCTTGCAGATGTGGTTCATGGACGCAGGACCTCAGGACTGCAATGCTGTCCACTGAGCGACCGTGGGGGTACGGGGCATCAGACCCTCCCTTGTACATACGGCTTTGATATCCTAAGGCTATGGTCATCGATATCATTGCAGACCATTCAGCAGGATGCAAATACTGCACAATAAAGTGCTGCGCTCCCTCCTCTCCCCGTTACATCTGCACACAGATCCATGCTTCCTTCCAGTGTGATCTTGACATTGTCTCTAGACCTCTAATTGACTCCAAAAATGGAGCCGGTGCAGACAGACTATATCAAGGTAAAGAGGAAGTGTGTTTCTAGTTTTAGCACCCTTTAACCATATGTGGACTGTCTGGTACGTGCCCCTCCTCTCCTACAAGAATGTGAACCAGGCTATAAACTGCACTGAGGCCGCCTGTTCTCTGTGGGAGACTTGCAAATAAGAGCTTGCTGAGGCCAGACACCCAAACATGGTTCAGTTCCAGCTGTAGCAAATACTTAAAATAAATGAGGTAGGAGCTTACTGTGTTTATATGCTGAGCCCTAGCAACGCTCAAATAACGTCTCTGGGATGGGATACAGCTTTTTGGTAATGGTTGTGTGAAGGGCTGCATGCATCATGTTCTCCTCTGCGGATTAACGCCGGCATCATGCTCAAGTGCTGAACTCGGGCAGAGGACCAGTCAGGGATGTCGTCTTGTATCGCTCTACTGGTAACTGGAGAATGGAGCCCGGCGGAGAGCACAGTGCTATACTCTGTCATATGTTATGTTGAACAGCGCTGATCCAAACCTTAGCTAAGCATGAGTACCTTGCCCTGGAACCCCCAGAAATTAACTGGATAGACTCAAGGGGGTTGTTCCTTGGACCTTTATTGGCACCAATAGGGTATGCTATAATGCCCAATTTAGATGTTGAGACTCTGCGTCTCTGGAACTTTCCGTAAAATAAGGCCGTGTGCACATGAGTTTTTTGCAGCGTTTTTAAGTGCAGATTTGTCAAGAATGCGGTTTCCTCCTGCAGACGTTGAGTATTTTCTCCTTGCAGAAATAAATCTGCACCATGTCAATTATTTCCGCATATTTTACCCATTCTGATGAATTGTATAGTCAATGTGCCTTGAGCTTGATTGAAATGCTTATATTGATGTATTTTGGGGTTGATGAAGTCCATCAATCTTTCATTATATTGCTCAATTGTCATGATGCAGAGCTGATTTTAAAGGACGGGCTTGTGTGCATGTGGCACATTAGATACCGGCGCAGCTGTTGTTTTCCCAAAGTCGCTCCCAAGAAATTGCCGGCATTTGCTTTTCTGAATCGGTTCTGCTGCCGGCATCCTTTACTTAACTTTCAAGCTTAGAGAGCGGACAATTTCCGAATTGAAACTGTCTGAAGAATGAGTGTCTCTGCTTTTAACAAGTTAAAAGAATGACCCGAGACTGATCGTGCACTAACTCTAAAGGTACCGTTACATGCTGCAATGTTGTAACGATATAGCTAGCGATCTCGTGGGAGCGCGGTGGTTAGGACATCGTTGGTGAGATGTCACACGTATAGATATCGTGGACGATGCACCAACGGTGTGGCGAGCGCAATCGTTCGCACAACCCAGCGAAAGATACTTGTTCACTGCTGTGAATAGGCGAAGTCGTTAACATCGTTATCGTGGTGGCACAACGATGCAGCAGGTTGGCTGATCATGGATCGTCTGATTTGAGAACATGTTCTCAAACTGCGATCAATGATCCAACAATTTATCGTGGTGTCACGATGCTGAGGTTGGCGGATCGTCTGATTGAGAACATGTTCTCAAATCTGCGATCAATGATCCAACAATTTACGTGGTCGTATCTGTGTTACACGCAATGACATACTAACGATGTCGTTTGAACTATTCCAAACCCGTGACGTTTCAGCATATCGTTCACAATATCGTAAGGTGTATGGGGCCTTTACTTTGCTGAGCATGATGCTTTTGTGGTGCTTTTTCAGGCGCATTTCAAGCAGAATGTGCCTGAATGATGTCGTGCACACAGGGCCTGACCTTTTTGTGTATGGGAGTATTTAGTCTTCATTGCCTATCCATTGTAGTCATTTGTGGGGCAGGTAGACGTTGCCTGGATGCAGTACACAGTTATTGAATTGAGCAGGGGCGTGGATCCTCACCCTCGGCGCCATGTAGGTGGGACCCTCTATTCTGGTAACTGGTGGGATTCCATAATCCAATCCTTTGACATTGGAGTGATGTAAACTGCTCACACACAAGGAGATCCCACACACTAGAATGATATGGCTGATATGAACAATCAGCTAGTTCAATGAAAAGAACTATTCGGTTGGACCAACCGATAACACTGGACAGGTGATTTATTTATTTTTTTTTCCTCCCCAAAAATTCCACTCGCAATCTGAGATGTTTGTGGCAATCACTTGACTGGCCAAACTTATGTCAGCTAATATGTATGGTGACCTTGAAAGCTTATTCCCTTCCACCCCTAAATTGCTGATTCCTTTAGAGTCAGAACACTGGGACTTTCAGTGATCCTGGGAGCCAGGATCTATAGCTCCGTCTTGAATGCGCAGGATCTGCCTCCACTCCGTTCACTGTCTATTCCACTGTCAGAAATGGAATACAGCAGTCCTGTAGAGGATGAGTGAAGCGTTGGTCAGGTATGTCCTTTTTTGCTTCATTCATGAGTGAGGAGGTTGAACATGTATCACCTTTGCTCCATTCAGGAGTGAAGTGAAGGTCAACATTGTGCACCTTTGCTCCATTCATGATTGAGGTGGTCGAGCATGTCCACCTTTGCTCCGTTCATGAGTGAAGCGGAGGTCGAGCATGTCCACCTTTGCTCCATTCATGATTGAGGTGAAGGTTGAGCATGTACACCAGGGGTAGGGAACTTCAGTCCTCGAGCCAACAGATCATGTTTTCAGGATCTCCTTAGTATTTCACAGGTGATAACTGAATCACCTGCACTGGTGATGATTCCAACCCCTGTGCAATACTAAGGCTGGCTTCACATTAGCGTTTGTGTCTGCATGCTGATCGCATGCAGACACAAACACAGTGTAAAGCAGGGCCATTTTGATGTGTCCGCAGCGGAGAATGTCCGCCTGCGGACACATCACTGTGCAGCCCGGCAGCCAATCGGCGGTGTCCGGGGGCGGAGATCAGCGCCGGAGATCTCCGCCTCGGCCGCCGGTAAGCTCCGGGACATGACGGCGGGGAGAAACAGCTGATGTGACAGCTGTTTGAATCTTCCCGCGCCGACACCGAGAGGAGATGTCGGCGCAGGAAGATTCAAACAGCTGTCACATCAGCTGTTTCTCCCCGCCGACATCGCTAGCAGATTATCGGCGGTGGGGAGGAAGAGATCAGCAGAGGCTGAGCTGATCTCCCGGTGGCCGTCGGTGATCTCCTGTGACATCACCGCCGGCCACCGGGAGATTTTTCAATGGGTCTGCAGCGTTCTCCTGCGCTGTCAAGCGCAAAACACTGCGGACCCATTGAAGCCAATGCATTTTTTTGTGCGCTTGGGGACGCTTGCTGATTTTCCAAGGTCCCCAAGCGCACAAAAAAACCCGGGACGGGTGCGGACGCTGGACACCGGAAGGAGCAGATATCGTCCGCATCTGCACCCGAACGCAGCAAACGCAGGCACCATGCGTTCCTATGTTAAACATAGGAACGCAGTGCGCATGCGTTTGACTGCGTATGGGAACGCAGCAATACGTTGCCTTCCCATACGCAAATGTGAAGGCAGCCTAAGGCAATCCTGAAAACATGCACTCTGTGTGTTTCTTGAGGTCTGGAGTTCCCTACCCCTGATGTACACCTTTTCTACATTCATGAGTGAAGTAGAGGTCGAGCAGGTGCACCTTTGCTCCATTCATAACTGAAGTGAAAGTCGAACATATGCACCTTTGTTGCATTTACAAGTGAGGTGGAGGTTGATCATGTGCACCTTTGCTGCATTAATGAATGAAGCAAAGGTCAAACATGTACCACTTTGCTCTATACATGAGTGAAAGTTGACCATGTGCACCGTTGTTCCATTCATGAGTGAGGTGGAGGTCGAGCATGTGCACTTTTGCTCTATTGATGTGAGGAGGTTGAGCATGTGCACCTTTTGGTCCACGAGTGAAGCGGAGGTTGAGCATGTGCACCTTTACTCCATTCACAAATGAGGCAGAGGTTGAGCAGGTGCACCTTTGCTCCATTCAATTTATGATTTTGGGGAGAGTCCATAAAGCAGACCCCAGCGATCAGCAGGTTTTCTTAATCCACGGCACAACTTTTTTCCTTTTTGGAATAACTTTTTAACAAGTGACCTTTAGTTCCAGAGAGTTGTTTGGGGAAAGTGAGCCCATGGTGGGGAGGTGATTATACAGCCCTTGTATGTAGCCAATGCTGGATGCCTATTTTTCTACAGCTGCAGAATGATAATTTCCATTCTTTTATGACAGCCTGTGGCTTTGGCATGATGGGTGTTGTAGTTTTGCAGCTGCTGCAGCGCCACTTATAGCAATTCTTCAATCTCCCTTTGGAAGGTATTAAATGGACGGACTGATATCTGACCCATAGTCCTAGTTCCCCATACCATGTAGAGCTACAGCTGTCTGTAAAAAGGAAAAGCGTTGCCAAACTGGACAAATTGTACAGTCTAAACATCTGGCATGTTGTGTTCAACAGGAAGAAAAACATCCTTTTAGAAATCCTCCCCCTCCCTCATATTTCTCAGTTGCAAGGCTTATCTATTTTGCAAGAATTCTTCATTTAGACATCTTGGCCACAAGTCTTCAGGACGTAGTCGTGGCCTGACCCTCGCTGCATGCCAGCGTTAAAGCTGAAATGCCTGTTGGGATAAGTGTAGAATTTCTTGGATAAATCTCCGATGTGTGACTCCACCGAGAGTCCTGCTCATCAAACACTGGAGCGAGGAGTGAGCCAGTTGTTCCAGTCTATATATCTGCCAAAGAGTTAGAACATTTAATACCTGCTCCGGTCCCGCTCACAGCGCGCTGCGCGGAGCAGATCTGTGCACCGCTTATTCCCCAACAGTTGGCTTTTTGTAAATGGTGACCTTCTTTGCACCCAACCTGTAATGGTGAAACATGAACGATTTTCCCACCATTCACCCTGCGCAGAGGATTTTAGTTTCTCATATTGTGGGTGGTTTCTGGCTGCTCGGAGAGCTTAGTGTATGTTACACATGTTAATGCTCAGACTAATGTGCACTGGAGGCTTTAGGGAGAGTTTCAGCTGCGCTTAAAGTTACAATTTAAAAATCTCTTAAAGGGCAACTCATACCCATGTGTCGAGGAAGCTGACATACATGTTGAGTACATTTTCAGAATCAACAGGTCTAGTTTAAACCATATGTTTACGTACGTACACATATATAAGATACCTATGCATGCTTTTCTCACTATCTGACATGAAATCAGATTTTCCTGCTTTAGGTTAGTTAGGATTACATAATTATGTGCCAAATGCCAGACTGAGAGAATGTTTAAGCCATTTTTATTTCTTTCTGAAAGCCAATTTGAACACTAAGTTACTGTGCCTTTAAAAAATTTGTAGTCTGGTCATATGATATCTGTATATAGGTTTATTGGTAATATCTGAGTTAATTATAGAACACCTTTGGATGTATTTTAATGCACACCTGAAACACACTGCTGCTTTGTGTATCATCATGGGAAAGTCTAAAGAAATCAGCTAACATATCAGACGAGAATTGTGGACTTGCACAAGTCTGGTTCGTCCTTGGGTGCAATTTCCAGATACCTGAAGGGCACTCGTTATCTGTACACACAATATACAAAAGACAAACAAGATGGGAATGTCCAGCCATCATACCACTCAGGAAGGAGACATGTTCTTGTCCCAGAGATGAACGTGCTTTGGTCCGACATGTGCATTCAACCCAAGAACAAAAGCATTTGTGAAGATGATGGCGGAAGCTGGTAAGATTGTGTCATTATCCACAGTGAAACGAGAACTTTATCAACATGGGCTGAAAGGCTTCTCTTCCAGAAAGAAGCCACTACTCCAAAAGAACCTAAAAAAAAAGCCTGATTAATTTTTGCAAATGCACACCGGAACAAGACCTGCATTTTTGGAGACATGTCCTGTGGTCTGAAGAAACTAAAAGTGAATTGTTTGGCCATAATGCCTTTGTTACATTTGGAGTAAAAAGGGAAAATTGGAAACCTAATACCATCCCAACTGTGAAACACAGTGATGGCAGCATCATATTGTGGGGTTGTTTTGCTGAAGGAGGGACTGGTGAACTTCACAAAATAGACGGCATCACGAGGAAAGATGATTGTGTGGCCATACTGAAGCAACATCTCAAGACATCAGCCAGGAAGATAAAGCTTGGGTGGACATGGGTCTTCCAAATGGACAACGACCTGACAAATACTGCCAAACTGGTTATAAAGTGGCTTAAGGATAACAAAGTCATTGTTTTGGAGCAGCCATCACAATCCTATTGAAAAGTTATGGGCAAAGCTAAAAAGCTGCGAACAATGATCCCACAACCATGGCTCAGTTACACCAGTTCTGTCAGGAGGAATGGGCCCAAATTCCTATGAGAATCTTGTGGAAGAAATCCAAAACGTTTCACCCAAGTCATACATTGAGGGACCTGATACCAAATACTAATGAAATCTATGTAAACTTGACTTTGCAGAAAGTATAAAAATGCTTAAAACATTCTCTCATTATTCTGGCATTTGGCAAATAAAAATTACAGTAATCCTAATTGACCAAAAACAGGAAAGGTTTATTCTGATTTCATGTCGCATAGTGAGAAAGACATGCAGATGTGTCTTTTTATATTGAATGTAAACTTCTGGCTTCAACTTAGGTCTTAATGCTCTTGGGCTAAAGTGGGTCATCTCAGGACAGACCTTCATGGCTGCGCTCAGGTGGGGACCCCGTTCTCTCATACACCTTTGAAATAGCCTCACGTCTGTCTTTTTTTTTTTTTTTTTTACATTCACGATACAAAAATAATTATAATAATGGAGAACCTATAAAAATAAAGTGCAAAGGTAAGTGCGCTATGACGTAAAATGATACATGAAAAAAAAAAAAAATATATATGAGCAGAAAAATATCAACATATGAGTCTGTCATGGATAAGTGAAATGAAGGGGTTAACACACACGCTGCCGTGGAAAGAACATGTAGAAAATTGTGGATAGTGATCTTTATTCTGTGCGTTTCAGAGAAAGTCTCTCCTTCAGGACAAGAATTACAATGTACCTACGTGTTTCAGGGAAAGGTTTGTCCCTCTTCAGGACAGAGTCACGGATGTATCTACGCGTTTCGGAGAAGGTTTCTCCTTCAGGGCAAATCACGATTACTATTTTTCGGATGGTTCTCCTAGAATAGTCATAGTGTTACCAATGCGTTCCGGAGAAAGGTTTCTCCTCCTTCAGGACAGAATCCCAGATGTACATACGAGTCTGGCAAGAGAAAGATAATATACAATGTACAAATTAGTTTCACTGTTTATTGAGTATTGCAGATGGATAAGCACAATGTATTAAAATATTTTTAGGGACCCATTATGATTCTGATATAATGTAAAAAATGCAAGAATTGCTGAAGAAAGTAATGCAAAAAGGGTAAAATATTGAAAATGAAAATCTGAATGTAAAAAAAAGATATATGAAAAGTAATTAATAACCCATCAAATAAGTGCCCCAGTCAGGAAAAATGCACCCAACGCACGTTTCGCATGTAGCTTCTTCAGGGAATATACATTTATAAGACCTAATACAAATTCCTGTGTCATCTGCGTTTGACTTCCATTTGTATCTATGGTACCTGTTGATATCTAGAGTCGAATCTCATCCCCCCCCCAAAAAAAAATCGGATGAGACTAGTTCCTGTTATGTAATTTTATTGTAATTTTTTTTATTTGCACTGGTGGTCTGAATGCAGAAATGTTAAAGTGATTAACCCATTGACTAACTTTGGATGATGTGCAAACGAAAAATTATCTATGCTCAGACGAGGGTAATACGATAATAATAATATGAAAACAGAGGCTGCTGTGTGGTTATTATAATAATGGTTAGTATTAGTGATGAGTGAGCACTATCATGCTCGGGGGCTCGGCTCAGTGCTCAAAACGAGTTGTTGGATGCTCGGATGGTGCGACTCGTGTACCAAGTATGATGGAAGCCAATGAAGAACTCAAGAATTTTTCTAGCAGATGTACCCCCTGATAAAGCTATGTCTGGCTATATGGCAGTGTCCATCATGCCAGGAGGCCCTGCTATATCCCGGGTGGAGGCCCCTCATCCTGTTTATCATCTTATCTCCACTTCATCTTTTCCAGATAATATTTGTCTGCAGCCATCTCACTATGTCTATGCATCATACGTTATACCATGGAAACGATTAGTAAAAATGGCCAGAAGCCTGCAAGCATTTAAGTGTGATCAAAGCCGCTGTCTGGACATGATTGTTTATCTGTATAGTAAGCCATATAATATGTGAAGGCCACCCAGGCCTGGTCTTATGGAGACAGTTAGGCTCAGGCTCTCGCAGATTCTGTACGCAGCTCACATGCTGCGCTATTTGCCTGTAATATCAATGGACGCTGCGAAGCAACCTGACAAACCCTGATGTAATTCAATCAAGGGCAATAATGTGTCGCGGGACCCATAATCCTTCACTGCACCCTCAGCTCCGCCGCAGACAGATGCAATTCTAATTGGAACTTGTCAACGATGTGTAGTAAAAATCTTGTATCTGACACGCCGCAGCCATGTTTTGCAAACCTCATCCACTAGTATTCTTCTGTAAATGTTTGTGGATTCAAGGTCACAAGGAAATGCAAAATTGCAAGATTGTGGCATGGATTTGCTGCTGAAATCACAGTGAATTTGGCTCCTCCACATTAAAAAAAGTTGATAATTCAAAATGAAAAATTGACATGTCACAGATTTGACGCTTTATATTCTTTATTGCAACCTGTCCCTTCCGCCTCTACAAGTTGTTTCCTGTGCAGTCAAGGATTATTTCTATGATGCATTTTTGGGAGGGATTAAAGGGAGTCTGTCAGCAGAAACACTATCAAAACAAACTACAGGTGCTTGGTGCATGGACCCTTCTGACGAAACAGCTCAGTGCATCCTTGGTGTCACCGAACATCTCAGTGCACCCTTGGTGTGACCGAACACCTCGGTGTACTCTTGTGACGAACAGCTCAGTGCACCCTCTGTGTGACTGAACAGCTCAGTGCACCTTCCCACCTCCTTATTTTCTGTCTATGTCTTGCCTCCTGTTCCTTGATTGTAAGCTTTGACTTTACAGGCATCAGAAGAGGGCTTAGGTCAATGGGAAAACAAGTAGTGTGGAAGGGAAAGTGAAGGAAGGGAGGACACCCGGGAACAGCGATGACTCCATACTCCGTAAGTCACCCCGGACTCGTTATCTCTACACTTTCTAAAGTGTTTTTTACAACTTACAGGGGGATAGAGACATGGGAGTCCCTGTCCCTGAATGCAGCTGACACGCTGTATTCAGTGGTGCTTTCAGTCTCTAAAGGGGTGTTCCTGTCCCCTTGCACAGTGGAATTAAAAAACAGGCAGATTGTGCCTTACTCACCCTCCCTAGGTCTAGAGCTGAGACTCTGGCGCTGCAGCCAGTCACCGTTACTTTGGCCAGAGGCAGTGAGCTCAGTGATTGGGTGCAGAGCTGCAGACAGTAACAGACAGTGGTAGCAGTGATGGAGCCTTGGCTCTGGACCTGGGGAGGGTGAGAACAGTACAGTTTGTTTGCTTTGTTTTTGAAACTGCAGACGAGGACTGGAAAGTCCCTGTTAATTGCTTTGTTTGGTTTTTGAAACATTTTTTGTTTAGGAAAATCTGTCTGCTTTTGTAATGACGTGCTCTGCTGTTCTGTATCACTTCTGTCTCATACAGTAATTAGTTTTGTTTTGCTATACGAGCACGTGGCATCTGCGGCACATGCTGTGGGTTGTGCCTGCCTAGTCTCTCTATATTCAGCCTAGAGAGTCCCTGACCAATGTTCTTCAATTTGACTATTGTTCAGAAGAATGTCCTCCCCCCACCAAGGTCATTACTTTTATCTTCACATCTTTAGTTAGAGCCCCTTCTGAGCCTTCTACAATCAAAAATGTGAATATCAGAGGCTATAAAATGGCCATACACATAAGAAGGATTGTCTGGCTGATCACTATCTCTCCCAATGTCCCCCATACACAGGAATGTGGAAATCATCAAGATCTCCAGTGTTCTACAGTATGTAACATAGGATCCACCATTCACAATAGGTGATATCACAGCTCACCTCCTCTCTGTACAATGACTGATATCACCTCTATATACAGTAGATAACACAGGATCCACCATTCACAATAGGTGATATCACAGTGCACTCCTCCTCCTGTACAATGACTGATAACACCTCTATATACAGTAGATAACACAGTATCCACCATTCACAATAGGTGATGTCACAGCTCACCTCCTCCTGTTCAATGACTGATATCACCTCTATATACAGTAGATAACACAGATCCACCATTCACAATAGGTGATATCACAGCTCACCTCCTCCTGTACAATGACTGATAACACCTCTATATACAGTAGATAACACAGGATCCACCATTCACAATAGGTGATATCACAGCTCACCTCCTCCTGTACAATGACTGATAACACCTCTATATACAGTAGATAACACAGTATCCACCATTCACAATAGGTGATATCACAGCTCACCTCCTCCTGTACAATGACTGATAACACCTCTATATACAGTAGATAACACAGGATCCACCATTTACAATAGGTGATATCACAGCTCACCTCCTCCTGTACAATAACTGATAACACCTCTATATACAGTAGATAACACAGGATCCACCATTTACCAATAGATGATATCACAGCTCACCTCCTCCTCCTGTACAATGACTGATAACACCTCTATATACAGTAGATAACACAGGATCCACCATTCACAATAGGTGATATCACAGCTCACCTCCTCCTGTACAATGACTGATAACACCTCTATATACAGTAGATAACACAGGATCCACCATTTACAATAGGTGATATCACAGCTCACCTCCTCCTGTACAATGACTGATAACACCTCTATATACAGTAGATAACACAGGATCCACCATTCACAATAGGTGATATCACAGCTCCCTCCTCCTGTACAATGACTGATAACACCTCTATATACAGTAGATAACACAGTATCCACCATTCACAATAGGTGATATCACAGCTCACCTCCCCTCCTGTACAATGACTGATAACACATCTATATACAGTAGATAACACAGGATCCACATTCACAATAGGGATATCACAGCTCACCTCCTCCTGTACAATGACTGATAACACCTCTATATACAGTAGATAACACAGGATCCACCATTCACAATAGGGATATCACAGCTCACCTCCTCCCCTCCCTGCACAATAACGATTTTCCCTGATTAAAGTATACCCCATTTACTCTTCTATACAAACACATAGGCTCCCGGTCAGTCTAGTGCCTCATGTCCTGATCTGCGTAGTTCATTTTCTGATGACACGTTCCCTTTTAAGGGAAACTAATATATAATACGTTCCAAAAATATTTTATCTGGAATAGATGACATATTATCTGGGCCTTGACATTATGTTGTTCCCCCTGGGGCAGGTGTCTCTTTCCGGCCTCTCGTCATACTGATAGACGTGGTATTCGGCTAAATATATGTGGTGGTTAGCACGACCTGCAAGCCACAAAGAATGTTTTCTAGAGGAAGATTGTAATTTGGAAAGACTAGACTTGTGCGGCTGCTGGGTGCAAGATAACCCGTCTGGGAGCAGCAGACACACAAGGGTTATTCATGCAGCCGCAGAGCTACGATTGGACCTTATACACTGTACATGTGTGATAAGGCGGCCACCATCCTCTGGACCCCTCCGATTTATCATAAATGCTTCATGGCTTCTCCCCTCCTCTTTTTGGCTCTGAGCTAAGATAAATGTTTAGTGGTTTTGTCCCGACTGCCTGAGTGAATCTGCTGTAAAAACTTCTGCATTTCAACATAAATGGCCAGAAATCAGACGAGGGTGAATCACGCATGTCACCGCTTGTGGAGCAGTCAGCATAGTCCGTGCCATCATTCATCAATGACGGGTTCTGTATATTACACACGTCCATATACGCAGATGGAAAAATATTTGTTATATTTTCTGGCTTGTCAAACTAGTTTGCGGTCTGCGAAACGCGATGTCTAACACCCGGTACCCCTGTCGTTCAGCTGGAGACACACATAGTACGAGGTCAGAACACAGCGCTGTGTAGTGGCCGCTTCTCAGGTACTGCGGCTTAACTCGTGCACTTCAATAGGACCCCAGCTGCACACTACACAGTGTGTGGGGCTGTGCTGTTTCGGCTCTGCACCTGGTTTACGGTTCCGGCTGCTGTTGCAAATAGCAGATCCGTGGGAATGCTGAGTGTCGGATTCACACCAATCTGGTATTGAGGATCTGTAGGTCATGGGTACCTGTTGAAGTGCAGCGCCGCACGAAACGGCTGTCATCCACAGCACAGCCCACGTCCTCCTGCATCTCTGATTGTTTAACTAACCAAAAGCACTTTTATGGAATGGCGAGGGCCACCTTTTTCTCTATTAATATTAAACTTTGCAACATCATCTTTTCCAGGTTGAGCACCACTTCCTTCGGGTTCCCAGTTGGTGCTCATTGTATTCTATGATCCCGTCCTTAGAAGAATATGCTGCATTAATGGTGCCAGAATCAATAGGATAATACATGTAAATACCATAGGGGACTTTGTTGACGCTATTTTTATCAAAAAAGCATAAAAGCCGTCCCAAGCGATAAGGATAACGGAGTTTGAATGGTCCTAAAGTTCAATATTTTCGACACCGACTGTAAAGTGCCCGGCTTCATACACCTTGTAGTGCCCGTTCTTGGATAATACAGCTCTGCTTGTGTTGCAGAAATGTATTATCTGAGACGGCGCTCCACGCAGTATACAGGGCTGTGCTGCTTCAGCTCCGTACATTGTGAAGATCCAGCTATAAACCGCTGATGAGTGGGGCCGCCGGACGCTGGACCCCTACTGATCCGATATTTTCCTAGACAAGCACTTTAGGAAAAATCCTGCGGTGGCGGTTTTGCCACCATTTTTGCTTCTATGAACATGATACTTTTTGTAACCACTTCATGGTTTGCAAACTCCCAATGTGGTTAAAAGAAGTAAGAGAATACAGAACGTGTGCACAGCAATGAGGTTTTTACATTGCTGTGCATTATGTTCATCCACCTTGAAAAGATTTCATGTGCACATCAGCTCATGGAGAACTACTAATTTGGAACAAATTAATTCTTAAAGGATAACCTCCAGGATAAAAAAAAATTGGGCCATAGCACTAACAGGCAAGTAGCTGGCACCTACCTGCCTGTTGTGCTCAGCGCCCTTCACCACCTACATGGAGCGCTCACAGACCGCTGACATCACAACTACTGAGGGGGCAGGGAGATGGGCGCATAGCTGACGTCATGCTGATTGGCAGCCGCTCCTCCAATCAGGTAGCTAGGAGACAGCTGTCAATCAGCGTGATGTTGGCTATGCGCCCACTTCTACAGAGCAGAGTGGAAAAGCAGCCACTGCTCTTCTACTTTGCTGTTTTTACCTCGCCACACTGTCACCGGCAGGAGTGGTCTGTGACCGCTGTGCCGGGGTGAAAGGAGGTGACTGGCGCCGGACACAATAGGCAGGTAGGTGGCAGCTCCCTGCCTGTTAGGCTGGCAACATCTCGCGTCCCTGGTGCGGACGAGAGTGTGCGATCTGTACGCAGGCATCCGCCTGCGCACAGATCACTAATGGCGGGCAATGAGAGCGCACGGCGGTCTGCAAGCATCTGCAGACCGCCGTGCGCTCCATTATAAACATAGTGGCCGCGGTCTGCATGCAGATGCATCTGCAAAACGCTGCAGATGCATCTGCAAGTCTGAGGCAGCCTTAGTGCTTAGGTCCATTTTTTCACAGTTGCTTATATAGCACCAGCAGAATGGGAGTAATTGGGCTAAGCAACAACACATGTGAAAAATACTTGGGTATACTAATAGAACACAGACGGAACATGAGTCAACAATATGATGCAGCAGGAAAAAAAAATAAAATTCTGGGATGTATTAAGGTGTGTGCTCACGATCAGTATACGCGTCTTGCCGCTGCGTTGAAAGCGCTGCGTAGTACAGTATAAGCAAAGTGGATGGGATTTCAAGAAATCCCATTCTCACTATGCTTAACCCCCCGCAGCGTGTTTGGAGCTGCGGTGCGGGTTGCTGGTATTCCTCTCCTCCGCAGCATGTTCATTTCATTCAGTCGGAAGCGGCTCCCATCGGGTGACTGCAGGGAAAAGCCGCCCCGCACCCACCGCACATGGATGAGTACAGGGCAGCTGCGATCTCCCTGTGGCCACCTGCAGCTTCACTCAGGTCCGGAGGAGCTGCATCCAACACGCAGCTCCTCCGGACCATGAGCACACAGCCTTAACAGAAGCATGTATTCTAGATAATATGAAGTCATTATCCCCCTCTACTCCTCTTTGGTCAGACCTCATCTGGAATACTGTGTCCAGTTCTCGGCAACACATTTAAAAAAAGACATCAACAAAACTGGAGCAAGTTCAGAGAAAAGCAATCAGAACGGTGACTGGTCTGCAAACCATGTCCTATGAGGAGACGTAATAACTGACTACAAGTATCTCAAGGGCTGTCACACTGTAGAGGGATCAGCTTCTTCTAGGGCTGTCACACTGTAGAGGGATCAGCTTCTTCTAGGGCTGTCACACTGTATGAGGGATCAGCTTCTTCTAGGGCTGTCACACTGTAGAGGGATCAGCTTCTTCTAGGGCTGTCACACTGTATAGGGATTCTTATTTGCACAATGGAAGACTAGAAGCAATAGGATGAAACTGAATGGGAGGAGATACAGATTAGACATTAGAAAAATCTTTTTCACTGTGAGGGTGATCAACGAGTGGAACAGGCGGCCACGAGAGGTGGCGAGTTCTCCTTCAATGGCAGTCTTCACATAGAGTTTGGACAGACATCAGTTAGGGATGATTTAGTGAATCCTGCTTTGTGCAGAGGATAAGACCAGATGACCCAGGAGATCCGATCCAACTCCATCATTCTGCTCTATGATATTTCACAGCACTGTACAGACATTTCCCTTAGAGCTCACAATCTAATTTCCCAATTTCACATACTTAGACCAAGTCCATAGGAAGCCAATGAACACATCAGCATAAGGATAATATACAAATTCCAAAATACATTGATTTTACATGGGAAATAAGTCCATACAAGGTTTGTAAACACAGGGAAACCTCTTCCAAAGACCACCAGTTTTATGTATCATATATTATACCTTCCCTCCTCTGCATTATACTTACTGCTCTTTTTTATTTAATAGGATCACTCCACTTTTCAATGCAACTTTGAGTGTCTGTCTCAAAAAACATCTCTCTCTCCGCACACTTGAAGTTGTAACTTTTCAAGAACTTTCTCCATGTAATGCAGCAGATCATTGACGCTCCGTCGGCCAGGGCTTCTCTACATAACTTCAAAAGTGGCTTAAACCCTGATGGCTTTGTAAGGTAAACCGAAGAAGTATGTGTGTCACACACCTGTGCACGCCGCCACGCTTGACCGTCCTGGCGGTATTTACTTTATTCTAGCCCTCTTGTGCGGTAGACACAATGGGCGAACTGTGGCTCAGACTTTTCCATTAAGATGCGCTGAAGCAACCTGTTTAATGAATCGAAGTTTTATGACTTGCAAGAAAAGTTAATTTTTCCAAAATTGAAATGCTCAAAAATGGGGGGAAACAACTATTTCTCCTTCCTCCGAGCCCCTTGTTTTCCCACGTTCTCTCATCCTCTTCGACTCATGAATATCTCCATTGAACGCGTGTTGTCTGCGACTTTTCCCCATCCAGATACACAATGCGCACAGCTGTTTGCATGAAACCTCATCTGCATAAGTGGTAATAAAAAAACGGAAGATTCCGCGTGCGGTGGAGACACGTCCATGGCCGTTTGATGTGTCCTCAATAGAGACTTTGTGATGATTTACATTTTTCGTTTAATTGCCGCCGCAAAAGCCATTTACAGACCTCTTCATAGAGTTTACTGCTGCAATGAACCCAGGTCCAGACAAAGACAAAAACAGTTCTCATAAATCTTTGTAAATTGACAGTATTTTCCTCCCTCTTCCTCTGCCTGAGATACGGCAAAACCACCGGCCAGTGATTCTGCCCTTGGCAAAGTCTTACAGGGAACATATTTATCTCTTAAAAGGGATCTGTCACCAGACAATTGTCTGTAAATTCTAGTAAAGATAAGCTGGGGGGAGGGGGGGATTCTGCCCAAGGAGGGGCGCCCAGTCTCATAACACCATCTGTAATGGGGCCCCCAAACTATTACACTTCACTTATTGTAGATACCAGGCTTTAGGTCCCCGGGGCCCGAGGTCAGGGCAGGGCCGTAACCTTTGCCCCGTGTCCAATACTCTTTTTAAACTGGTGATCAAGGGGTAGCAAAGGTTTGAACTTTTGACTTTCATACCTCATATCTCACCATCTACTACAGTTTTGAGCAGTGGCGTAACTTGAAGCTCATGGGCTCCAACGCGGCCCCTTATTATTGAAGAATTTATATAGCATTAGTCTTTTTCTACAGGCCAAAAGGACTAGTCTCCAATTCCCGAGTGTGATTGCAACCCTTGCACCCGTTGTAGTTACGCCCCTTGGCTTTGAGTGTGAGACTACCTTCATTTTATAGACAATCATCTTGGCTTTCTGATACATAAATTTGACTTGTAACTACCTAACATAGGATTAGTTATACAGACCCTTGTCATGTTACTACATTGTTACTGTTTTGATCCTCATCTTTGAAAAATCCTTTTCTTTCTCTACACTACAAATTACAACCTGTTCTCACATTCACTAATAGCTCTGTGTGTTATGAGGTTGGTTCCCAAGTTAAAGGTCACTGGTTCAATTCTAGGAGTAGCCACGAAGAAGATTTTCCAAGCATAGAGAAATAGCATCATCCAGCTCATCGATAGCGAGCTCTCAGCCAAGAAAGTTGCTAAAATGCAACATGTGAGGCCATGAGAGTTGGAAGAATACGAAATGAAATCCAATTGTAGTACTGTGGTGCTTGTTTCTGCAAAATTCCAACCTTTATTTCAAAACATTAAGAGATTATTTCACAAGCAGAACATGGCAGTGCGGGAGAAAGCACAAGCTGAGCTACCAGATGACGGCCGTCCATCCATTCGAAAGCCAAGAGGTGGCCGTCCTGGCAAAATATCGGGTCAACAAGGTCTATCAGATTTGATGTGACAAACATGGCGGTGGAGGCGGCTCGTTTACTTCATAATAGTGAGATCACAGACATTCATGGAAGCACCGTGCGACACACATTACATAGGTCTGGAATGGTGGCCTGAAAAAAGGTGAAGAAGCTTGACTGAGCCTTATTGTCATAAGAAGCGTCGGCTCGAGTTTGCAAAAAAAGTACTAAGTGAACAGTATAAGATTGGAAAGGTGTGATTTGAAGCAATGAGATGAAAGTCAATAGACTGCTCTGATGAGGGCAAATGGGGCTGGAAGAAACAAAGGAAAATAGGGTGAACGCATCGAGAAACTGAAGGAACTGTAAAGTTTTGTGGAGGTTTCCTGATGATATGGGGTACAGTCAAATGTATTGGATACTTGACCAGATCGATGGTGATCTCAATGCTGAGCTATCAGGGTTGTACCCAGGATCAAAACTAGGGGGGCAAGCTAGGTCACCGGTCACATGGTGCTTCCGGGTCCTAGAGCCTGCGCTCGACTGCGGCCCGGTAGGTGATCAGTAGATACAGCCTGGGGTCCCCGAGGGAGGCGGCAAGTAAGTATGAAGTGCAGGGAGAAAGCAATCCCTCTTCTCTCATTGGCTACCACCTGTGGACTCTGTTAGAGCTCTCTCCCTCCCTTGAATCCCATTGGCTGGCTGACATAGATAATAGACTCCTCTACCAGTCACTAGGTGGCTCTAGATACTTCTCGATTTTTCCATCTATTCAGTGTGGTAAGCAACTGATTATTCGCTGTCGCCCTACCTAATTTTGTTTCGTATGATCACTTTATAAGTTAATCATTTACTGTATTTTTCGGCATATAAGACGACTGGGCATATAAGTCAACCACCAACTATTCTAGTTAAAATATAGCGTCGCCGTATAAGACTACCCCTCTTCCAATGCACATACGGTAAAAAAATCATTTACTGTATGTACCGTTCTAAATCCTATAAAGACTCACAAATTGACCCCTCTTCCCCTTCATTATATATTAATGTCCCTCATCCTGCTATATATAGTCCTCCTGGAGGGAGCTTGATTGACTGTGGCCATTCCCTCCCCCTCTGCCTGTCTGTGTGCCGCCTCCTACTCTGATGTTTATGCTTTGTCAGGGCAGGACTCTGGAGCTGACGTCAGGACAAATGATTTGCATGCTGTGAGTGACAGAGGAGGAGGAGGGCAGAGCCTGCACAGCAGAAGCAGCACAGAGAGGCTTTGCCAGAGATTAATCTTATTACAATATCACGCCCATCGGGGGGTGATAAAGGATCATGGAGGCTGCAAACCAACACGCCCAGGGGGACTATTGCATATAGCCCCCACTTCATTATCATCCTAATGAGTAAGTATAAAAATGTTTTTTACAACATTGAAAACAAGCATTTACCAGAGAGAGGGATAGTTATAATGGTAATAGGAAAGTGCAGGGACATGTATTGATAGCTTATGTGGCTTTTAGGAGGTGACAAGTTCCCTTTAAGTGCAATCGTCAATACGGGTGAGTGCACCTTTTTTCTCCATTGTTTGCTCAAGTGATGATTCGTTTTTAGGTAGCACCCCGTGACGCTGAGCACTGATATTATCGCCACTGTTCTTAAGTGGTAACGGCATTTATAAGGCTTGTAGAAGTGTGGTGCCCAGCTTATTGGTTATTTGGTTCATCCAATTATTATAATGCATCCCCATTGTCCTCCATATAGTATAATGCAGTCTCATATCCCTTCATATAGTATAATGCAGCCTCATATCCCTCCATATAGTATAATGCAGCCTCACATCCCTCCATACAGTATAATGCAGCCTCATATCCCTCTATACAGTATAATGCAGCCTCAGTCATCCTTATAGCATAATGCACACTCAAAGGACTCCATATAAGGCAGCCTCATAGCTCTCCATATAGTGCAGCCTCGTAACTCTCCATATAGTGCAGCCTCATATCTCTCCATATAGTGCAGCCTCATATATGCAGTTTCATAACTCTGCATACTCTATAATGCACCCCCCTCCTTCCCCCTATAATCCTCTGGCCGCCGTGTACTCAAAAAAAATAAATCTGTACTTCTCCCGGTTCCCTCGCTGCATTGGTCTCCTTGCAAAGAATGAAGACTCAGCAGGAGGCAGTACCTGCGTTCCACTGTGGAATGCATACAGGAAGTACCACCTACTCCTAGTGTGGAGGAGGTGATACCAACCTGCTTATATGCGTTCCACAGTGGAACCAGTGGCGTAACTACCGGCATAGCAGCCGTAGCAGTCGCTTTGGGGCCCGGCGCTTGTGGGGGGCTATACCGGCAGCTGCGCCTGCGATACCTGTCATTGTGTGTGGCCGTCAGGCAGGGCCGGCGTCAGCAGCCGGCGCACCCGGGCAGATCTCCATTTCCCCATTATGTACGCCCTGGGGGTAACTGTTACACAGAGTAATGTGCCTTGTCAGTGACAGGCTGTCACCATTGTAAAGTTTTCATCATCTTAATAGGGTGTGAATAGCAGAGCTGAGTGAGTTACACAGGGTCCGATTTAGACTTTCCTTCTCTTGTTCCTTGCTATGTATCTAGGTACCCTGGCATATTAAAGTGATTTGTTGGTGCCACACTGAGACCTGGTAACATCCCCTGGGATAATCTTTGGAGTGTGATAGATTCATAAAAAGCCTTTTCTGGCATTAGCACTTGAGCTTAATCAAACACATTATTATTACTCATTACAATGTAGAAGTGATAAGCCTTAAAGTCAAGTTGAGCTCTGCTACATGTACATGTGATCTCTGGAGAGATGTATAGAGAGCAGTATATGGAGGCTGTGCTGGGATATATAGAGGCTGCGCTGGCTGTATATGGAGGCTGTGCTGGGGTATATAAAGGCTGTATTGGGGTATATTGAGACTGTGCTGGGATACATGAAGGCTGGGCTGGCTGTATATGGACGCTTTGTTGGGGTATATGGAGGCTGTACTGGGGTATATAGAGGCTGTACTGGGGTATATGGAGGCTGTGCTGGGGTATATGGAGGCTGTGCTGGGGTATATGGAGGCTGCGCTGGCGGTATATGGAGGCTTTGCTGGGGTATATAGAGGCTGCCCTGGGATATATAGAGGCTGCCCTGGGGTATATAGAGGCTGTACTGAGGTATATGGAGGCTGTGCTGGCTGTACATGGAGGCTTTGTTGGGGTATATGGAGGCTGTACTGGGGTATATAGAGGCTGTACTGGGGTATATAGAGGCTGTGCTGGGGTATATAGAGGCTGTGCTGGGGTATATAGAGGCTGTGCTGGCTGTATATGGAGGCTGTACTGGGGTATATAGAGGCTATGCCAGGGTATATATAGAGGTTGTGCTGGGGTATATGAAGACTGTGCTGTGTATATAATATGGAAGCTGTACTGGGCTTTATATATTATTTGGAGGATGCTGCTGGGCTGCCACAGCTTCCAAATAATATATGCAGCCTGGCACAACCTCCAAATAATATATAGAGCCCAGCCCAGCCTCCAAATAATATATATATAGCCTAGCACAACCTTCAAATAATATATACAGTCCAGCATAGCCTCCAAATATGATAAACAGCTGGCAGCTTCTATATTATATATACAGCCCGGCAGTCTCCATATTGTATATATAGTCCAGCAGTCTCCATATTATATATACAGCCTTAAACAGCCTCTATATTATATATACAGCCCACCCAGTAGCCTCTATATTATGCACAGCCAGTAACTTTTATATTATATTCAAAAATCATGGTCTATGTTAAAGAGGCCCACTGAGACTGTTTCACCCAGGGCCCACAAAAACCTGGAGCCGGCCCTGCCGTCAGGTGTGGGGGCCCAGCCGGGGACGGCCGCGCCCGACGGGCCCCCCCTGGCGAGGTGGATGCCGCAGCCGCTCCTATTCAAAGCAGCCGCAGGCGCCGCACACAGAGATCAAGGGGCTGCCGCCGCCAGTTTGTAGCCTGCTGCCTGACTGCCTGACGCTGTGTGTTTGTTCTCTGCAGATCTCCGCCCCCTGGCCGGCCTGTGACCTCGCTCCGAGTCCTCCTTGACTTGTCCTGCTAACTTACTGACCGAGTGACCGGTCACTTTACAGCACACAGAGCAGACAACAAGCCAGGATTGGAAGGAGCAGGAGCTGCTGCTGCACTGAGCCCGGAGGTGAGAGGCGCCGCTAATAACAATATTTATTGACAGTGTCAGTGAGCAGCCGGCAGCATGGGGGGGCCTGTATATACCCTGTGTCTGTGTGTGCTGCTGGGACACTGTGAGGGGGCCTGTATATACCACCACCATGGGCCCTGTATACCACCACCAGGGGCCTGTATATTCCACCACCAGGGGCCTGTATATACCACCACCAGGGGCCCTGTATACCACCACCAGGGGCCTGTATATACCACCACCAGGGGCCTGTATATACCACCACCAGGGGCCTGTATATACCACCACCAGGGGCCTGTATATACCACCACCAGGGGCCCTGTATACCACCACCAGGGGCCTGTATATACCACCACCAGGGGCCTGTATATACCACCACCAGGGGCCTGTATATACCACCACCAGGGGCCTGTATATACCACCACCAGGGGCCTGTATATACCACCACCAGGGGCTGCTGTAATACTGCTGGGGCCTGTATATACCACTGGGGAGGCTGCTGTATACCACTGGGGCTGCTGTAATACTGCTGGGGCCTGTATATACCACTGGGGAGGCTGCTGTAATACTGCTGGGGCCTGTATATACCACTGGGGAGGCTGCTGTATACCACTGGGGCTGCTGTAATACTGCTGGGGCCTGTATATACCACTGGGGAGGCTGCTGTAATACTGCTGGGTCCTGTATATACCACTGGGGAGGCTGCTGTATACCACTGGGGCTGCTGTAATACGGCTGGGGCCTGTATATACCACTGGGGAGGCTGCTGTAATACTGCTGGGGCCTGTATATACCACTGGGGAGGCTGCTGTATACTACTGGGGCTGCTGTAATACTGCTGGGGCCTGTATATACCACTGGGGAGGCTGCTGTAATACTGCTGGGGCCGGTATATACCACTGGGGAGGCTGCTGTATACCACTGGGGCTGCTTTAATACGGCTGGGGCCTGTATATACCACTGGGGAGGCTGCTGTATACCACTGGGGCTGCTGTAATACTGCTGGGGCCTGTATATACCACTGGGGAGGCTGCTGTAATACTGCTGGGGCCTGTATATACCACTGGGGAGGCTGCTGTATACCACTGGGGCTGCTGTAATACGGCTGAGGCCTGTATATACCACTGGGGAGGCTGCTGTATACCACTGGGGCTGCTGTAATACTGCTGGGGCCTGTATATACCACTGGGGAGGCTGCTGTAATACTGCTGGGGCCTGTATATACCACTGGGGAGGCTGCTGTATACCACTGGGGCTGCTGTAATACGGCTGAGGCCTGTATATACCACTGGGGCTGCTGTATATACTGCTGGGGCCTGTAAGGGGGTGTGTCTTGAAGGGGCATGTCATTGAGGGCATGTCTTGGAGGGGCGTGTCATTGGGGGGGTGTCTTGGAGGGGGCCCCGTTCAAAAGTTTGCTATGGGGCCCTGCCAGTTCTAGTTACGCCCCTGAGTGGAACACATGTCGGTACGGCTGGGTAAGAGGAAGCGAGGGGTGGGGGTAGTGGTAGGAGGTAGTAGGCTCTCCTCCCAGACACACGGCGGGCCCCTAAGTGGCATAGTCCATTCGGGAGCCGAAGAACCTGTTACAGCTTTTGGAGAGGGAGTATTGGGCTGTGTGTGTGCAAATACAGGGGGCAGTATGTCTGTGTGTGTGTGTGGAGGGGGGGTTATACAGTGAGCAGTGTGTGTGTGTTTGGTTATATAGGTGGCAGTATATCTGTGTGAGGGGGTTGCACATGGGGCAGTGTGTGTGTGTGGGGGGGGTTTGTACAGGGGGCAGTGTGTGTGTGAGGGGGACTGGACATGGGGCAGTGTGTGGGGGGGGTTGTACAGGGGGCAGTGTGACTGTGTGGGGAGAATGTATGCTATCTGGAGGGCTATGAGACTATTATATGGATGGCTATAAGGCTGCATTATACTATATGGAGGGCTGTGAGGCTGCATTACACTATATGGAAGGCTGTGAGGCTGCATTATACAATATGGAGGACTGCCACACTGCATTATACTATACGGAGGGCTGTGAGGCTGCATTGTACTATTTGGAAGGCTGTGAGGCTGCATTATACTATATGAAGGGATATGAGGCTGCATTATACTATATGGAGGGCAATGAGGCTGCATTATACTATATGGAGGGATATGAGGCTGCATTATACTATATGGAGGGCTGTGATGCTGCATTATACTATAAGGAGGGATGTGATGCTACATTATACTATATGGAGGACTGGGACACTGCATCATACTATGTGGAGGACTGTAACGATGCATTACACTATTTGGAGGGCTGTGAGGCTTCATTATACTATTTGGAGGGCTGTGACGCTGCATTATACTATATGGAGGGCTGCATCACTTCATTATACTATATGGAGGGCTGTAAGGCTGCATTAAACTATTTGGAGGGCTGTGAGGTTGCATTATACTATTTGGAGGGCTGTGATGCTGTATTATACTATATGGAGGGCTGTGAGGCTGTATTATACTTTATGGAGGGCAATGAGACTGCATTATATTATATTGAGGGATATGAGGCTGCATTATACTATATGGAGGGATATGAGGCTACATTATACTATATGGAGGGCTATGAGGCTGTATTATACTATAATGGAGGACCATATATACCAGGATAAGGACATATTCCAGGAGGAGGACCATACAGTATATACCAGTAGGAGGACATTGACACGTAATGAAGGGGAGAGAGGTCAATTTGTGAGTCTTTATAGGATTTAGAACGTTACATAGGGCCCATTCATCTGACCAATGTGGGCGAGTGGGGGGGGAGGGCAGGTCCAAATTTCACTTCGGGGCCCTTCAGACTCTTTTATCATTCCAATGTTTCGTGTTTCTGACGGTTACATTTTATCATGTTCTGCAGCATATTCTTGACTGGTTCTATTCTTCGTGAGAACACGCGCCTCCGCCTGCCCTTGGTTAATTACATCCCTAAAGGATGTTTGCAACAATGTTTATTGTTATTTCTCCAACACTAATATGAAGCAAATTTGTAAACAATCTTTCTTTGCAAATGTCCTTTCTTGTGTCTCTCCAGCTAATTTGCAGACCTGCGCGTCTCCACAGATCCAGATTATAATCTTTATTATGCAGATTGATCTTGTAATCAATCTCTCTTCCTTGGAGAAAACTAACCATGAAGACTCCACGGATGGTTGTCTGAAAATCTTTTTGCAAAACATCTTTGGTCCAAGTTGACCTCCAGTAATCGTCTATTAGATCGGATCCAGTATAATCCATTGTGCAAACATAACTTTTTTGTCTGTTTTGGAAAAATTGATGTTTGCAGGATCCGTTTTTTTTAACATTGGAGTCTATGGAGAACGGATCCGGTAACTGATCACTATTTATCTTCCATTTGAAAGTGATCCAGTAAGAAAAAAACAAATGAAAGAAAAATGGATGGCTAAGTAGCAATCAAATAACGGATCCGTTTTCCATAGACTCCAATGTTATTAAAATGGATCCCGAGAAATCAATTTTTTTCAAAACAGACAAAAGATTCATGTTTGCACAACTTTTTTTTGCCAATGGATGGCTGCTGTATCCGTCCTAAGGGCAGAGACACACTAATGTGAGCTGCATATGAGTGTCCTGCATAGAGTGTCTTGCATGCATCTCCCATGAGTCACCCGGCCCGGCTCCTGCCTCTCTGAACAGGAGCGTGGAGCTGATTGTGTTTCTATGGAGCGTCGCGCTCCCGTCCAGAGAGCCGGCGGCCGGGCTGGGTGACTCATGCGAGGTGCATGCATCTCACATAGTGTTTCCACCCTAACGGATGATTACTGGACATGTGGACTTGACTTTCAGCTTTTTCAGATTACAAATAGTTGTAAAGGTGGACGTAGCCATTGTCGGTGTGCACTGGTAAGAGCGGAGCCCAGCATCAAATGGGGTTTGCCTAATATACGGGGGGCAGAGGTAGCACATACAGGGGGCCCATATCAATGTGTTGTACATGTTTTCCATCTCTGGTCTCTACGGAGAGAATAATGGCTGCTCTGTACCTGCGGATGTCATCGCCGCACCACTTGGCGGCACAGGGCATTACGCAGCGCTATGAGAAGTACACGATTTACAGAAAACAGAAGTGGTTTCTTTACACTGTAACCTCAAGTGGCTCGCCCGGCTAATGACTTCATAGGGAGCTGCATGCTCCAGTCTAGACACCCTTCCTCCTCAGCACTGCAGGCTCCAATGTGATCAGGGAAGACTCATAGGCAGAGATCATGAGGTCAGTCTGGGTGTTTTCTCCCATCTGCACAACCTGCATAGACGGATACAGCTGCATCCTCCTGAATATGACTCTGCAGTCACACTCTGCACCAAGGCATTTCTCAACCATTACTCCATCCAAGTGGGAGTCACAGTGAGCGCTGAGGATTGTCCTCCGCAGTCTGGATCATTCCAGCAGCCTGACTTCAAAATTACCCTTCAGATCAGATTTGTTTTTCTGTTCCTGAGCTTTTGATTTGTTCCACAGGTTTATGCATACTCAGACTTCATGTAAAACCGCAGCACCGTCGTCTCATGGCAGGCGTCCATTCACGCTTAACTCTTCACCGGCCAACTCGACGCTCGTGTGTCCATTGGAAAGTGGTGCAGTATTAGGGCCTCGTGTCAGCGGAGCCTATGTCCTTGTGCCCAGGATGAGTATTTGGTCCGTATCAAATCTTCATCCGTTTTGCAGGAAAAAAAACGCATAAGAAACGCATCACATTTTTGATGTGTTTTGTTCAGTTGCGTATTTTAGAATGAAGTCAGTGACCGGAGGGATGAAAGACGCTGTAAAGACACACGGATCACTAAGTGACATGCTGCAGATTGCCTGTATCTGTAATCTCCATCAAATGCAAAATAATCAGGGCTGTGGAGTCAGTAAGCCAAACATCCGACTCCTTCAATTTTCCTGAAGCAGACTCCAACTGCACCAAAATGGACACCGACTCCAACATCATGGTTGTCCGACTCCAACTCCACAACTATGGCTATGAAATGAGTAAGCCAAACATCCGACTCCGAGTCTTCAATTTCCCTGACTTTGACTCCAACTCCACCAATATGGACACTGACTCTGACTCCACAACTCCGACTCCAACATCATGGTTGTGGAGTCAGTAAGTCAAACATCCGACTGACTCTTCAGTTTCCCAGAATCCAACTACGATTCCACCAAAATAGACACCGACTCCAACTCCACGACTCAAATTAATAACCATGGCTTTGGAGTGGATGAGCCAAACATCCGACTCCAACTTCTCCAAAGTGGACACAGACTCCGACTCCACAACTCCAACTCCACAACTATGGCTATGAAGTGAGTAAGCCAAACATCCAACTCCGACTCTTCAATTTCCCTGTATCCAACTCCACCAAAATGGACACCGACTCCAACTCCACAACTCCAACTCCATAACCAGGGCTGTGGAGTCAGTGAGGCTGCCTTCACACTGTGGTCAAGTCCGATCTGGGGCTGTCAGGGGTGATTTTGGCCCCATAGTATCCTATGGGGCCAGATGGAGCCGGGTGGCAGCTATCTGCCATCCGGCTTCCACCTCTCCGGGAGAATCCGGGAGAAGTCGGATTTTTCTCCCGGACACAAAAACGTTGCTTGCAACGTTTTTGTGTCCGGGCAGAACAATCTCCCCGAAATTGGCCTCTCCCAAAACCTCCAGGATTCCCCCGACTCCTCCTGGGGCAATCGGGCGTTCCCTTAACATGGGAGCCTATGCGGCCGGATTGCCCCAATCCGGGAGGATCGCTAGCTCCCTGCGAGCCCCGGTCCTGAATCATCAGCAGCGGCAGCTGTGTCAGGCTGCACACTGGACCGGAGGGCATATTAGCCCTCTGGTTCTGTGTGCTGATCCGGTCCGGGGCTGTCAGGTTCACACCTGCCTGACCGCAGTGTGAAGGCAGCCTAAGCCAAATATGCGACTCTGAGGATACCGTTACACGTCGCAACATTGCATTTGCAATTTGCTGGTTGCAGTGAAATCATGGACACATTGTTACATTTGCACACAGCAACAAAATAGAACAATGTCCATGATTTCACTGCAACCAGCAAATTGCCAGTGAAATTGCCTAGCAATGTTGTGACGTGTAACGGTACCCTGAGTCTTCAATTTCCCTGAATCTGACTCCACCCAAAATGAGCACCGACTTCACAGCCCTGAAAACAACGCAACGTGGGCGCTGCACTTCTGAAATCTCATAGACTTTTCTGGCTTTTCATAATAGACATCCATATTTGATGCAGAATTTTCTGAACCAATCCGCAGCGTTGGGCACAGGGCTACTGGTGACTATCATCTGTCTCATCTTTTATGATGATTTTTTTGTTCACATTAGTAGCACATTTTCAGTATATGGTGGATGATTATAAAACCTCCACTGAGCACTGCAAAGTTGGATCTTGTGCACATGCTGCATTTTCTGCTGCAGGTTTGTGACAAATCTATAAGGGCCACTTTACACACATCAACTTATCTGTCCAACTTCTGAACAACTTACTGGTTGCAGTGAAATCATGGACACATTGTTACATTTGTACACAGCCACGAAATGGAGCAATGTGTCCATGATTTCACTGCAACCAGTAAGTTGTTCAGATAAGTTGGTGTGTGTAAAGTGGCCATAAGCCACTTAACCCAGCAAAATCAATGAGAATCCTGAAGTGATGTGCACATGTTGCTTATTTTTTCTTTGCAGATTTGATTGCAGAAATATGGTAATCTGTATCGTATCAATTCTTGATGCAGGTGATAATTTAATTACCTGCACTGGTGATGATTCCAACACCTGTGTAATGCTAGGGAAATCCTGAAAACATGACCTGTTGGTGGCTCTCGAGGACCGGAGTTGGGAAACATTGGTTTTAGAGGAATCCAAAGTGACATCCGCACAATTTAGTGCAGGTTTTGTCCGTGCTAATTTGCTGTGGAATTTTAGTAGTAGATTGTGGAACAACTGCCCCAAGGCGGTGGCATAACTTGAAGCTCATGAGCCCCAAAGTGAAAGCGCCAAAGGGGCCCCCAATTATTTGCAAATCTTTAATTGCATGTCTTTTTCTATTGGCTAAAGGGACTTTTGGGGCCCCCTAGGCTCCAATGTCCGGGTACAATTACAACCCCTTTATCCATTACAGAGAGCTCTGCTTAGTTACTTGCTGTTTACCTTGGTTAGCAGTGTTCTCGCTGGTCCTGATCGCTGGTGAGTCTCCCTGTGTGACAACTCACCAGCGATCAGTTCACGATGTGGCAGCGATCCCATCGTTGGTCGGATCGCTGCCACATCACAGCTTGTAACCCGGGCTTCACTCAGATCAGCCAAAATAAATATTATATGCTATTAGTGCCTATCAATATTACCTTGTGACACCCGCCTGACGCATGTTTCGCCTTTTTAGCTTCTTCCAGGGCTTCCTAATCATTCAGAGACCAACTGGTGGGTTCTCCATAATTTATTAAAGCAAAGGTATCTCTATACCCTCCATATTTTCTGTATGTAGTGCTAGATCCGGCCAGGTGCTGTCCAGAAGATGGCAATACACAAGTGATAGCGAGCATTACCATGCTCGGGTGCTCGATACTTGTAACAAACAGTTGGATGCCTGGATGGGTGCGACTCGATTGGGAATTGCCAATGGAGAGTAAATGGTTTCTGTCATGCCGTCTTCAGACTCTATTCACACCAGGGAGTCTGATGTGCAGCCTTAGGCTGCGTTCACACATAGGGTTTTCTGCTGTTTTTCCTGGGTTTTTTGCCTTTTTCCGCGTCTTTTTCTGTGCTTTTTTACGCTGCATTTCTTGCAGTGAAAATACAATTGTTGATGCGCAGCCCAGCCAAACCTATGGGTTTTGGCAAAATCCATTCACATACTGCGTAGTCCTGCGCTTTTTTACGCAGTGTGTGAAAGGACCTGTATTTTTTTTTTACAAAAAACGCGCCTAAAAAAGCTCAGCTGTGTAAAAAGCAGCAAAAATACAGCATGTGTGAACATAGCCTTAGATCTCTTTGTTGCTCAGCCTGAGTTAGGCTGCCTTCAGATTTGCAGATGCCTCCGCAGCGTTTTGCGGAGGCATCTGCAAGCATCTGCATGCAGACCGCGGCCCCTATGTTTATAATGGTGCGCACGGCGGTCTGCAGATGCTTGCAGACCGCCGTGCGCACCCATTCACTCCTATATGTGATCTGTGCGCAGGCGGATGCCTGCGTACAGATCACACACTCTCGTCCGCACCAGGGACGCGACATGTTGCGTCCCTGGTGCGGACGAGAGTGTGTGATTTGTGCGCAGGCATCCGCCTGCGCACAGATCACATGTAGGAGTGAATGGGTGCGCACGGCGGTCTGCAAGCATCTGCAGACCGCCGTGCGCTCCATTATAAACATAGGGGCTGCCGTCTGCATGCAGATACTTGCAGATGCCTCCGCAAAACGCTGCGGAGGCATCTGCAAATCTGAAGGCAGCCTTAGGGCGTCGGTGGTGGTTTGTTCACTGATGTTCAGCTTTGCAGGAGTTACATTTTGATTAGTGTCAATTGAAGGTTCAGGCTTCTGGAACACCTTCACCCTTGACGTATGGCTCAGAACATTCCTGGATACCGACTATAGCATTTGCGTGCCGGTCCTGTGTTGGAGTTGCTGGTGAAACGCCAATCATTGCTTGGTGTCTGGTGAAGTATACCTAGTTGTTTTTTCATTCCCTATTTGTAGTTGTGTTCTCCCTACTCACATATTGTATCTTCCTGATTGTTGGCTGTGTGGTGCTGTTTACTTTATCCAGTCTGTCTTTATCTGTGGGTTCCATTATGGTTCCCCTCCTGGGGTGGGGGTTCATCTCAGGGCTGGACAGGAGAAAGGGACAGGTTGGAGACTCAGGCCTCTCTACCATGAAGTGTACCCCTGAGTTAAGGTAAGTCAGTGTTCTCCTAGCCTGTTGGGTAGTTCAGGGGCACAGGTTCCTTATATCCTGTTTTCCCATAGCTACCTGTGACAGTTTCCTACTGACTTCAATTACATATGATACTCGTAGACTGTGAGCTTTCACGGCCAGGGTCCTCTCCCCTCCTGTACCTGTACGTCTCGATTGTCCAAACATATTGTACTTGTCCTCGTCTGCCTTTTCCATATGTAAAGCACCATGAAATCTAATGGTGCTATATAAATAAATTATAATAATACGCGAGTCACACTTGCCCAATCATCCGACTGGTTGTTACGAGTATCGAGCGCCGGAGCACGGTAGAGCTCACTCAACACTGTGCGGCCATAGAGCCTCTACTTTATATAAAGTGGCATGAATGGCTGCATCCGCCAGGCTGGACGCTGAGGCTTTGGCGCATCTTGGCGTTGTTTTTACATGATTGTATAGACACGGTCATAAAGGGCAGATGAACAGCGAGCCGGATTTGCAGGCAAAATGTTGCATCAAGTTACACGATGGCTTGTTTTTAGTGAGAGAATCTGTAGTTCTATCATATAAGGTAAAATGAATGATATCATATAGAACTAAATTTACCTTGTAAGATTGTCCTCCAGGTCTGTACGATTAAGGCGATACTGATCGGGTATAGTGGTTTTTTAATTTAAAGAAAAATTAAATTTGTAATAAATGAAATAAAATGAGTTTTTGTCACCATGATGTGATTCTTTGTCTGTCTATGTCTTGTTTTATTGTGTCCTGACTGATGTCGTTTTTATTGATAACACTGGGCACACACAACTGTTTGATCACATATTGCATTTTTTTTTGTGCAAAAACAGCAATTTTTTTGCATTTCAATTTTTTTCTGCTTTCCAGCATTTACTGTATTCATTAACCAACTTTACATTTTGGTAAGTTGAACTTTTGCATAGGTGTCAATACTAAATATATGCAGTTCACAGATGTCGGAATGAGGCCTTAGTAGAGGGGACGGGTGAGAGGATGAGGGCCCTTGACGCGGGTTGCGATCAGGATCATTTTCCCAGTTTCTGTACATGTGGATGATGTCAGGACTGTACAGATAAGATAAGACTGATAGCATTGACCACAAGACATCACATGAAAGCATTGATTTTCTGCTTCATGAACTTTGCCTGACTTTCCCTAGTGATGGACTCGTTCACCCCAGGACTGGAGACTAAAGGTCCTAAAGATGAGCTTGAACCCAGATCTTCCCTGATCACTGGGGTTATCCACAGAGGATGAATGGACTCTGTACAGGCCTATGTTGCTGTATGTGCAATACAAGGAGCAGGTAGTATGTGTGGGACATGAGGACAGGGGCTGACTGGCAGATGTTGCCCTGGGGGGCATTCTGCCTCTGCCAGCCAACTAAGGACCGGGGAGGAGGTGTGCTGAGCTCAAGTGAGGAACTGCGGTGGTGCTGGCACAGCTTTATACTCGCCTCCAGCCTGCTGCGTCCCGACTCCCGCCGACAATGCAGTGAGTGCGCGGCCCCTCTCACTGTGGGGGCGGCCCTAAAGGTGGACTATACCACCGGCCTGGGGGGCAAATGCCTCCCTGCCACCTGGACCAGTCTGCCCCTGCATGAGAATATGATGACATTATACATAACAGCCATGTGTTATCATCAGTCTGATGTGAATCCTTCACTGGCCCCAACCTCATTATTTCTGTAGGAGCAAAGTGATGTATACGGACCAGGGGCGGATATTCCATTGGTGTAAACTGTGCAGCCACACGGGGCCCAAAAGGTATAGAGACCAAATCTAACACCAAAGCAGGTGGAATTGTACGTTAATTATTGTACCTATGGGTTTTCTACCCGAAACACGTAAGAATTCTGTATTTTTTACTATAAGCACATTCTGCTATTTTTTTTCATCCTGTATGATTATAGGTTAAGTTTTAACTCTTCCTTTGGAGCTGGAGAACGTCCATTTTCGGACTATTGAGAGCTATGTACCTGGAAGCCCAACCAGTGCACCACACCCAGATTCAGAAAAAAAGGGCCCCTGTGCAAGAACAACATAGGGGCCCTTTGCAGTCCAAAAGTAATCAAAAAAGACAATTCCACCTGCTTTGGAGGTAGAAAGGTAGAAACCCTGCACAGGTTGCACAAATGGTATGTCTAGCCTCTACCCTGGAGGTTTTCTGGGATATGTATCTCAAATACTGGAGTGGTGAGCTGTATATAACTGTAGCCATTAATCTATGTGATACATTGTTGGATTCAGGGTTTCTTTGCCTACATTATGTTGCTGTCAAATGAGGTGGCAAAGACCTGCTGACAGATTCCCTATAAATAGGGACCTATTTTTTGGGGAAAAAAAAGCAGCCGTGTTTTTCCAATCCTGTCTATACCCGTTAATCACCTACGTGACGCTACGCAGAACTCGCCGCCGTATACTGTATCTGTGCATTGTTCAATATCTACAGCCCGCAGGCGCGAGGTGTTTGCCTTGAAGTTATAGGCCAAGTCTCTGCAGTGTGGAATAATCTATGTCATGCATACATCTGGCCGGGGCTGGATCGCCTTGGCATGTGCGAAGTATAAATTAGGCAGAACATAACATAGGCATGAGAAAGCAGAGAGCAGCAGCCAGGCCCTGAGTCTCCTGTATCCAGGCAGTTGCTAAAACAAGAGCTCTCACAACAGACGGAGGCTCCTCCAGCCCTGGACACACCAAGATCATAAATAATCCGTCCCTGGGATCACGCCTGCCAAGATCCTGATCTGTAGATCAACGCAGGAAGGTTTTCAGGCAGGTTCACTTTCCAGTGTGGAGAATTCCCTTTATGCACTGGGATTTCTTTTAACAATCATTGCTGCCCGGTGATCGTTATTACCATTGATTTACATAACGTCATCATGTTTGGGCGGCCTGTCATTTACTTCTATTCTAACCAGGGGCGTAACTACAATAGGTGCAGGGGTTGCAATCGCACCCGGGTCCTGCAGCCTAGGAAGGCCCCAAAAGTCCCTTTGACCCATAGAAAAAGAGTAATACTATTAAAGATTTGCAATAATTGGGGGCCCCGTTGGAGCTTTCGCACCGGGGCCCCTGGGCCGGAACTTACGCCACTGATTCTAATCCCCCCTCTCCCCCCCCAAAAAAAAAAACATGCAGGGAACCCCTCCTTAATTATGTTAAAGGGGAACTCAGGGGAGATAAAACTTCTTGGTACTTTCCCTGACCTCCTACATGATGAAGCAGAGCTGGGCACTGTGGTTCTAGGATGTATAGAACTCTTATAAATCAATAAAATCATATCTGCTCCTCAGCTCTTATCCCTACCTCAAGGGACAGAGAAATTTAGCCTCATGCAGCAGAAGGCAGGAGGTGTGTGGCAGGCAGGGGGCATGGATACTGGGGGCTCCAGTATCATCTTACATTCCCACCCCCTCATACGTCTGTATGAACAGGGGGCATGGATGCTGGCCCTATGGTCACACTACAACCCTGCGCCTAATATACCATCCTATGTAATGTATGAATAGGGGTGTTCTCCCTTCAAATAGAAATCATTTCACAAAGCACATATAAATACACAGTGTGATCTTCTGCTGTACAATGATATGATGGTGCAACATGTATGCTGTCATGAAGGAGCAGAGGCAAAACACTGCATTGATTGATTCAGCACTGTCATGGCCCACTCTCCCCCATTTCAACTTGGTAGCTTGAGCACTATGCATGAATGAATTTCTCTGTCCCCTGATGGTGGGTGAGAGCTGAGGAGCAGATATGATTTTATTGATTGTTTTTTGCACCGGACACAAAATAAAAGAAAAACAAAACCGGATCCTCCCGCCCCAGATCCGGCCAAAAATCAGATCGTTTCCCGCAAGCCTCTTAGAGAACAGCGTTGGCTCTGAAATGCAGCCACACTCATTCAGCACTATGGACAGCAGCATTTCAGAGCCGACGCTGAAGTTCATCACCATGGAGAGCTCCACTGTACCGACAGCTGAAATTTCAGCACCGCGGAGAGCAGCAGCCACAAGCACAACTGAATCCTGCAAAAAAAAATCAGGATCAGAGGGCATATTTGGCATCAGTTTGTGCTCGTCTGGTGCATCCTGCAAAACACCGGACAGAACCTGACAGACAAAAACCGTGGTGTGAAGCCAGATTCAGAGATAGCCGGAGGGAGGAAAGTGACTGTACTCAGATCTACACAAATGTGGACAGGGAAGAAAGCATGTACAGTCTTAGAGATGGCATGGAGCTTCAACCGATGTACAGTAGATAAGAATCCAAATAAAAGCATCTGTGCTCCAGCATCGTATAAAAACCTCTTGATGCTCTATCAAGGTATATTAAAATCCACTTCCAACTCCACAAAACAGACACAGCAACGCGTTTCAAACACATAAGCCACCCAAAGTCATAAACTGTAGAAAAGGGAGAAAAGCACATAAAGAGGAAATAAATACAGGATAGAAGCTGTGCCCATATAAGCTAATAAAAGCAGCAAAATCATGGATACACACAGCGCTCACATCCAGCCTGTATTACTGAGAGAGAAACTCCCACAAGAGAAAAACAAACTTGGATCATGCTGCAGAGTGTATATCAGGATGTCTGAAAATTAACTAAAGGCTGCAAACTTAAGTTTAGAGCAATTTTATTAACTAAAGGTAACACTAACAAATCTGCAGTAAATCCACAACAATGGGATGTTTGCAGTATTTTCATCCCTATTAGGTTTAATGGGGAGAATCCACAAAATAACATCCTTGCTGATTTCACAGCTGGTTCTGGGTGTCGGACCCCACTGATATGAAATTGACGGCCCTATCTTAATCATCAATATTTTTCGGATTACCTGTATGCAGGAGCAGGACTCATTACAGAATTAAAAATCATAAAAAAATAGCATAATACACGATTAGCTTGTAATTAGCAGTAAAATACACATAATCAGCAGGAACAGAACGGGTGGCATGGAGTAGAGTGTATGGACTTAAAAGGAATCTGTCAGTAGGGATTTGCTACCTCCTTTTAGAGCAGCATGATGTAGGCAAACAGACTCTGAATCCAATGATGTATCACTTAGATTACTAGCTGCAGCAGTTCTGACACAGGTTTATCAATGCAGCAGAACTTAGAAAGCCACCGGTCTCTCTATGCACAATGTCTATAGACAATGAGCTGCTAATTACAGTAAGGGGCGACTTGACTAATGCACTGCTGTGTCCAGCAATGATAAGCTACTGGTGCTAAAACAAACATTGCAGGCAGGTAAACAATACTTTGCGATAAGAAATGCATGATACCGTAGAATTCTTTGTATTAACCCTTACACCATGCTGTCTTCAGATTACATTGCAAAAACCTGCTGACAGATTACCTTTAATATATGACCAAGAAAATATATATTTTAAAAGGCTTAATATGGTTGCAAGTCGGCTAGATTAGCCGAGCGCAGCTCTGGAGCACAAACTGCTACCGCTAATGTGTATGCCATCAGAACACACATAGGTTTTGTTATCTTTGATTGCTGATCTGGGTTAAGAAGTAGAAATGTCTACATTAATATCCCGCCATCCTGCCCTTCTCCTTTCTGCAGTTTTTCACGTTCTCTTTCCACTTATTATGTTGGTAATAAAACACTTTTCTTCGCCTGGGAAAATCTGGTCCCTATTCATGCGGATGGTTTTCTGGATCCGGCAGATTTATGGCGTATTGACTGGAGGGTATTCGGGTATTGAATGCGATGACCAGTCGTGAAACCATAAGCCTGGAAGATTCTGTGACCATTGTGCAGCGCACAGACCGGCCGTGGCCACCGGACGGGAATCAGTCTGAGCCGCGCATAAAAAGACTAATTGTCTTTTGTCATTTTTTTACAAGGATCATTTAATGGAGGGAAGGTATCAGCTGTGAGGGAAATTCCACAGATACTTCTGCAGATATGTGATATCACCCCAGAGGATTCCCAGACAAAGTCCATCTGACAGCTCTTGTGAGGTTAATGCTCCTCCACACAAGGCGATGGAGTGGGATCTATGGAGCGCTCAGTGGAGAAGGAATGCCTGGCATCTCCCAGAGATATTGAATGCTCCCCTAACAGCCCGGCTTATCCACAATGCCCCGCACAGTCCTCAGTGTAGGAGCGATAGCAATCAGGGGCCCCAAAGGTGCGGATAACCCAAGAGAATGGCTGGATGGGCGTAATCCACAGCTCCGTCCAGGCTCAGGCTACACCGGATACCAGATTAGGCAAATCCAGCAATCAGTGCCATGTTATACGGCTTTATGGGTCACATACGTGATATGCACCCAGCTGATGGGGATAATCAGTGGGTAACTTGAAGCTCATGACTGATGAGAAAGCTCCAACAGGGCCCCCAATTATTGCAAATATTTAATAGTCTTTTTCTATAGGCCAAGAACTCTTCAGCTCCCCCCCCTAGACTCCAGGGCTCAGGTGCGACTGCTACCCCTGCACCTATTATAGCTACGCCCCCTGGGGATAATGCAGAATATGACATACAGTAGTATAGGGACCCAACCCTCTGTAGGATTTCATGCTTACAACATTGCTGATGTATCATATGGGTCCTCCTTTATACACTGTAACAATGTATAAATACATGGAGTTCAATACTACGACAGTATGCAGCAGGCTCATCAGCTCCCCCTTGTGGTGTGCAGCCAAAATTTTAATGTATGCTCAAAGCGGTTGTCTTGGCTTGTGCTAAAATCTGTGTGTATCCAGGCTGCAAAATTATTATTATTCATTATTATAGCCCCATATATCCCATGGCACTTTACATGTGAAAAAGGGGCATACATAGGCAAGTACAATAAACATGAGCAATACAAGGCACAGAGAGGTACAGGAGGAGAAAGGACTTTGCCTGAGAGGGCTCACAGTCTACAAGGGATGGGTGAGGATACAGTAAGTGAGGAGAGAGGATCCTACCCACAAGGACTTACAGTCTACAAGGGATGGGTGAGGATACAGTAAGTGAGGAGAGAGAAGCCTGCCCGTGAGGATCACAGTCTACAAGGGATGGGTGAGGGTACAGTAGGTGAGGAGAGAGGACCCTGCCCACGAGGGCTCACAGTATACAATAGATGGGTGAGGATACAGTAGGAGAGGGTTGAGCTGGTCATTCGGCGCTTCAGTAGACTGAGGATCATTGCAGGTTGTAGACTTGTCGGAAGAGGTGAGTCTTCAGGTTCCTTTTGAGGGTTTCACCGGTAGGTGAATGTCTGATGTGTTGGGGTAGAGAGTTCCAGAGTATGTGGGAAGCATGGGAAAATGCTAACAGTTTACAATTTACACCCTGTTAGCATTTTGCAGGGTTGCCTAGATATCACGATTCAGCGTGTGGAGGCGCTACTCACCCCCATCTAGAGGCATGTTGTTTTGGCGCCTGGCTGTAACATCACAACTGTACATTTACAGTTTCCAGCAAGCTCTCTCCAGACACCAGCAGGCCCCAGTACTGAGCATGCCCGACCCAGTCTCCAATAGGATCACCCCCATTCACCTATGCGGACGCTGATTAATCTGCATTGAACTGATTTAGCAGTCATCCCCTCTATACATCACTGTGCCACAGCTGTCCCCTCTGTGAAGGAGATGACCACACACACACTGCAGCATTGACACAGAGCGATTCATCTCCTTCACAGAGGGGACGGCTGTGGAACAGTGAAACATAGAGGAGATGACCGCTCAGTACAGTGCAGTTCAATCAGCAACTACATAGGTGAATGGGAGTGATCCTACTGGAGACTTGGGTGGACATGCTAGAGACTGGGGCCTGTTGGTGTCTAGGCCGGGCATGTAGAGGACTGGGTGTAAACATCCAGTTGTGATGTTACAACCAGGATCCAAAACAACACGCCTCTAGTCAGTGGACAAGCTGCTCCTCCTCATATGCTGAATTGTAATGTTTAGGTAACCATGCAAAATGCTAACAGGGTGTAAATTACAAACTGTTAGTATTTTGCAACCTAGATATGCAGAGTTTAGGAAAAGCCTGGACAACCCCTTTAATAGGGGCTCTCCACTCCAGGACAACCCCAGCTTAATCAATTTTGGACACCTATTAAAATAAAAAACAGTGTATACTTCCCTTGTTCTTTAGTGCCGTGACAGTGATATCGGTGCTGCTGTTGCTGGAGATTGATGCCTTGTTGTGTTCCACCTGCAGCCAATGAGCGGCCACTGTTTACCTGCAGGTGATTAGTGTTCTAGAAGGGCAGACGTCCATTATAACAAAATAGTAAAGGTGACACTTGATGAGTATCCGCCCATTGGTTGCAGCCGATACAAGACACAAACATATCACAATGCAGCAGGACACTATAAATAATGAAACAAACTCCAATATTGCTATAACTGTTAAATATGTAAGGTACGTAGATGACGATGTTTGATCAAAGAGCGCAAAAACCTCCAACCACATCAAGGTGTATCTTTAACATGGAAGGTCCCTAAACACTATTGTCTGATCTCTGCATGTGCCAAAAACAGCCTCATCTGAATGGGGAGGAAAAGAAGACGAGGCACGAATGGCAAATAAAGCCTTATGTGGAATAGATGGGTGGATGAGGGTGCTGAGCCCCGAATTCAGGAAGCTGGGGATGTCCAGTAGTGAGAAACCCCTTTAAAATAAAATTAAAAAAGCCTAAAATAACCTAATCTCCAACGTCAAAAAAGACATCTCCAAACACTGAAGATGTGTAAATGGGACACCTGATATTGACAGCTGGACACCATAGTTTTACAAACCTCTGGTATACACTATATCAGTGATGGCGAACTTTTACGAGCCCGAGTGCCCAATCTCCAACCCAAAACCTCATTTTTAGTAGCGAAGTGCCGATAGGGAAATTTACCCTAAAAGACAGAAGTGGGTGTCACAAGAGCTGTACAGGGGGGAGAGCCAGCAGCTGACAACTCTCTTGCCTGTACAGCGCTTGTAATCTTGACACCCTGATGAAAAGTTCTATTATTTTAACAATGAATTGATTTTAAACTTACCTTTGCAGTGTTCTCTTCTCTTCAGCAGTGGTCATCCAGCTCATGTGAACTTACTTCACATTGAAGCTGAGCCGCTCCCACTGCCCTTTCCAGACACAGCAGGTGACTTGATCTGTATGAAGAAAAAAAATAGAAGAATATTAGAGAGAGAGATTTTCCACACTGTAATCCTGGTCCCTATCTTGTACCATTGTCTCCATCCTGACCCCTCTTCTTTTAGTTATGTGCTCTATCCTGTCGCTCTTTGTAGCTATGTGCTCCATCCTGACCCTCTCCTTGTATCTATCTGCTCCATCCTGACCCTGTCCTTGTAGCTATGTGCTCCATCCTGACCATCTCCTTGTAGCTATGTGTTCCATCCTGATGCTCTCCTTGTAGCTATGTGCTCCATCCTGACGCTCTCCTCGTATTTATGTGCTCCATCCTAACCCTCTTTTTGTATCTATGTGCTCCATCCTGACCCTCTTTTTGTATCTACGTGCTCCATCCTGACCCTCTCCTTGTAGTAATGTCTCCATCCTGATCATCTCCTTGTAGTTATATGCTCCATCCTTACCCTCTCCTCGTAGTTATGTGCTCCATCCTAACCCTCTTTTTGTATCTATGTGCTCCATTCTGTCCCTCTCCTTGTAGCTATGTGCTCAATCCTGACCTTTTCCTTGTAGTTATTTGCTCTATCCTTACTCTCTCCTGGCAGAAATGTCTCTATTCTGCCCCCTTTAATGTAGCAATATCCCTGTCCTTGTCCTCTTGTAGTAATGCCCCATCCTTGTCCACATTCAGTAGTGGCCCATAATGCCCCCTCCTTGTAGTAATGCCCCATCATGCCCCCTCCTTGCAGAAATGCCCCATAATGCCCCCTCTTTTAGTAATGCCCCATCATGCCCCTTTTGTAGTAATGCCCCATCATGCCCCTTTTGTAGTAATGCCCCATCATGCCCCCTCCTTGTAATAAATGCCCCATCATGCCCCCTCCTTGTAGTAACTGCCCCTTCCTTGAAATGCCGCCTCCTTGAAATGTACCCTCCTTGTAATGTCCCCATCCTTGTAGTAAATGTCCCCATCTTTGTAGTAAATGCCCCATCCTTTAAATGCCCCCTCCTTGTAATGGCCCCCTCTTTGTAATGGCCCCCTCCTTGTAATGGCCCCAGCCTTGTAATGCCCCAGCCTTGTAATGCCCTCTCCTTGTAATGGCCCCATCCTTGTAGCAAATGCCTCCCTCCTTGTAGTAAGTGCCCCCTCCTTGTAGTAAGTGCCCCATCCTTGTGGTAATGGCCCCCTCATTGTAATACCCCCTCCTTGAAATGCCCCCATCCTTGTAGCAAATGCCCCCCTCCTTGTAGTAAGTGCCTCATCCTTGTGGTAACGGCCCCCTCCTTGTAATGGCCCCCTCCTTGTAATGGCCCCCTCCTTGTAATGCCCCCAGCCTTGTAATGCCCCCAGCCTTGTAATGCCCCAGCCTTGTAATGCCCCAGCCTTGTAATGCCCCAGCCTTGTAATGCCCTCTCCTTGTAATGGCCCCCTCCTTGTAATGGCCCCTCCTTGTAATGCCCCCATCCTTGTAATGCCCTCTCCTTGTAATGCCCTCTCCTTGTAATGCCCCCATCCTTGTAATGCCCCCATCATTGTAATGGCCCCCTCCTTGTAATGCCCCCATCCTTGTAATGCCCCCTCCTTGAAATGCCCCCATCCTTGTAGCAAATGCCCCCCTCCTTGTAGTAAGTGCCCCATCCTTGTGGTAATGGCCCCCTCATTGTAATACCCCCTCCTTGAAATGCCCCCCTCCTTGTAGTAAGTGCCCCATCCTTGTGGTAATGACCCTCTCCTTGTAATGCCCCCATCCTTGTAATGCCCCCATCCTTGTAATGCCCCCATCCTTGTAATGCCCCCATCATTGTAATGGCCCCCTCCTTGTAATGCCCCCTCCTTGAAATGCCTCCATCCTTGTAGCAAATGCCCCCCTCCTTGTAGTAAGTGCCCCATCCTTGTGCTAATGGCCCCCTCCTTGTAATGGCCCCCTCATTGTAATGCCCCTCCTTGAAATGCCCCCCTCCTTGTAGCAAATGCCCCCCTCCTTGTAGTAAGTGCCCCCTCCTTGTAGTAAGTGCCCCATCCTTGTGGTAATGGCCCCCTCATTGTAATACCCCCTCCTTGAAATGCCCCCATCCTTGTAGCAAATGCCCCCTCCTTGTAGTAAGTGCCCCATCCTTGTGCTAATGGCCCCCTCCTTGTAATGGCCCCCTCCTTGTAATGCCCCCATCCTTGTAATGCCCTCTCCTTGTAATGCCCTCTCCTTGTAATGCCCCCATCCTTGTAATGCCCCCATCATTGTAATGGCCCCCTCCTTGTAATGCCCCCATCCTTGTAATGCCCCCTCCTTGAAATGCCCCCATCCTTGTAGCAAATGCCCCCCTCCTTGTAGTAAGTGTACCCATCCTTGTGGTAATGGCCCCCTCATTGTAATACCCCCTCCTTGAAATGCCCCCCTCCTTGTAGTAAGTGCCCCATCCTTGTGGTAATGACCCTCTCCTTGTAATGCCCCCATCCTTGTAATGCCCCCATCCTTGTAATGCCCCATCCTTGTAATGCCCCCATCATTGTAATGGCCCCCTCCTTGTAATGCCCCCTCCTTGAAATGCCTCCATCCTTGTAGCAAATGCCCCCCTCCTTGTAGTAAGTGCCCCATCCTTGTGCTAATGGCCCCCTCCTTGTAATGGCCCCCTCATTGTAATGCCCCTCCTTGAAATGCCCCACTCCTTGTAGCAAATGCCCCCCTCCTTGTAGTAAGTGCCCCCTCCTTGTAGTAAGTGCCCCATCCTTGTGGTAATGGCCCCCTCATTGTAATACCCCCTCCTTGAAATGCCCCCATCCTTGTAGCAAATGCCCCCTCCTTGTAGTAAGTGCCCCATCCTTGTGCTAATGGCCCCCTCCTTGTAATGGCCCCCTCATTGTAATGCCCCTCCTTGAAATGCCCCCTCCTTGTAGCAAATGCCCCCCTCCTTGTAGTAAGTGCCCCTTCCTTGTAGTAAGTGCCCCATCCTTGTGGTAATGGCCCCCTCATTGTAATACCCCCTCCTTGAAATGCCCCCATCCTTGTAGCAAATGCCCCCTCCTTGTAGTAAGTGCCTCATCCTTGTGGTAACGGCCCCCTCCTTGTAATGGCCCCCTCCTTGTAATGGCCCCCTCCTTGTAATGGCCCCCTCCTAATTTTATAGTTGTAGTTATAGCTTTAAAAAAAAAAAAAAACTCATACTCACCTTCCTAGTCCTGTTTCCAGTGCCGGCTCTCGCTCCTCTTAGCTGCGTCTGTTCTTCTCGTGATGAGCGCGGTCATGTGACGCTGAGCGAGTCACATGACCGCGGTCTCATGATGCTGGGCGGCGGGGCTAAGAGACAGTGTCGGAGCGAGGAGAAATGTCTCCTCCGCCCTGACACATCTTTGCACTGCTGGCGCGATTGCGCCAGCAGTTCAAAGCGGCAGTGCAGCGGCGAGGCCGCGTGCCACCAGAGAGGGCGCTGCGTGCCATAGGTTCGCCATCACTCCACTATATAGACAAAAGTATGTGCCCCCACCCAGGGGCGTAACTACACTAGGTGCAGGGTTGCGATCACGCCCGGCCCCTGGAGCCCTGGAGCCTAGAGGGCCCAAAAGTCCCTTTGGCCTATAGAAAAAGACTAATGCTATTAAAGATTTGCAATAATTGGGGGCCCCGTTGGAGCTTTTCCATCACGGCCCATGAGCTTCAAGTTACGCCACCGCCCCCACCACCAGCAAGTTACACCTACATAAGCATTGTGACTTCCTATTCTTAGTATAGACATTAATATGGAACGGGCCCCTTTACATCTATAGCAGCTCCACTCTTCTGGGAAGGCTTCCTACAAGGCTTTGGAGGCGTCTAGCAGTTTTTGTTCATACATCCAGAAGAACATTTGTAAAGTCAGGCCCTGATGTTGGGGAGAGCCTGGGATCACAGTCTCAGTTCCTAGTTTATCAAAAATGTGGGACTGAGCCAAAGTGGAGAAATTGGTGCAAAGTGTGAAAGCGCACAGGAGCCCATGAGGTTGGGGGATCCATTTTCACCTCCAAAGCAGGTGGAATTGTGCTTTACAAGTCATTGGGCTGTAAAGGGCCCATATACTGTTCTCTCTCAGGGGCCCTTTATCCGCCAAGCGGAATGAGGACCACGATCTGTGCAGTCATAAACTGTTCCCACAAAGTTACAATCGTCCAAAATGTCTTGTGCTGAAGCATTAAGATTTCCCTGTACTGGTACCAGGGGGCCGATTCCAAACCATGAAAGATAAGCCCGTATTACTGTTCTTCCACCAAACTACAGCGGGCACAATGCAGTCAGGGGATAACCTTCTCCACCATTCTCCAAACCCAGACTTGTCCCTCAAGGTTCCTTCACAAGCGGCAATATTGCTTGCAATTTAACCGGCAATTTGCTGGTTGCAGTGAAATCATGGACACATTGTTACATTTGTACACAGCAACAAAATAGAACAATGTGTCCATGATTTCACTGCAACCAGCAAATTGCCAGTGAAATTGCTAGCAATATTGTGACGGTACCTTTAGATGTAGGTAGAGAAGTGTGATCCATTACTGCACAGCACACGTCTCCTCCAGACTCCAGTGGTGGCAGATTGACACTGCTCCATCCAAAAATCAGCATTGTGCTTGGTGATGTACGGCTGCAGCTGCTTGCCATTGTGCTTGGTGATGTATGGCTGCAGTTGCTCGCCATTGTGCTTGGTGATGTACGGCTGCAGCTGCTCGCCATTGTGCTTGGTGATGTACGGCTGCAGCTGCTCAGCGTTGTGCTTGATGATGTGCAGCTGCTCGGCGTTGTGCTTGGTGATGTACGGCTGCAGCTGCTCAGCGTTGTGCTTGGTGATGTGCAGCTGCTCGGCGTTGTGCTTGGTGATGTACGGCTACAGCTACTCGCCATTGTGCTTGGTGATGTACGGCTGCAGCTGCTCGGCATTGTGCTTGGTGATGCACGGCTGCAGCTGCTCAGCGTTGTGCTTGGTGATGTGGAGCTGCTCAGCGTTGTGCTTGGTGATGTACGGCTACAGCTGCTCGGCGTTGTGCTTGGTGATGTATGGCTACAGCTGCTTGGCGTTGTGCTTGGTGATGTACGGCTGCAGCTGCTCAGCGTTGTGCTTGATGATGTGGAGCTGCTCAGCATTGTGCTTGGTGATGTACAGCTGCAGCTGCTCGCCATTGTGCTTGGTGATGTATGGCTGCAGCTTCTCAGCCATGAAGCCCCCGGTGGGCGCAGTTCTTGTGCTGATGTTACTATAGGAAGTCTGGACTTTGCAGTTATGAGGTCAGCAGAGCGGTGGGGACTTTTCTGTCTACTGCCCCTCAGCTCTCGGCTTCCCCACTCTGTAACATTACGGGGGCTCCACTTCGTGGCTGAGTTGCAGTGGTTCCTTCCACTTCTCAATAATATCACTCACAGGTGATGGGGAAGATACAGGAGAGAAGAAATGTCATGAATGGACTTGTTATACCAGTTGCTCCTATTACAGAACTGTGCTGGTATCAGTGAGATCTGTACCACTGGTCGCTCTGTTGTCAGTAAAGGCAGGGGAGCCGGAGGTTATACACTGGGGGTGATGGGACTAAATGAAAATCCTGAACTCACTGACTAAAAATGTTTTCCACTTTAAGGAAAGTGGATCCCAAATGCTCTTATACAGGAGATTCTCACTAAAGTAGAATATTATTAAAAAGTTATTTTTTTCAGTAATTTAATACATAAAGTGAAATGCATATATTATATACAGTCAGTACACACAGTTGGATCTGTCAAACAGAGTGATTGACGTATGCAGCATGACATCACTGTTTAGGTCTTTTTTTTTTTTTTATTCCTCCCTGTGGGCTTGTCTTCCTGCTGTAAGCCAAACCCCCGCTTAAGATCCTCTCATCCAGACTCATCCGGTGGGGTTCAGCTTACAGCAGAAAGACAAGTCCACAGGGGAGGAATAAGAAAGGTGAATACTATTTAGGGTTTACCCCAGAGCTAGCTAGTGTCTATGAGTTGCTGCAGTAAACCTAAGGTGTCACCGCGTGTGTTACACATTCGGAATTTAATGAAGCTTAATTATAAAGAATTGATTACGCGCTAACTCTGTTTGATTATGACCACCAATAAATTACATAGGTAATTCTGAATTATCCCTTATGTTGGGATGTTTATTAAAATTACTACTGTGTCACAGGTTTTTATATGTTTTTATTATTTTTTTAGTTCAGCTCACAATTATTGTAAGATACTAAGAATAAAAAGTGTGTAAAGAATTTACAGTTACAAAAATTGACTACACATTAACAGTGTGGTACCTGTTACACAGCAGTAGTAGTAACTTTTGTTTAGTTTTATTAGTTTAGTATGTTAGAAGCAGATAAGGAAAGAAGTGATATCTCAATATCCTGAAAGCAATGCAATATTGAGAGCATATGAGGCTGAATTATACTATATGGAGAGGCTATGAGGCTGTATTATACTATATTGAGAGCATATGAGGCTGTATTATACCATATGGAGAGGTTATAAGGCTGTATTATACTATATGGAGAGGTTATAAGGCTGTATTATACCATATGGAGAGGCTATGAGGCTGTATTACACTATATGGAGAGGCCATGAGGCTGTATTATACTATATGGAGATTCTATGGGGCTGTATTATACTATATGGAGAGGCTATGAGGCTGTATTACACTATATGGAGAGGTTATGAGGCTGTATTATACTATATGGAGAGGCTATGAGGCTGTATTATACTATATGGAGAGGCTATGAGGCTATATTATACTATATGGAGAGGCTATGAGGCTGTATTATACTACATGGAGAGGCTATGTGGCTGTATTATACTATATGGAGAGGCTATGAGGCTGTATTACACTATATGGAGAGGTTATGAGGCTGTATTATACCATATGGAGAGGTTATGAGGCTGTATTATACTATATGGAGAGGCTATGAGGTTGTATTGCACTATATGGAAGGCTATGAGAGCTGTATTAGCCTCTCCATATAGTATAATACAGCCTCATAGCCTCTCCATATAGTATATGAGGCTGTATTATACTATATATGGAGAGGCTATGAGGCTGTATTATACTATATGGAGAGGCTATGAGGCTGTATTATACTATATGGAGAGGCTATGAGGCTGTATTATACTATATGTAGGAATATGAGGTTGCATTATACTATATGAAGAGGCTATTAGGCTGTATTGTGGTATATGGAGAGGTTATGAGGCTGTATTATACCTATAGGGAGAGGCTATGAGGCTGTATAATACTATATGGAGAGTCTATGAGGCTGTATTATACTATATGGAGAGTCTATGAGGCTGTATTATACTATATGGAGAGGCTATGAGGCTGTATTATACTATATGTAGGAATATGAGGTTGCATTATACTATATGAAGAGGCTATTAGGCTGTATTGTGGTATATGCAGAGGTTATGAGGCTGTATATTATACCTATAGGGAGAGGCTATGAGGCTGTATTATACCTATAGAGAGAGGCTATGAGGCTGTATTATACTATATGGAGAGTCTATGAGGCTGTATTATACTATATGGAGAGGCTATGAGGCTGTATTATACTATATGGAGAGGCTATGAGGTTGTATTACACTATATGGAGAGGCTATGAGGCTGTATTATAACCTATAGGGAGAGGCTATGAGGCTGTATTATACTATATGGAGAGTCTATGAGGCTGTATTATACTATATGGAGAGTCTATGAGGCTGTATATAACTATATGGAGAGGCTATGAGGCTGTATTATACTATATGGAGAGGCAATGAGGCTGTATTATACTATATGGAGAGGCTATGAGGCTGTATTATACTATATGTAGGAATATGAGGTTGCATTATACTATATGAAGAGGCTATTAGGCTGTATTGTGGTATATGGAGAGGTTATGAGGCTGTATTATACCTATATGGGAGAGGCTATGAGGCTGTATTATACTATATGGAGAGTCTATGAGGCTGTATTATACTATATGGAGAGTCTATGAGGCTGTATTATACTATATGGAGAGGCTATGAGGCTGTATTATACTATATGTAGGAATATGAGGTTGCATTATACTATATGAAGAGGCTATTAGGCTGTATTGTGGTATATGGAGAGGTTATGAGGCTGTATTATACCTATAGGGAGAGGCTATGAGGCTGTATTATACCTATAGGGAGAGGCTATGAGGCTGTATTATACTATATGGAGAGGCTATGAGGTTGTATTGCACTATATGGAGAGGCTATGAGGCTGTATTAGCCTCTCCATATAGTATAATACAGCCTCATAGCCTCTCCATATAATATATGAGGCTGTATTATACTATATGGAGAGGCTATGAGGCTGTATTATACTATATGGAGAGGCTATGAGGCTGTATTATACTATATGGAGAGGCTATGAGGCTGTATTATACTATATGTAGGAATATGAGGTTGCATTATACTATATGAAGAGGCTATTAGGCTGTATTGTGGTATATGGAGAGGTTATGAGGCTGTATATATACCTATAGGGAGAGGCTATGAGGCTGTATTATTACTATATGGAGAGTCTATGAGGCTGTATTATACTATATGGAGAGTCTATGAGGCTGTATTATACTATATGGAGAGGCTATGAGGCTGTATTATACTATATGTAGGAATATGAGGTTGCATTATACTATATGAAGAGGCTATTAGGCTGTATTGTGGTATATGGAGAGGTTATGAGGCTGTATTATACCTATAGGGAGAGGCTATGAGGCTGTATTATACCTATAGAGAGAGGCTATGAGGCTGTATTATACTATATGGAGAGTCTATGAGGCTGTATTATACTATATGGAGAGGCTATGAGGCTGTATTATACTATATGGAGAGGCTATGAGGTTGTATTACACTATATGGAGAGGCTATGAGGCTGTATTATACCTATAGGGAGAGGCTATGAGGCTGTATTATACTATATGGAGAGTCTATGAGGCTGTATTATACTATATGGAGAGGCTATGAGGCTGTATTATACTATATGGAGAGGCTATGAGGCTGTATTATACTATATGGAGAGGCTATGAGGCTGTATTATACTATATGTAGGAATATGAGGTTGCATTATACTATATGAAGAGGCTATTAGGCTGTATTGTGGTATATGGAGAGGTTATGAGGCTGTATTATACCTATAGGGAGAGGCTATGAGGCTGTATTATACTATATGGAGAGTCTATGAGGCTGTATTATACTATATGGAGAGTCTATGAGGCTGTATTATACTATATGGAGAGGCTATGAGGCTGTATTATACTATATGTAGGAATATGAGGTTGCATTATACTATATGAAGAGGCTATTAGGCTGTATTGTGGTATATGGAGAGGTTATGAGGCTGTATTATACCTATAGGGAGAGGCTATGAGGCTGTATTATACCTATAGGGAGAGGCTATGAGGCTGTATTATACTATATGGAGAGGCTATGAGGCTGTATTATACTATATGGAGAGGCTATGAGGTTGTATTACACTATATGGAGAGGCTATGAGGCTGTATTATACCTATAGGGAGAGGCTATGAGGCTGTATTATACTATATGGAGAGGCTATGAGGCTGTATTATACTATATGGAGAGTCTATGAGGATATAGTGACGGGAGGAGGAGGACCATATAAACCAGGATGGGGGACATATATACCACGATAAGGGCCATATTCCAGGAGGAGGACCATATATAACATGAAGAGGGGCATTAATGCATGATGAAGGGGAAGAGGGGTCAATTTGTGAGTCTTTAGAGGATTTAGAACATTAGATGAGGCCCATTCATCTGACCAAGGTGTGTGCGCAAGGAAGGGGGGGGGCCCAGGTCTAGATTTCTCACCAGGGCCCGCCAGACTCTGGTCACGCCACTGATTATATATACATAAATACATACACATAAGATTAGTACTATACAATTGTTTTCAGCTCGCTGTTGACTTGTGTTTGACTTTTTTGCTTTTTTCAGTCTTTACACTCAATGCAGCACTGCCCCCTTGTGGCTCCATGAGAAAAATACACTCAAAACTTTTATATCCATCAATGAGACCTGACACAAGTTGTGAGAATACAAAAGAAAGGATTTATTTTAGACTGACAGGCAGTAATGCACTGAAATAAGAGTTGCTTAATTGTATAAATATTCAGTTCCATAGCAAAAAAATAAAGGATAGAAAGTTCAATAAACATTTTTTTTTAAACACAAGGTTTTCTATAATTTTTTTAAACAAAAGCGGTCAAACTTGTTACATATTTATGTCATGATACAATACATTACACATTTAATAAAAATGTACCAACAAATGTATTGATAAGTATACCGGTCTATTGGTACAAGCGCTTCCACAGGAATTCAAATCAATTTTCCTTTATTCTTAAAATATATATCACAGTACAGTACAACGCGTTTCCACGCTTTTAATGGTCTTCCTCAGGTACAGTTGTATAATTTCATAACACTAATGGTGGGTTTACACGTTGCGATATCGGCGTCCAACTCCGACCAAAAGTCACGTGGTTCGGGCATTGGAGCCGATATCGTTCCTGCGTTGTACTGTTTGAACGTACAACGCGATGCAGGAACGATGGCAAACCGATATCGGGGGTCGAATGAGCGTGCTATTCAACGTCCCGATATCGGATACCGGTTGGATCAGGATCGTCCTGTGTGACAGCCCAACTCCGATGTGTAGGGCAACGTCACACATTGACTCCCATGTTAACTGGTCGTTCCTGTGTCGGGGGGCGTAGACATCGTACGGACGTTGCATCCCGCTATCGCGCCGTGTAAACCTCCGAGGCGATGCAGGGATAAGCGCGCACAAAAAGCGCGCCCCGGCGTCGTTGGCTACGATATCGGGCCGATATCGGGATCTGTAAACCCACCATTACATGTGTCTCCTTATATAGCTCATGCAGGGTCTGAATTCAAGGAAGTGAGGGTTATCTCATTAGCTGATTGCTTTCAAGTGTGTGCATATCATTAGCATAGAGTTGCTCTGCATTGTTCATCAGTTAACACTGCTCTAAGTAAGTTAAAAAATAATAAAATATCTACCTATAATACTCAGAAAGTCAAAAATGGTTAAAAACTTTGTTATAAAATTTACTTATAAAATTGTCTTATACTAAGGCATCTGTCGGTCACAGAAATCGCGCGCCAGACAGAAGCCGCTCATTGGTGCCTGCCAATTGGCGGGCACCAATGAGCGCAGACTATGCAAATAGGCGCGCAAATTCAAAGTTTGAATTTCGCCCAATTTGCAGCCTGGATACACGGGTCCGGCCGACGGTGGCCGCAGCACACTCGAGCCAGCCGGGAGATGATCGGTGTCAGCCGGTCATCTCCCGGCTGAAGAGCCACTGACTGGAGCTCAGCCACGGCTACCTCCGGCACAGAGGTCCACAGCGAGCCACCCGGGAGATGAGTCATCTCCCGGCTGCTCACAGCGGTGGTGCCCTTCGTGACATTCAAACCACGTGTCAAGCCGCAGTACACTTCTGATTGGTCACCGCAGCCACGGCGAACAATCAGAGAAGTAGCGAGGCTTGGTGCGCGTTTTTAATGCAACCCCATCTTTGCAGCCTCCTCTATCCCCTCAGCCTACTCCGTCCTCACAGCCTCCTCCATCCCCTCAGCTTCCCCATCCTCACAGCCTCTTCAATCCCATCAGCCTCCTCCATCCTCACAGCCTCCTCCATCCTCACAGCTTACTCCATCCCCTCAGCCTCCCCATCCTCACAGCCTCCTCCATCCCCTCAGCCTACTCCATCCTCACAGCCTCCTCCATCCTCACTGCCTCCTCAATCCCTCAGCCTCCCCATCCTCACAGCCTCCTCCATTCTCACAGCCTCCCCATCCTCACAGCCTCCCCATCCTCACAGACTCCTTCATCCCCTCAGCCTCCTCCATCCTCACAGCCTCCTCCATCTCCCCAGCCTCCTCATCCTCACAGCCTCTTCCATCCTCACAGCCTCCTCCATCCTCACAGCCTCCCTATCCTCACAGCCTCCTCCATCCTCACAGCCTCCTTCATCCCCTCAGCCTCCTTCATCCCCACAGCCTCCTCCATCCTCACAGCCTCCTTATCCCCACAGCTTCCTCCATCCTCACAGCCTCCTCCATCCTCACAGCCTCCCCATCCTCACAGCCACCTCCATCCGCTCAGCCTCCTCCATCCTCACAGCCCCCTCCATCCCCTCAGCCTCCCCATCCTCACAGCTTCCTCCATCCCCTCAAGGCAGATGACAGGATGGAGCGCCGGTGAGTGTCCCCGAAGCGTGCGGGCTCCTCACTGCCTTCTCCATCCCCTCAGCCTCCCCATCCTCACAGCCCCCTCTATCCTCACAGCCTCCTCCATTCTCACAGCCTCCCCATCCTCACAGCCTCCTCCATCCTCACAGCCTCCTCCATCCTCAAAGCCTCCCCATCCTCACAGCCTCCTCCATCCTCACAGCCTCCTCCATTCTCACAGCCTCCGCATCCTCACAGCCTCCCCATCCTCACAGCCTCCTCCATCCTCACAGCCTCCTCCATCCTCACAGCTTCCCCATCCTCACAGCCTCCTCCATCCCTTCAGCCTCCTTCATCCCCTCAGCCTCCTCCATCCTCACAGCCTCCTCCATCCTCACAGCTTCCCCATCCTCACAGCCTCCTCCATCCTCACAGACTCCTTATCCCCACAGCCTCCTCCATCCTCACAGCCTCTCCATCCTCACAGCCTCCTCCATCCTCACAGCCTCCTCCATCCCCTCAGCCTCCCCATCCTCACAGCCTCCTCCATCCCCTCCAGGCAGACGACAGAATGGAGCACCGGTGAGTGTCCCCGAAGTGTGCGGGCTCCTCACTGCCTCCTCAATCCCCTCAGCCCTCCCCATCCTCACAGCCCCCTCCATCCTCACAGCCTCCTCCATCCCCTTAGCCTCCTCCATCCTCACAGCCTCCACCAAACCCTCAGCCTCCTCATCCTCACAGCTTCTTCATCCTCACAGCCTCCTCCACCCTCACAGTCTCCTCCACCATCACAGCCTCCCCATCCTCACAGCTTCCCCATCCTCTCAGCCTCCTCCATCCCCTCAGCTTCCTCCATCCTCACAGCCTCCTCCAACCCCTCAGCCTCCCCATCCTCACAGCCTCCTCCATCCTCACAGCCTCCCCATTCTCACAGCCTCCTCATCCTCACTCCTTACTCCTATTAGGTCTGTCAGTCAGTGTGATGCAGTTTACTCCTGTCTACAAGGTCTGCCAGTCAGTGTGATGAACTTCACTCCTGTCTATAAGGCTGTCAGTCAGTGTCACGAACTTCACTCCTGTCTACAAGGCTGTCAGTCAGTGTGACACACTTAATTCCTGTCTACAAGGCTGTCAGTCAGTGTCACAAACTTTACTCCTGTCTACAAGGCTGTCAGTCAGTGTGACGCACTTCACTCCTGTCTACAAGGCTGTCAGTCAGTGTGACGAACTTCACTCCGGTCTACAAGGCTGTCAGTCAGTGTGACGCACTTCACTCCTGTCTACAAGGCTGCCAGTCAGTGTGACACAGTTCACTCCTGCATATAAGGCTTGTCAGTCAGTGTGACACACTTTACTCCTGTCTAGAAGGCTGTCAGTCAGTGTGACGCACTTCACTCCTGTTTGCAAGGTATTCTAGCATACCCGATGTGTTAGAATCGGGCCACCATCTAGTATATATATATATATATACACTGTACAGGTGTATGAGGAGGAGAGTCCTAATCACAGGAGTTGACAATCTGAGCACACAGGAATGATAAAGAGCCTGTATACTGATCACTATATACTATATATATTCACTGTACAGGTGTATGAGGAGGAGGAGGACCCTGATCACAGGAGCTGACAATCTGATCACACAGGAATGATAAAGAGCCTGTATACTGATCACTATATACTATATATATATATATATATATATATATATATATATATATATATACACTGTACAGGTGTATGAGGAGAGCCTGTATACTGATCACTATATACTACATATATACACTGTACAGGTGTATGAGGAGGAGGAGAGCCCTGATCACAGGAGCTGACAATCTGACCACACAGGAATGATAAAGAGCCTGTATACTGATCACCATATACTATATATATATATATATATACACTGTGCAGGTATATGAGTAGAGCCTGTATACTGATCACTATATACTATATATATACACTGTACAGGTGTATGAGGAGAGCCTGTATACTGATCACTATGTATATATATATATATATATATATATATATATATATATATATATACACTGTACAGGTGTATGAGGAGAGCCTGTATACTGATCACTATATACTATATATATATATATATACACTGTACAGGTGTATGAGGAGAGCCTGTATACTGATCACTATATACTATATATATATACACTGTACAGGTGTATGAGGAGAGCCTGTATACTGATCACTATATACTGTATATATACACTGTACAGGTGTATGAGGAGAGCCTGTATACTGATCACTATATATATATATATATATATACACTGTACAGGTGTATGAGGAGAGCCTGTATACTGATCACTATATACTATATATATATATACACTGTACAGGTGTATGAGGAGAGCCTGTATACTGATCACTATATACTATATATATATACACTGTACAGGTGTATGAGGAGAGCCTGTATACTGATCACTATATATATATATATATATATACACTGTACAGGTGTATGAGGAGAGCCTGTATACTGATCACTATATACTGTATATATATACACTGTACAGGTGTATAAGGAGAGCCTGTATACTGATCACTATATATATACACACTGTACAGGTGTATGAGGAGAGCCTGTATACTGATCACTATATACTGTATATATACACTGTACAGGTGTATAAGGAGAGCCTGTATACTGATCACTATATATATATATATATACACTGTACAGGTGTATGAGGAGAGCCTGTATACTGATCACTATATACTGTATATATACACTGTACAGGTGTATAAGGAGAGCCTGTATACTGATCACTATATATATATACACACTGTACAGGTGTATGAGGAGAGCCTGTATACTGATCACTATATACTGTATATATACACTGTACAAGGTATATGAGGAGAGCCTGTATACTGATCACTATATACTGTATATATACACTGTACAGGTGTATGAGGAGAGCCTGTATACTGATCACTATATAATATATATATACACTGTACAGGTGTATGAGGAGAGCCTGTATACTGATCACTATATACTGTATATATACACTGTACAGGTGTATGAGGAGAGCCTGTATACTCATCACTATATACTGTATATATACACTGTACAGGTGTATGAGGAGAGCCTGTATACTCATCACTATATACTGTATATATACACTGTACAGGTATATGAGGAGAGCCTGTATACTGATCACTATATAATATGATATATACACTGTACAGGTGTATGAGGAGAGCCTGTATACTGATCACTATATACTGTATATATACACTGTACAGGTGTATGAGGAGAGCCCTGATCACAGGAGCTGAAAATCTGACCACACAGGAGTGATCACTAGATCCCTGTACATGTGGAGAATGAGGAGATCGCTTTACAAGCACAATAGTGTAATCAGGTGCAGGCAGGGAGACTGCCCATCACTTCACTACTGTGCAGTCACGTGATGTGAACAGCCGGCTTCTATTGGACAACGCTCTGCCTCTCCTGGCTGCCCGGATCACGAGACCTTTAACGGATTCTTATTCCTTCCGTGACGTCACCGCCATTTCTCTGCGCAGACTCACACTGCAGAAGGCTCCTCCTCCCTCCTGAGTCCCATGGAGACGGCATTGAAGCAGCTGTCGGAAGGAAAAGTGGTGAGAGGACCAAGATGGCGACTCCCTATGTGACAGCTGACTCCGGTGATTGTGGCGGTGTCTGCTTCAGCTGCAGGACGAGGTTCAGCAGGTAACACCGCAGCGTGTGATGAATGGAGACCAAGGCCCATTACTGGGGTCCATTATCATCTTTATGTGATCCGGCCCTTTCGCCTACCGCTGTATCCATAAAACTGCTCTATAGAAATAAAATGAAGTGTTTCACTTTCTATACAAGCATCATGAAAATCTGTGCAGAAATCACTACTTTCCTTATAATGTAGATTGTCACCGTCATCTATGCCCATGAAATTAATGTATGGTGGATGCACTTAGAATTTGGAGTACTGTGCGCCTCTTTGTAAGTCCTTGAGAAGGAGGCGCAGATGGCACATTAGGAAAACCTTGTTGTTCACGCTCACCGACATAACTTCCATACGCGACATAGACACCGCCACCACTCTATACAACACCACAATAACCAAGGACCTCGACCTAGCCGCCTCTCTCACATACCACGCACAAGCAGACAACCCTGGCACACCACACTCACTAAAGACCGGAGACGGGCCTCCAGGGTCATCGAGAGGAGATGGAAAAAGTCCCACTCACTGAGCACTTGGCTTTTCAAGCAGTCCCTCACTGACTTCAAGGCTGCACTTGCTACCACCAAACAAGCCATACCCTCATCAGGGGCGGACCGTGACCCCTGGGGGCCTGGTGCAGGAGCGGGGGGGGGGGTGCTACTGGCCGTCGGTGTGGCCTGGGGGGGGAAAGGAAAGGGAATAGCTGCGGCCCGTCGGCGCGGCTCGATGGAGGGGGCGGGGGGGTAGACGCTGTTGGGGGGCCGCCGGCGCGGTCGTCTCCTACCTGGTGACCGCGCCGGCTGTTTGCAGAAGGGCCGAAGGGGCAGAAGAGAGGAGGGGCGGGATCAGGCAAGGGAAGCAAGAAGCTCTCTGCTTCCCTTGCCTGACCCTCCTCTCCTCTGACGGCGGCTTGCGGGGGTTGGCTGGGGGCCCCCCTCCAGGCTTGAAGTGGGCCCCTAGCCGGTCGGGGCCCTGGTGCAACTGCACCAGTTGCACAAGTGTAGTTCCGCCCCTGCTTCTCATCCCTAATGACCTCCCTGTCCCACAATCCCAAACAGTTTTTCAAAACTTTCAATTCCTTACTCCGTCTGCCCGCTCCTCCTCCCTCTCCCCTTATCTCTGCTGACAACTTTGCCTCCTTTTTCAAGAAGATTGACAATATCAGAGACAGCTTTGACCCATCGTCCCCCCACCTTCCCCTCTCACCTACACTACCCTCTCCCTCCATCAGCTGCTTCGCCCCATAACTAAAGACCAGATCTCCCTCCTGTCGAAATCACACCTCACCACCAGCGCCCACGACCCGCTCCCATCCCACCTCATTCCCAACCTCACCTCTGTTTTCATCCTAACCCATCTCTTCAACTTATCACTTACTATGGCACCTTCCCCTCAGCCTTCAAACACGCCTTGATCACACCCATCCTCAAAAAACCCTCCCTCGACCCAACATTTGTCTCTTATTAAAGCCCCATATTCCTTCTCCCTTTCGCCTCCAAACTACTTGTACAGCACGTCCACTCCGAACTGTCCTCTCACCTCTCCTCTTGCTCCCTCTTCGACCCCTACAATCCGGTTTCCAACCCCACTCCCTCCACTGAAAGATCCCTAACGACCAACGACCTACTGACTGCCAAGAGCAAGTGACACTACTCCGTCCTCCTCCTCCTCGACCTATCTGCTGCTTTTGACACTGTTGACCACTCCCTTCTACTTCAGATCCTGGAATCCCTTGGCATCAATGACCCAGCCCTCTCCTGGATCTCCTCATACTAGCGGACCGGACTTTCAGCGTCGCCCACTCCCACACCTCTCCTTCGCCCTACGGGGTCCCCCAAGGCTCGATCCTGGGACCGTTACTTTTCTCCATCTACACCCTCGGCCTAGGGAAACTCATTGAGTCCCACGGCCTTCAGTACCACCTCTACGCCGACGACACCCAAATCTACCTGTCTGGACCTGACATCACCTCCCTACTTTCCAAAATTCCACAATGCCTGTCCGCCATCTTATCCTTCTTCTCTGCTCACTTCCTCAAACTGAACATTGACAAAACTGAGTTCATCGTCTTCCCCCCAAGCAAATCCCCCTCACTACCAGACTTATCCATCCTCGTCAATGACTGCTCTCTCTCCCCAGTCCCCCAAGCCAAGTGCCTCGGGGTAACCCTTGACCCTTCCCTCTCCTTCAAGCCCCACATCCAGGCCCTCGCCACCTCCAGCTCAAAAACATTTCCTGGATCCGCACTTTCCTTAACCACGACACTGCTAAAACCCTTATTCATGCTGTTATGATCTCCCGCCTCGACTACTGCAACCTCCTACTCACCGACCTCCCTGCTACCTCCCTTGCACCTCTCCAATCTATCCTAAACTCCGCTGCCCGACTAATCCATCTGTCCTCCTGCTATTCCCCTGTCTCCCCCCTCTGCCAAGCCCTTCATTGGCTCCCTGCTTCCCAGATATCCTGGTTTAAAACACTAACCATGACATACAAAGCCATACACAACCTGTCTCCTCCATACATCTCTAGTATGGTCTCCCAATACTGACCCTCACGCAACCTGCGATCCTCATCTCTTCTCATATCCGCATACAAGATTTCTCCCGTGCATCTGCCATACTCTGGAACTCTCTGCCCCAACACATCACACACCCGCCTACCCTGGGAACCTTCAAAAGAAACCTGAAGACTCACGTCTTCAAGCCTAAAACTTGCAATGAGACCCATGACCGGCATTTCCCCCTCCTACTGTATCCCCACCCGCCCCACGTAGACTGTCAGCCCTCGTGAACAGGATTCTCTACCCTCTTGAACCTGTATGACCTGATTGTCCACATTTTGTGTACTTGTCTTTGTCTGCCCTTTCCTCATGTAAAGCGCCATGGAACCTAATGGTGCTATATAAATAAATAAATAATAATATTAATAATAATTCACTCTCCTCAAAATATTGTTGGCTACAGACATGTACATCCTTGGTCATGAAGAGGTTAAAGGAAATCTGTCAGTAAGATCAACCCAGTTCCCCTAAAACTGCATATGTGGGAATGCAGTGAAGTGTAAATCCATCAACACCTTTATATCTTTTATCTGTTGCTGCATTCCCAATTAAGTGGGATTTTTATATACCATATATACTCGCGTATAAGCCGAGTTTTTCAGCCCAAAAATTGGGCTGAAAAGTCCCCCCCTCGGCTTATACGCGAGTCATACGGCGAGTACACAGGCCGCCCGCCCGCCACCCCCATCAGTATACAGGCGCCCCCCCCCCCATCGGTATCCAAGGCCCCCCCTTGCTGCCGCAAACCTGTAAAGTAAGATCATTATACTTATCCCTGTGGCCGCCGCTGCTCTGCACCGCGCTCCTCCGGCTTCATCCGGCTTCTTCCGGTTTCCTCCTCCGGTGGGCGCAGGCAATGACGTCATTGTCTGTGCACCAGAGGAGGAAGCCGGAAGAGGCATGAAGACCCGGAGGAGTGCGATGCAGAGCAGCGGCGGCGGCTAAGGGATAAGTATTATGATCTTACTTTACAGGTTTACGGCAGCAAGGGGGGCCCTGGATACTGATGGGGGGCGCCTGTATACTGATGGGGGTGGCGGGCGGGCGGCCTCTATACCTCTGGGGCTGCTGCTGTATATACCTCTGGGGCTGCTGCTGTATATACCACTGGGGCTGCTGCTGTATATACCACTGGGTCTGCTGCTGTATATACCACTGGGTCTGCTGCTGTATATACCTCTGGGTCTGCTGCTGTATATACCACTGGGTCTGCTGCTGTATATATCACTGGGGCTGCTGTAACACTGCTGGGGCCTGTATATACCACTGGGGCTGCTGCTGTATATACCAATGGGTCTGCTGCTGTAACACTGCTGGGGCCTGTATATACCACTGGGGAGGCTGCTGTATACCACACTGCTGGGGGCTGTATACCTGTGCTGGGGTCCACCCTTGGCTTATACACGAGTCAATAGGTTTTCCCAGGTTTTGGGGGCAAAAGTAGGGGGGTCGGCTTATACACGGGTCAGCTTATACACGAGTATATACGGTATATACAAATGAGGTATTAAGTGCTCTGGATGTGAAAAAGCACTTCCCAAGCCTTTGCCTCTCTAGGTTGTTTCCCCACCCTGTAACAGCCTTGCTAGTTCACTAACTAGCTAGTTACTGGCAGCGCTAAGCAGGGAGAACACTGGTAACTATGATAAACAGCGGGTATCCAGGCAGTGCACACTGCCTAGATACCCGCTGTTTATCATAGTTACCAGCGTTCTCCCTGCTTACAGGCATTGCTAATCAGCGAGGACGTTGGTAACCACTGAAGAAGCCTCTGGCTCCAGGGTATTTGTCAAGCTCAGAGCACTTAAAACTGAATTTGCATCTAAATATAAGTGCTAATTTCTTGGGAATGCAGCAACAGATAATGGATGTAAAGGTGATGGTGGAAATTAATTTGAAAGCCCTGCATGCTCTTAAATGTGGTTTGAGTTGAGGGTTTTTGATCTTTATTGACAGGTCTCCTTTAAGGTGCCCATATACCTCTTGACTCCCCCCCATACATATGAATGCTTGGCTCGGCCAAATTTCCATTTATTTTCAATGGTGAGAGGAAAGCCTCCTGCAAGGCTCTAATGGGCATGGGGTCTTTAAAATAAAGGTCCTCAATGACTCTCCGTGAGATATGATAAAATTACAGCATGTTCTCATATTGCCCAGCAACCCAGCGAGCGATAACTCGCAATGTTGTAGATAGGTGGAATCGCCCGCAACATTGCAGGTTGCCGCGTTACACAGGGCGATGAGGCATGATCGCCTGACCAACATCGCCAGGTTTCCCAACATTGTTGGGAAACCTGGCGATGTACTCAGGCGATTTTTCGCCTGATTATCGCCCTGTCACGCGAGTAAACTCTCCGGCGATGTCGCCGCAACCTGGCCACGCCCCTCAGTTGCCGGCAACATCGCCGGCGATATCTCCCTGTGTGACGGTACCCTTAGGAACACCGGAAATCATGCAGCTTGCAGTTCTAAAAGATGGAAAGCTGCACATGTCCTTTCTTGGGAAAACCTGGAAGTGACGTGGTGCTCTAGCACTAATTAATCTAATCCTAACCCAGTGGCGTACCACCAATGACAGCACACCACAGACCGCTATGGGGTCCATGAGTCACAGGGGCCCATCCCCTCCCTTCTCGTCAGTCATGGGGGCCCAGTGTCAGCGCTGGCACCACCAACTTATCTTCGCACAGTCCGATTCTCCCACTGTACCTGCACTGACTCTCTGATGTCCAGCACAGCGGGGGGTGATGATGTCACTACTGCTGCCACTGTGCTGAGATATTCACAGCTGCAGGATGCTCGCATGGAGACCAGAGCAGCGGAGTAACCAAGGAAAGGTGAGTACTTATTTATCAGTGAGTACGGTGGCCTAAACACTATAGGGTGCATTATAATAATTGGAGGACTGTGGGGGTGCACTATAACACAAGGAGGATTCTGGGGTGCACTACAAGAATTGGAAGACTATAAAGGCTGCATTATAAAAGGGAGTTATTGGGGCTGCATTATAATAATTGGAGAACTATGAGGAGTGCATTATAATAATTGGGAGACAATGGAGTTGCACTATAATACATTGAGGACTATGGGAGCGCACTATAATACATGGAGGACTATAGGGATTACTTTATAATAATTGGGAGACTATAGTGTACACTATAATAATTGGAGGACTCTGGGGTGCATTAATAATGAAGGACTATGGGGTGTGTTATAGTAATTGGAGGACTATGGACCTGTATTATAAATAATTGGAGAACTTTAGGGAAGCATTATACTATTTGGAGGAGTATGCTGTGTCCATATACTATTGGAGGAGTATGCTGTGTCCATTATAATATGTGGAGAGCTGTGATGAGTCTAGTATAATATGTGGAGGGATATGAAGGAGCCTTTATTCTTTATTAAGGGCTATTTGAGGGCCATTATACTGTATGCAAGCAATTATACAGTGTGAACGAATGTGTGAGGTCCATAATGTTGTGCAGAGGGCCGTGTGCGGGTCGTAGTGGGGGATCATACTGTGTTGGGGTCACCATATTTTGCCGGGGTATATGAGGAGGTTACAGTAGGGTCGTCATACTGTACCTGTGGAGGGATCATACAGTGTTTTAGGGGGCACATTTATTGAAATCGTACTTTATGGCTGCAATGAAAGGGAAATCATGAGGCTTCAGTAGCAACACAGGTGCAAAATACTGATGAGACAACCACTCACAATTGACCAATTCATGGATGGGGCAATGTCTCGGTATTAATAGTGCACATGGATAAGACTTGTATAGGGCGCTGACACATGCATGAAGCGCACTGTACCCAGCTCACAGCCTATTAGTGATGCCCATACTATTAGTGCTGGACAGCCCCCCTATTCTATCAGTGCACCCCACTACCCCTAATTTACAAGGCCAACATAGATGGAATTGTGTGCATTCTACATAAATATATACCGTTTCCCCTAAAATAAGTCGAGGGGAGGAGGGGGGGGGGCGGGGAATTGCATGGGAATATTGGGACTTGCAAGGGGATGATGGAAAAATTAGACATCCCCTGAAAATAAGACATAGTGCATTTTTTTAGAGCAAAAAGCAATATAAGAGAGTGTGTTACTTTCTGGAAACGGGATATATATACAGTACAAAACAATATATACCAAAAATGAGGTATTGGTCGATATTTTGGCCAAAATACACAAGCTTGCAGCCTGCGTCAAGGGTCCTTATAGCCTTGTGAGTCCCTGTTTTAAATGTAAAGCCAAGCCACAGAAATAGGAAAGAATATACATCATCATAAATTTATCAGGGATTAGTAATATTTTGGCCAAAATACACAAAGCTCGCAACCCGCGTCAAGGGTCCTCAGTCTTGCGAGTCCCTATCCTAAATTAAAAGCAAAGTCAAAGAAATTAATATTTCTGTGGCTTTGCTTTCAATTCACCCCATTTAACTAAAATGTGTAGAATGCTGTCACCTAAATGTTGGGATCAGTTTAAGGCTGTCGGCTCAAAAAGGCTTCCTAGGAACCCCTGGCCGACAACCTTAAACCCTCAATATAGTTAGTTTCAATAGTTTTAAGGTTGAAAGACACGTCCATCAAGTTCAACCTAAAGCTAACTTCTTGATCCAGAGGAAGGCGAAAAACCCATGAGGCAAATGCTAATTGCCCCATATTCCTTACCGATTCCCTGTATGGCAAACAGACTAGTTCCCTGATTCAGGTCTCTAGGACATATACAGTGGTGTGAAAAAGTGCCACTTTCCTAGGTCTTTACCATAATTGTCTCGCATACTTTAAATCTTTGGTAATCAAATAGTCGGTTCCCTGATAAATGCCCACAAGCAACTCTGCCCAAATACTGGGCACCAGTCGGACAGTCTGCTCGGTCGGACACTGGTCAGACTCTGTGCACCGGTCACATACACTGCTCAGGTGATACACTGTTGAGGGTCGGACACTGTACACTGATTGGACACTATGCACCAGTCGGATACACTCTGCACCAATCAGACACTGCACACGGGCCTCGGACACTGCGCACGGGCCTCGGACACTGCGCACGGGCCCACAGCTATAATGAGGCAATGTGCGCTTATTGTCTCAGGCGGCGCCACCTGGAGTGCAGGAGACCGGATGCACAAAGTTCCGAGCATTGCTCCTGTGCGGAGCTCGTGCTGTCTCCTGTGTCTTCTATTCCCCTCACCCCTGCGGCCTCCTCCTGTGCTGTCTTCCTTGTACATGGAGCAACAGCCTCCTCCTGTGCTGTCTTCCTTGTATATGGAGCACCAGCCTCCTCTTGTGCTGTCCTCCTTTTATATGGAGCACCAGCCTCCTCCTGTGCTGTCTTCCTTGTATATGGAGCACCAGCCTCCTCCTGTGCTGTCTTCCTTGTGTATATGGAGCACCAGCCTCCTCCTGTGCTGTCCTCCTTGTATATGGAGCACCAGCCTCCTCCTGTGCTGTCTTCCTTGTATATGGAGCACCAGCCTCCTCCTGTGCTGTCCTCCTTGTATATGGAGCACCAGCCTCCTCCTGTGCTGTCCTCCTTGTATATGGAGCACCAGCCTCCTCCTGTGCTGTCTTCCTTGTATATGGAGCACCAGCCTCCTCCTGTGCTGTCTTCCTTGTATATGGAGCACCAGCCTCCTCCTGTGCTGTCTTCCTTGTATATGGAGCACCAGCCTCCTCCATGTGCTGTCTTCCTTGTATATGGAGCACCAGCCTCCTCCTGTGCTGTCTTCCTTGTATATGGAGCACCAGCCTCCTCCTGTCGCTTCTGTGGCCCCCGTCCTTCCTTGTATATGGAGCACCAGCCTCCTCCTGTGCTGTCCTCCTTGTATATGGAGCACCAGCCTCCTCCTGTGCTGTCCTCCTTGTATATGGAGCACCAGCCTCCTCCTGTGCTGTCCTACTTGTATGAATGGATGAGCACCAGCCTCCTCCTGTGCTGTCTTCCTTGTATATGGTGCACCAGCCTCCTCCTGTGCTGTCTTCCTTGTATATGGAGCACCAGCCTCCTCCTGTGCTGTCTTCCTTGTATATGGAGCACCAGCCTCCTCCTGTGCTGTCTTCCTTGTATATGGAGCACCAGCCTCCTCCTGTGCTGTCCTCCTTGTATATGGAGCACCAGCCTCCTCCTGTGCTGTCTTCCTTGTATATGGAGCACCAGCCTCCTCCTGTGCTGTCTTCCTTGTATATGGAGCACCAGCCTTCTGTCCTCGGAAGGAACAAGTGGTGAAGACTGCAGCACATGTGAGTATATGGAATGTCATGTATATGTGGCGCCCCTGCGTCCGGACCAGGACCACCCGTGACTTCCCAGTATCAGACCGGTCCGGTACCGAGTACCCCCGTCCCGAGGGGCCCGACATATACTGTATGCAATAGTGTGTATAGTGTGTGTTTTCCTGTGTGTAGATGGCTGCATAGGTTTATTGTGTATGTAATAGTGTATCTGTAGTATGTAGTGTACTATATGTGAGTAATGTTTACAGAACACTGCACACTCAAAGTCTTTTTCAAGGTGATGATTTGTGTTTATTGTAGTGCATAGAGACAAATTTGCGATAAAGCTGACGTTTCGACCACGTCCCGTGGTCTTTATCAAAGTATCGCTGTCCTTATTACTATAGAGGGTATGCACCTAGGGGAACCATAGGTCCTGTGCTGCATAGGATTATGTTATCCTCTGGCAGTGGTTTCTTAATGTTGCATATACTATGTTTGCCTCTTTTGGGAAGGTCTTATCCCGGTCTGTGCCTCCGGAGGTTTGCACCTTTACAAGGGTAGAATGTATCCCTCCCGCTCCGGGCTCTGCCAGCGCGTCCTGCGCCTTGGCGCGTCCTCAGCTCCAATCCTCTACCTCCAACCATATGGTCACACCCCCCCTTTTTTCTTTTTACTTCTGCATAAATGATGTTCGTATCATGCATGATAATGGAGCAGATAATGATGATCATGATGATGATCGTATCATACATGATAAAGGAGCAGATGATGATGACGATAAGTCCACTCTATACGGTTTTGTTGGTAATCAGCGGGTGTGTCAGGAGCTCAGCTGCAATCCTCTTCCTCCATCCAGTTGGTCACACACCCCATTTCTTTTCACTTCTGCATAAATGATGTCGTATCATGCATGATAATGGAGCAGATGATGATGATGACGATCATGTTCGTACCATACATGATAAAGGAGCCGATGATGTTGATAAGACCATTCTATACGTTGTTTTTGATAATCAGTGGGGTGTGTCAGGAGCTCAGCTTCAATCCTCTTCCTCCATCCAGTTGGTCACACACCCCATTTTTTTTATTTCTGCATAAAAACCCTGCACCCTGCTCAACCTGCTTAATCCCATTACCCTGCAGCCCGTTCACCCCGCAACCTGCTCACCCTGCAGCCTGCTCACTCCACAGCCCTCTCACCCTACATTCTGGACCCTGCAGCAAGCTCACTCTGCAGCCCGCTCACCCCACAGCCTGCTTATCCCGCAGCCTGGTCCCTGCAGCCCACTCATCCCGCAGACCGATCACCCCTCAGCTCGGACTCTACAGACCGCTCAGCCTGCTCACCCCACCGCCCGTTCACCCCACAGACCACTCACCCCTCAGCCCACTCATGCCATAGCCTGATCAACCCGCAGCCTGCTCACCCCCAAGTCCACTCACCCCACAACCTTCTCACCCCGCAGCCCAGTCCCCACAGCCTGAAGACCCCTCAGCCCAGTACCTGCAGACCGCTCACACCCACAGCCTGCTTACTCGCAGTCCACTCATCCCAAAGCACGATCCCTACAAACTGATCACCTCACAGCCCGGTCCCTGCAGCCCACTTACTCGAAAGCCTTGCTCAACCCACAGCCCGCTCACTCCACAGCCTGTTCACCCTGTAGCCCGGTCCACACAGCCCGCTCACTTTGCTGCCTGCTCACCCCGCAGCCCACTGACCCCTCAGCCCACTCATCCCTCACCCTGCTCACCCCACAGCCAGCTTACCCAACAGCCCACTCACCCCACAGCCTACTAACCCTGCTCACTCCACAGCCCGGTTCCTGAAGCCCGTTCACCCTGCAACCCACTCACCCTACAGCCTGCTCAACTCATGGCCTGGCGACCCTGCAGCACAGTCCCAGCAGTCCACTCATGCCACAGCCTGGTCACTCCGCAGCCCTCTCACCCTGCAGCAATGTCACCACAGCTCTCTCACTGCACAGCCCACTCACTCCACAACCCGCTAACCCCACAGCCCAATCACCCTGCAGCCCACTCACGCCGCAGCCTGCTCACTCCACAGCCCACTCACCCCAAATTCCGCTCACCCTGCAATCCGCTTACCGAGCTCACCCCACAGCCCGCTCACTCCGCAGCCCACTCACCCCAGAACTTGCTCACCCTGCTCCTGATGATGATGACAATGATGTTCGTATCATACATGGTAAAGGAGCTGATGTTGATGAAGATGCGTCCACTGTATATGGTTTTGTTGGTAATCAGCGGGGTGTGTCAGACGCTCAGCTCCAGTCCTCTTCCTCCATGCAGTTGGTCACACATCCCATTTTTTTTTTTTCACTTCTGCATAAATGATGTTCGTATCATGAATGATAATGGAGCAGGTGATGGTGATGATATTGATGTTCCTTCCATACATGATAAAGGATTAGATGATGATGGCGATAAGTCCACTCTAAACGGTTTTGTTGGTAATCAGCTGGGTGCATCTGGAATTTATTTCCAATCCCAATCCTCCATTCAGTTGATCACACACCCCATTGTTTTTTTTTACTTCTGAATAAATAAGGTTCATATCATGCATGGTAATGGAGCAGATGATGTTGACGATGATGATCGTATCATGCATGATAAATGAGCAGATGATGATGACGATAAGTCAACTCTATACGGTTTTGTTGGTAATTAGCGGGGTGTGTCAGGAGCTCAGCTGCAATCCTCTTCCTCCATCCAGTTTGTCACACACCCCCTTTTTTTCTTTTTACTTCTGCATAAATGATGTTTGTATCATGCATGATAATGGAGCAGATGATGATGAGGAGGATGTTCTTATTATCTATTATATAAAACCCGGAGCCACTTCCGTCTTCAAGGGACAAAAATGACGTCACACGACGGAAGTGGCTTGGGCAGTACACCCGCTCAGGGTGATCCAAGATAGCGCCCACCGCGAGCCGCTGTCAAAACGGCGAGCAGTGGGCGCGGTGGCGCCCACCAGACCCCCGAGCGGTGGGCGCGGGAGCGTCCACCGCGAGCCGCTATCCCACCACCAGACCCCCGAGCGGTGGGCGCAGGAGCGCCCACAGCCCTCCAGCCTCCCCTGTCCTCAGCCCTCCAGCCTCCCCTGTCCTCAGCCCTCCAGCCTCCCTCTCCTCACCCCTCCAGCCTCCGCTCTCCTCACCCCTCCAGCCCTCCCCTGTCCTCAGCCCTCCAGCCTCCCCTGTCCTCACCCCTCCTCAGCCCTCCAGCCTCCCCTGTCCTCACCCCTCCTCAGCCCTCCAGCCTCCCCTGTCCTCACCCCTCCTCAGCCCTCCAGCCTCCCCTGTCCTCACCCCTCCTCCCCCTCCAGCCTCCCCTGTCCTCACCCCTCCAGCCTCCCCTGTCCTCACCCCTCCAGCCTCCCCTGTCCTCACCCCTCCAGCCTCCCCTGTCCTCAGCCCTCCAGCCTCCCCGTCCTCAGCCCTCCAGCCTCCCCTGTCCTCAGCCCTCCAGCCTCCCCTGTCCTCAGCCCTCCAGCCTCCCCTGTCCTCAGCCCTCCAGCCTCTGCTCTCCTCACCCCTCCTCACCCCTCCAGCCTCTGCTCTCCTCACCCCTCCTCACCCCTCCAGCCTCCTCTGTCCTCACCCCTCCAGCCTCCTCTGTCCTCACCCCTCCAGCCTCCCCTGTCCTCAGCCCTCCAGCCTCCCCTGTCCTCAGCCCTCCAGCCTCTGCTCTCCTCCATCTCCATCTCCTCCTCCATTTCCTCCATCTCCATCTCCTCCTCCATCTCCATCTCCTCCTCCTCCATCTCCTCCTCCATCTCCTCCTCCTCCATCTCCATCTCCTCCTCCATCTCCATCTCCTCCTCCATCCCCTCCACCTCCATCTCCTCCTCCATCTTCATCTCCTCCTCCATCTCCTCCTCCATCTCCATCTCCTCCTCCATACCCTCCACCTCCATCTCCTCCTCCATCTCCTCCTCAATCTCCTCCTCCATCCCCTCCACCTCCATCTCCTCCTCCATCTCCTCCTCCATCTCCATCTCCTCCTCCATCTCCGTCTCCTCCTCCACCTCCATCTCCTCCTCCATCTCCATCTCCTCCTCCACCTCCATCTCCACCTCCTCCTCCTCCTCCATCTTGTCCTCCATCTCCTCCTCCTCCATCTTGTCCTCCATCTCCTCCTCCTTCTACTCCTCCTTCCTCCATCTCCCTCCTCCTCCATCTCCTCCATCTCCTTCTCCTCCATCTCCATCTCCTCCTCCATCTTTTCCATCTCCTCCACCCTCCCATCTCCTCCTCCATCTCTCCTTCTCCTCCTCCCTCCATCTCCATCTCCTCCTCCATCTCTCCTCCATCTCCTCCTCCATCTCCATTCTCCTCCTCCTCCATCTCCATCTCCTCCTCCATCTCCTCCTCCATCTCCTTTCCTCCTCTCCTCCTCATCCTCCCTCCCTCTCTCTCCCCCTCTCTCTCCCCCTCCCCCTCCTTCATCTCCCTCTCCCTCCCCTCTCTTCCCCTCTCCCCCTTCCCTCCCCTCCCCTCTCCTCCCCTCCTCCTTCCTCTTCTTCTCTCTTCCTCCCTCTTCCACCCCCCTTCTCCTCCTCTCCTCCCCTCCTCCTCCTCCCCCTCCCCCCTCTTCCCCCCTCCCCCCTCTCCTATCCTCCCTCTCCCCCCTCCCTCCTTCCCTCCTTCTCCCTTCTCCCTCTTTCCCCCCCCCCTCCCCCCCCTCCCCCTTCCTCTCTCCCCATTCCATCTTTTCCCCTCTCCCTCTCTTCCCCATTCCTCCTCTCCTTCCCCCCTCTCCTCCTCCTTCTCCTCTCCCTCTTCCTCTCTTCTCCCTTCTCCCTCCTCTCTCCCCATCTCTCTCTCTCCTCCTCTTCCTCTCCCCTCCTCCCTCTCCCATCCTTCTCTCTCCCTCCCTCTCCCTCTCCTCCTCTCTCCTCTCTCCCCCCCCCCTTATCTCCCTCCCCCCCTCTCCTCTCTCTCCCCCACCCTCTCCTCTCTCTCTCTCTCTCTCCTCCCTCCCCCCCCCCCTCTCCTATCTCTCTCTTCCCATCCCCCCCTTCCCCCCCTCCCTCATCTCCTCCTCCCCCCCCCTCCTCTTCTCCCCTCTCCTCCTCCTCTCTCTCTCTCCTCTCCTCTCCCTCCTTCCCTCCCCCCTCCTCTCTCTCTCCTTCCTCCCCTCTCCTCCTCCTCCCTCCCCTCCCTCCCTCTCTCTCCCCTCTCTCCTCCCACCTCTCCCCTTCCTCCTCTCCTCCCTCCTCCTCCCCTCCTCCCTCCCCTCTCACTCCTCCTCTCCCCTCCTCCCTCTCCCTCCTCCCTCCTCCTCCACCCTCCTCCTCCTCCTCACTTCCCCCCCCTCCCCCCCTTCTCCTCTCCCCTCTCCTCCCCCTCCTCCCTCCCCTCCTCCCTCCCTCTTCCTCTCCTCTCCTCTCCCCTTCCCTCCTCCTCCTCTCCTCCTCCTCCCCCTCCCTCCCCTCCCTCCCTCTCTCCTCCCCTCCTCTCTCCTCCCTTCCTCTCCCCTCCTCCTCCTCCTCCTCCCTCATCCTCTCTCCTCCCCTCTCCCTCTCTCCTCTCTCCCACCTCTCCCTTCCATTCCTCCCCCTCTTCTACCTCCCTCCCTCACTCCCTCCTCCTCCTCCCCCTCTCCTCTCTCCTCCTCCCTCCTCCTTCCCTCCACTCCTCCTCCTCCTCTCCTCCCCTCCTTCCTTCTCCTCTCTCCTCTCTCCATCCTCCATCTCTTCCTCTCTCCTCCTCTCCTCCATCTCTCCTCCTCCTCCTCTCCTCCTCTCCATCCCTCCTCCATCTCTCCCATCTCCTCCTCCTCTCTCCTCCTCTCCTCCTTCCATCTCTCCCTCCTCTCCTCACTCCATTCTCCTCCTCCTCTCTCCTCTCTCTCCCTCTCTCCTCTCCTCATCTCCTCTCCTCTTCTCCTCTCCTCTCTCATCTCCTCCATCCCTCCTCCATCTCTTATCCTCCTCCTCTCTCCTCCTCCTCTCTCTCTCCTTCTCCCCTCCTCCTTCCTCCTCCTCTCTCCTCTCCTTCATCTCCTCCTTATCCTCCTCCTCTCCTCCTCCTCCATCCTCCATCTCCTCTCCACCTCTCCTCCTCCTCCTCCACTCCTCTCCATCTCCTCCTTCTCTCCTCCTCCATCTTCCTCCTCCATTCCTCCTCCATCTCCTCCTCCTCCTCCATCTCCCTCCTCCTCCTCCTCTCCATCTTCTCCTCCTCCTCCATCTCCATCTTCCTCCTCTCTCTCCTCCATCCTCCATCTTCTCCTCCATCTTCTCCTCCATCTTCTCCTCCTCTTCCTCCTCCATCTTCCTCCCATCTTCCTCTCTCCATCTTCTCCTCCATCTCCTCCTCCATCTCCTCCTCCATCTCCTCCTCCCTCCTCCTCCATCTCCTCCTCCTCCATCTCCTCCTCCATCTTCCTCCTCCTCTCCTCTCCTCTCTCCATCTTCCTCCCTCCATCTCCTCCTCCATCTCCTCCTCCATCTCCTCCTCCATTCCTCCTCCTCTTCCTCCTCCATCTCCTCCCCTCCTCCTCCATTCCTCCTCCATCTCCTCCTCCTCCTCCATCTCCATCTCCTCCTCCATCTCACTCCTCCATCTCCTCCTCCATCTCCTCCTCCATCTCCTGTAGAGAATAAGAAAAGAAATATACAGATCTGAGGATCAGCTCCTGACATATATACTGTATACTTGGGGGGTTAATCTAGTGATAAGTACAGATGAGCTTATACATTTTTGGGTACCCTGGGTCCACTAGCCACATGCTCATCGGATGGTGGCCCTACAATCTGCATCATGCCTGCTGAAGTCCTCTGGATTCTTCTGATTTTTGGGCCCGGTGTGATATCATCATTGCCGAGCCCCCATGAGTCACACCAGTCCTATTAATCAGAGGAGGTGTCAGAGGCCGACAGGAGTGGGCAGTTTACAGGGTCTTGTCTGATGGCTATGGACCAATGACATCATGGCTAGCCCAGGTTCCTGTGAATTGATTTGCTCCTCTGTATTGATAATGTTGACAGTGATTATGTGTTACTGGTATATGAATGTCCCTATATGTTATACTTACATCATTGTTAATCAGAACGGTGGCGGGGCTCTCCCGGCCTCCACGTCACTCCAGTTGATGGATCTGAAGAATGGGTGCTGTCGAATGCTTAATGTTCTCCTATAACGTATAAATTGATTTTTGCAGAGAAGCTGTAAAATGAATTAAACAATTGGTCATTATATTATACATTAGTAATAGGTTATTATACAACATCTATGCACTGTCCACGTCTTATCTTCTATCTCTGCGTATAATTCACCTTCATTTTCATCTGATCCTACTTACCATTTGTATAAAGTCAATGGCCTCAGGGCAGTTCCGGGTGGCAAACATGGGTTGTCGAACAGTAGAGCCTCGTGGTATTCTTCCATTGTGCCGAAACTGTAGAATGGCATATTGCCCGACAGCATTTCGAACAGGATGACGCCCAACGAAAACCAATCGCCTCTTCACTGTAGCCTTCATCATTCATCATCTGTGGGAAGAGAAAACATGGGATGAGCTGAATATACCGGGGAGGAGATTTATACACTGAGGCTATTAGGACCGGTCTATGATTAGATATGTGCAGGACACATAGGGATCAGAATAATACCGAGTCCTCCTATCGGCATCAATCACACAGGGATGTTCCTCACCTCGGGAGCAATGTAGCCTCGGCTGCCACGACAACCTTGCAGGATTTCCCCCTCATACACATTAATGTCTGATAGTCCAAAATCTGAGATCTTGATGTGTCCTTTGTAATTGATGAGGACATTCTCCGGCTTCAGGTCACTGTAGAGAGAAGAGCAGACACGGATTGTGAGAATAACCATTGAAAATGACTTTCTAAAGTAGAAAACAGAGCTGGAAGTGACAGATTTAGGAAGATGAACTCATTACCAATGTATCACGCCGTTGTCATGAAGGAACTGGACACCGCAGACCATCTCTGCCGCGAACCGCCTGTGGAGTAGAAAGTACAGAATGAATTGGGGTTACATACACAATCATACAGAGAACATGAGATCACACGGGGCCTATTTATGACTTCATCCTCTCCTGTTGATGCCCATTGCTCTAGGCTACAATTTATCCGGATTTGACTACCGTATTAGAAATTTACCTTACTGTCTCTATGTCAATCGGCATCATATATTGAATGTGGTGACGCAGGTCTCCTCTACCCATATGTTGCATGGCGATTATATATTCTTGTGTTGTTTCCTTGTATCCCCGCAGGCCCAGGATGAAGCGTCCGCCAGGCTTAGCGGCCATACGGAGGACCTGGAGTTCAGTGTTGAGGTATGTTTCATTACAAGAACTTTTGTCTATGACTTTGACTGCCAACCATTCTTCATCGTCTGGGGGAGATGCCAAGTAGACCTGGAGAAAAATCACAAGAGATCAGATTAAATGTTGTCATCTATTATAAGGATCGGTCTAATTCAGAGGTTGGTAATTTAATTTTCCCAAGGGGCCACAAGAAACACTGTGGCTGTTATGGAGGACCTCTATGACAATGGGGGATCTGTTAATTTTGATGGTAAGACCTTAGAGGGTGCACCACCTCTCTGGGCGGCCTCTGCAGCGGATCACCTGAGAGTTGTCCGCTCATTTTGGATCATGGCACCTCTGTGAACAACACAACCCTTACTAATTCTACTCCCTTAAGAGCAGCACGCTTTGATGGGAGTCTGGAGATTATTCTTGGAATTATTGTTTTTATTAATAATAAATAAATGTTCATTTAATCACTTAATATTGCACAAAATGTAAGTCTGCGACTCGTTACACAGTATGATGGAGCCCACATCTTTATACAAACAGCATGATGTACACCCTCCCCACCTCCCACAGAATCAAGCCCCCACACGGTATGATGACCCCACTATTCCCCATTCAAGTATTGACCAATAATTTAAAAATATTCCCCATTATCTCCGATGCAGCGTATTCTCTGTACACCGTGAGGACTAAGGTTCCAGCAGGCGCCGTCTAGTTTTGTCATCGTACCTGCATTGCCGAGGCTCAAATGCACAAGCCGACAGGTAGGAGCAGGCGACTGACAACTCCCTATACCAAAATTGTATTCACCAGTACCTGCGTCCTGAGGATGAGACACCGGGTGAGGAAGGTGGGGGGGGGGGGGCTGCCGTGTGATGTGGTCCCACACTATCTCCAGCACTTTACCTGTCTTGTTCTATGGACAAGACTGGAACAGACTAAGGGCTAGATGTGCCAATCTCCAAAAATTCTCCACCAGTAAATAACTAAAGCCCCTATTCAAGCAACATACAAGTGTATCTTAAGGAATAAGAATTTCATCAAAAAGTTCATTTATTTCAGTAATTCAATACATAAAGTGAAACACATATATTATATAGGTCATTACACACAGAGGGAGCTATTTCATGTGTTTATTTATGTTAATGTTGATGATTATGGCTTACAGCCAATGAAAACCCAAAGGTCGTTATCTCAGAAAATTAAAGTAGGGAGGATGAAGGGTCTCAGAGATAAAATATGACCTAAATAGGATCAGAGGCTTCACCTTGGGTGGTTGTGAGAGTCACAACCACTATAAAAGCAGATCACGGCTGCAGCAGTCCCCAGCGTGGTGCATATAGAGTAGGAAGACGAAGGGTTAAACACTGCGCTGCCCTATTCCACAAGACATCAAAGGGTGAATATAATATTGATATATTAGTCAACGGATTTCAGGGCTCCCCTAGCCAACTCAATATCATATTGCTATGTTTCAAGGCATTTCAGGGAGCCCTGAAATGCGTTGACTAATAAATCTATATTATATGTACCCTTGATGTCTTGTGGAATACAGCAGCATTGTTTTTAACCTTTCATCCTCCCTACTTTAATTTTGTGAGATAACGACCTTTGGGTTTTCCATGGCTGTAAGCCATAATCATCAACATTAACAGAAATAAACACATGAAATAGATCCCTCTGTGTGTAATGACTCTATATAATTTATGCTTTTCACTTTTTGTATTGAATTACTGAAATAAATGAACTTTTTGATGATCTTCTAATTCATTGAGTTGCACTTGTGTAGAACCTAAACCGAGTGTTCCAAAAAGGGCAAAAAGCATAAAATTAGAATATATCCAATAAGAAGAAGGAAAAGGTGAGGGGTGCTCAATATTATCAATAAAGTAATCCATATCTCATGTCTCAGGGTTTCAGGCTTTGTTTGCAGGTTGTTCTGTAATGTATGCTCTCTCCCTGTTTATTTTTGGATCTAGATCATATATATGCCCACAATGGTATAGATCTAATATTTGTGCCATTATGCACTTGTATGGACATTCGCTTATAGGATATGCACCATATGGATTTTTTCATCCCCTGTTGATTGATTTCCATCTGTTTCCCAACCACTTTTATGTTCATTGTAATTATTTACCAATAAAGTTGAGATATTTTCCTTTATTGCTAGTATTGATCGCCCTCATTTTCTTCTTCCTATTGGGCATATTCAATATTTATACTGTTGTCCATTTTGGAATACTCAGTTTAGGATTTTTATTTTA